>JAVTVJ010000439.1:600000-875678 GCA_034509425.1 Eopsaltria australis | reverse complement strand
CTGTACTCTTTGCACATATATTTGCAGCTCTGTTCCTATTGTATTCAGAGCCGCTTTTTCCAGGACTTTTCCATGCTCTTTCCCCAAGCAGAAAGACAAAACAAATTCCAGAGCTCCAAGCCCCGGGGGGTGCAAGGCCCTGTCCTATCTCGGTTCTTGCTGGGAACCAAGGCCCACAACAACTCTGAGCTTCATTTTCAGAAACAAAGTAGAGCCGGTGCTGAGAGGGGGGCTCCAGAAGAGAGACTGGACCTGGGGGGACTTGAATCACCACTTCTTCTCCTTATTGGTGCTTTTAATCAATTCTGCTAGTTTCCTAAAAGCTAGAAATATGTACTCACCCCTGGAGGGGGTGGGCTTCTATGCACATCTTTCCATAACTGCTCCTGAAGATCTTCCAAATAAAGATCCCCTTTTATACTACCTGCTTTCTAAAATGATCTTGAGTTTCTTTTCCAGGCTGGGGGACAAGGCAACAACCCAGATAATAAAAAGATGCTTGTGTATTATGGAATGTAGAAGTATTAAAGCCTGTGCCCCTTTCCAGGCAGCCATCAGCTGTCTGCCCATGAACGGGCAGTGCCACTTGTAGGGCCCCAGTGCCCTGAGGTGCCCACCTGGGATTGGCAGCTCCCAGAGAGGAGCTGAGGGAGAGCAGAGCACCTGGCAAGCTGCAGGTCCCTGAGAGCCCCGGAGGGCTCCTGTGCCACAAACATCTGCTCTGCTCCAGTCTGAAACAGGGAGCAGCATTGTCCCGGGATCATCAGAGAACTGAGGTGTCTGCAGGAATTCAATCCCCCTCCCCATCCTGCAGCAGCCCTGCATTTCCCTCCTCCAGCCTTGCTCTCCAGCACAGCCATGGAGGCTCTTTGGCCTCTTGACTTTCCCTGCAGCCACCGAGGCCAGCCGAGCTCTGCCTTTGCCACAGGCAGCCCTGCCCAGCCCAGGCCATGCCCAGCAATTCCTTGTGTGTCCCTGGCCTTGCTGCCAGCCCCGGCAGCGGCTCCGTGGCCCCTTTGTGGCCCTGTGCTGGCCCAGCCATGGTGGCACAGCCCCTGTGCAGCCCAGCCCAGGACAGGAGCATTGCGGCTGGGAACGGCCCCTGTGCCCTGGTGCCCACAGCAGCCTTGGGGCTCTGTGCCCCATGGCCTCCTGCTGGGCAGCCTCTGCCAGCTCCTGCAGAGCCCGTGGCACCTGTGGGGCTGCACAGACAGCCCTGCCCCGGGCTCTGCCGGCCTCTGGGCCAGCAGAGAGGCCGGGCAGGCCAGCCATTGCCGGCAACAGGCCCTGAGCCCTGCAGGAGGATGGAGCTGGGCCACAGCCAAACTCAGCCCAGACCTGGGCTGAGCAAGCAGGGCTGGCAACGGCTGGGGACAGACGCTGGCGCTGACAAATGGCCTGGGCCCCCTCCCTGCTCTGTGCATGCCACCAAGGGCACAGAGCAGCCTCCTCTCTGGGCCATTTGCCTGTTTGCAATGCCTTGCACAGGCCCTGGCCCTGCCCCAGCAGCCCTGGGCTGAGTCCTGCCCCTGCACGCTCACCCAGGCTGAGATGGACACTGATGCCTTTCTCTGCCAGCTTCTCTCAGCCCAGCCCAGCTCCCTGCAAGCTCTGCCAGCTGCCCTGAGCTCTATGCAGCACCAAGGGCCTCTCCCCAGCACAGCCCGGCCGGCTCTGGCCCCACAGCTCTGCTCAGGCCAAGCTGCTCTGGGCAGTGGCCCCACGGCCTCAGCCCCTCTCAAGGGCACAGCAGCAGCTGCAGCTCACACAGGACTCAGCCCCAGCCATGGGGGAACGGGCCTGGCCAAAGGAAAAGGAGGCTCCCTGTGTGCCCTGCTCTCCTCTCCAGGTGATGCTGAGAGCTCTGCAGCCCCTGCTGCCATCCCATCTCCCCAGGCCAGCACAGCAGCCCCGGCCTTGGGGCCCTCATGAGCTGTTCCTGCTCCAGGCACAGGGTCCATCCTAGAGCTGGGGCACTCACAAAGCTGTGCCCATTTCTGTTCATTCCTGCTCTGAGGAGGATGGATCCTCAGCCACTTGGAGGTTGCTGATGAATTTTACTACTCCAGAGGCCTCTTTCTTGAGCTCTTCAGTTGAGGAATTCAGTGACAAAGGCTCATAAACGTTTGTTCAAAACACCCTAACAAGAAGAGCCCCTGGGAATAATTTAAGTTTTCAGTTCTTCTGTGCTTAATTAGACACATTTCAGAAGTGCATTCACAGTGAATATACTATATTGGAAACAATGCAGAGAGAACAGTTTTGTCCTGTTTTCTTTTCCTGTTTATAAATTGATATCAGCAATGTCCAATTGATATTGACCCCCAGCACCTTCCAATGCCATCTGAATGGATATGAAAATCAGGACCCTCCATGGCTGACAATCAGTAACACTTTGTCCCTACCCCTACCCTACCCCATTTCCCTCATCCAACCCCTGGGACTCCAATGGATCAGGAATGGTGTGGCCAGCAGCACCAGGGCAGGGATTCTTCTCCTGTGCTCAGCACTGGTTGGGCAGCACCTCGAGTGCTGTGTCCAGTTCTGGGCCCCTCAGTGTAGGGAGGACATGGAGGGGATGGAGCATGTCCAGAGAAGGGCAACAAGGCTGGTGAGGGGTCTGGAGCACAAGTCCTGTGAGGAGCAGCTGATGGAGCTGGGGTTGTTTATCCTGGAGAAGAGGAGGCTCAGGGCAGACCTCATCACTCTCTACAACTCCCTGACAGGAGGGTGCAGTCACGTGGGGGTTGGGCTCTTCTCCCGGGCAACAGCAACAGGACAAGAGGATACAGCCTTGAGCTGCACCAGGGATGTTTAGGCTGGACGTTATGAAGAGGTTCTTAACAAAAAGGGTGATTGGGCATTGGAATGGGGTGGCCAGGAAGGTGGTGGAGTCACCTTCCCCAGAGGTTTCTAAGGAAAGACTGGATGTGGCACTGAGTGCCATGGTCTGGGTGACAAGGTGGTGTTGGGTCACAGGCTGGGCTTGATGCTCTCCAAGGCCTTTTCCAGCCTGGTTGATTCTCTGATGATTGTGACACTGCAGGGCCCTGGGGAAGCAAGGGGCCATTGTGACCCTGCAGGGCTGAATGGAGCCAAGAGAACCATAGTGACACTATGTGT
Source organism: Eopsaltria australis (assembly GCA_034509425.1). Classification (NCBI taxonomy): domain Eukaryota; kingdom Metazoa; phylum Chordata; class Aves; order Passeriformes; family Petroicidae; genus Eopsaltria; species Eopsaltria australis. The sequence goes on along the minus strand of JAVTVJ010000439.1, from coordinate 872,555 downwards.
GACATGGCACCATAGAGCCAAGGGGCCAAAAGGAGCTTTTCCTTCCTTTTACTAATCTGTACTGGGCCAAATTTTCACTTCTCTTTTATCAGAACCTGCCAGCAGCTGAGCTGGAGCTGTGCAGGGACCGATGAAACTCTGAATTGCCACCATAATTGTTTGTATTGTCAGTTTAATGCTTGTATTAATGTTCGGGATTTGTTTGCATTTTCATCACAAGTGACTTGTGGGAAGAGCAAATACTCCCCAAAGCTTTTTGTGTAGAGTTAAGTTTGATTTCTGCCAAGTATATTTTGTCTGGTGCCTGGGGATGCTCAAGGGTTCTCCGTGCTTCCTGCCCTGGGATGCTTGGGAGGGGCTTGGGGAGGTTATCCCTGTCCCTCTCACCCCAGGGCATTCCCAAGGGAGTGTCCCTGTCCCTGGCACTCCAGGGCATTCCCAAGGGAGTGTCCCTGTCCCTCTCACCCCAGGGCATTCCCAAGGGAGTGTCCCTGTCCCTCTCACCCCAGGGCATTCCCAAGGGGGTGTCCCTGTCCCTCTCACCCCAGGGCATTCCCCAGGGGGTGTCCCTGTCCCTGGCACTCCAGGGCATTCCCCAGGGGGTGTCCCTGTCCCTCTCACCCCAGGGCATTCCCAAGGGAGTGTCCCTGTCCCTCTCACCCCAGGGCATTCCCCAGGGGGTGTCCCTGTCCCTCTCACCCCAGGGCATTCCCCAGGGGGTGTCCCTGTCCCTGGCACTCCAGGGCATTCTAGAGGGGATCTCCCTCCCTCTCACCCCTGTGCTGGGGTGATGCTTGGGGGAGTCTCCATCCCTCTTGCCCCAGGGGATGCTCGGGGGTCTCTCTCCCCCTCGCCCTGGGGGATGCTCGGGGGAGTCACCATCCCTCTCGCCTCAAGGAATGCTTGTGCAGGGCTGGGGACCAGGGACTCTGTGTCCCTCTCACTGCTGAGTGTGCCTGGGGGCTGCGGGGGCTTTCTGAACTTCTCACTGTGTTTGGGGAGGCCAGGGGGGTCCCTTTCCTTCTCAACCCTGGTGTGACCCCAGCCAAACATCATCAGGGCGAGAGGGACAGAGGCACCCCCTAAACCCCAGAAGGGCTAAATGTAGGATTTGGCTTGCGGCTGAGATTTTAGGAAGGGGTTGGAATTTGGGCTGGGGCTGGAGTTAGGGCTGAGGTTTGGGTTAGAGCTGGGATTGAGGATAAGGCTAAACATGGGATTGGCGTTAGGGCTGAGGTTTGGCTTTCTCCTGGGATTGAGGATCTCCTTCCCCTTCCCTCTGGCACGGAGGCAAATCCCATCCTCTCCTTGTCCTTCCCCCAGACAACGAGCTGAGGATGGAGAGCAGGGAGAACAAATGCCCCCAGCAGAACCTCATGGAAGAGGCTGTTTTGAACGGCTGCACGCCACAGGAATCCAACAGGGTGGAAAGGCCCTGAAGATCCCACAGGAGGAGGGGCTCCAAAGCCATCCCAGGGTGCTCCAAGGGATGGGGAGGATCCTCCCATTGCCTGGAAGGCGGCCGGACATTGAGCCAGAACTTCAACCTGGTGGTCCATGAGCAGCACCAAAGCAGCAAGAAGCCCTACGAGAGTGGGGAATGTGGGAAGGGCTTCAGCTGGAGCTCCAATCTGACCCACTGCAAGAGGGTCCACACCGGGGAACGGCCCCATGAGTGCTTGGAATGCGGGAAGAGCTTCAGGAGCAGATTCAACCTGATCCGCCACCAGCGGATTCACACTGGGGAAAGGCCCTATGAGTGTGGGGAATGTGGGAAGAAGTTTCAGACCAGCTCCAGTCTCCTCAGGCATCAGTGGATTCACACGGATGAGAGGCCTTTCTGCTGCCCCGACTGCAGGAAGGGCTTCAAGGACAACTCCCACCTCATCATCTACCAGCAAATCCACAGCAGGGAGAGGCCCTACGAGTGTGGGGTATGTGGGAAGGGCTTGAAGCACAACTCCACCCTCATCACCCACTGGCGCATCCACACTGGGGAGATGCCCTACAAGTGCCTCATGTGTGGCAAGAGCTTCTCACGCAGGTCTAACTTGACCCAACACCAAAGGAGCCACCAGGAACCCCCACGAATGCCCCAACTGTGGAGAGAGCTTTGTGCACTGCTCGAACTCCATCCCCCATCAGAGGAGCCACTTTAGAAAGAGCGCTGATTACCCAGATTACCCCTGATTAACATTGGGAAGACCCCTGGCTGGTGTTGCTTTTGTTTTGGCCCTAATTTTCATTTGATTTCTTTTCATTGCTTAAATCACCCCAAATTGCAGTGAAAATAAAGCAATTTATCAAAGACATGTCAATCTTTTCTATTTTAGTGGTATTTAGGGGGAAATCACGGTTCAATGACATACTGTGGAGGATTTTTGTGTTGTGGGAGGATTTGAGGGAGTGTTCTCTGTCTCTTCGCACTCTAAAAGCCAAGGAAGAATGATCTATCACCTCAAAACAACTAAATCCCGCTAAAACCAACTAAGCCTTAAACCAAAATGCTTCAATTCCATCTCCAAAAAAGTCAATCCCACCCAAAAACTGCTCAATTTCAATCTTTCTTCCCTTCTTTACTCTGTCTTTAATCTGTTTTACTCTGTCTTTATTAAGTCTTTAATGTCTTTATTTTGTCTTTATTCTCTCTATTCTCTCTTTACTTTCTCCCTTAACTCCCTCTCTTTAGTCTCTCTATTCTCCCTCTCTTTACTCTTTATTATCTCTTTACTCTCTATTATCTCTTCACTGTCTCTGTTTACTCCCTTTACTCTCTCTGTTCATTCTCTCTTTACTCTTTTTTCACTCTATTACCTCTTTACTCTCTCTCTTACTCTCTTTCTTCTCTCTCTTTATTCTCTATTCACTCTTTACTGTCTCTCTTTACTCTTTCTCTTTACTCTCTTTACATTCTCTCTCTACTCTCTTTATTCTCTCTTTATTCTCTCTTTACACTCTCTCTTTACCCTCTTTTTATTCTCTCTTTAATCTCACTACTCTCTATTCTCTCTTTACTCTTTTTATTCTCTCCTTTCTCTCTCTCTACTCTGTATTCTCCTTTTACTCTCTCTTTACGCTCTCTATTCTCCTTTTACACTCTCTTTACTCTCTCTATTCTCTCTTTACTCTCTCTGTTCTCGCTTTACTCTCTATTCTCTCTTTCCTCTCTCTGTTCTCTCTGTCCTCTCTCTATTCTCTCTTTCCTCTCTCTGTTCTCTCTTTCTCTATTCTCTCTTTCCTCTCTCTATTCTCTCTCTCCTCTCTCTATTCTTGTTTTCCTCTCTCTATTCTCTTTCCCCTCTCTGTTCTCTCTTTCCTCTCTCTATTCTCTCTTTCCTCTCTCTAATCTCTCTTTCCTCCCTCTATTCTCGTTTTCCTCTCTCTATTCTCTCTTTCCTCTCTCTGTTCTCTCTTTCCTCTCCACATTCTCTCTTTCTCTCTCTTTCTCTCTTCCTCTCTCTATCTCCTTCCTCTCTCTGTTCTCTCTTCCTCCTCTCTATTCTTCTCCTCTCTCTTGTTCTCTCTTTCCTCTCTCTATCTCTCTTTCTCTCTCGTTCTTCTTCCTCTCTCTCTATTTCTCTTTCCTCTTATCTCTCTCTCTCTCTGTTCCTTCTTCCCTCTTCTTCCTCTCTCTATTCTCTTTCTCTCTCTGTCTCCTTTCCTCTCTCTATCTCTTTCCTCTCTTTCTCTCTTTCCGCTCCTATTCTCTCTTCCTCTTATCTCTCTTCCTCTCTCTGTTCTCTCTTTCCTCTCTCTTTCTCTCTTCCTCTCTCTTCTCTCTTCCTCTCTCTCTTTTCTTCTCCTCTCTCTTTCTCTCTTTCCTCTCTCGTTCCTTCCTCTCTCTATTCTCTCTTTCCTCTCTCTTTTCTCTCTTTCCTCTCTCTTTTCTCTCTTTCCTCTCTCTATTCTCTCTTTCCTCTCTCTATTCTCTCTTTCCCCTCTCTGTTCTCTCTTTCCTCTCTCTATTCTCTCTTTCCTCTCTATTCTCTCTTTCCTCTCTTTATTCTCTCTTTCCTCTCTCTATTCTCTCTTTCCTCTCTCTGTTCTCTCTTTCCTCTCTCTATTCTCTTTCCTCTCTCTCTGTTCTCTCTTTCCTCTCTCTGTTCTCTCTTTCCTCTCTCTATTCTCTCTTTACACTCTCTATTCTCTTTCCTCTCTCTCTTCTCTCTTTCCTCTCTCTGTTCTCTCTTTCCTCTCTCTGTTCTCTCTTTCCTCTCTCTATTCTCTCTTTCCTCTCTCTATTCTCTCTTTCCTCTCTCTATTCTCTCTTTCCTCTCTCTCTATACTCTCTTTCCTCTAATTCTCTCTTTCCTCTCTCTATTCTCTCTTTCCTCCCTCTATTCTCTCTTTCCTCTCTCTCTATTCTCTCTTTCTTCTCTCTGTTCTCTCTTTCCTCTCTCTGTTCTCTCTTTCCTCTCTCTATTCTGTCTTTCCTCTCTCTATTCTCTCTTTCCTCACTCTATTATCTCTTTCCTCTCTCTCTATTCTCTCTTTCCTCTCTCAATTCTCTCTTTCCTCTCTCTATTCTCTCTTTCCCCCCTCTGTTCTCTCTCTCCTCTCTCTATTCTCTCTTTCCTCTCTCGCTCTCTCCCCGCAGCCGAGTGGGGCTGGCAGGAGCCGCGCTCCCCTCAGAGCCACCTCTTCTCTAAAGAGAAAAATACACCCTTTAAAAGAGGAACGTGGATTTATTAGAAACACTTTGAAATATTTCTCCATAACTGTATTAGAAAACCTTCCTAATGAAGTGCACTGGAGCAGAAGGAAATCAAGGCAGAGCCATGGTTTGTCAGGACTGGCTTTGCCCTAATGAGCCCCGTGGTGCATTTGGAGCTGAGCCCTTGAACCTCAAGGCCTGAGAGGAGATTGCACAAGCCTTTCCAGGAGTCAAAGTCAGAGGAAAAACCCAAATTGTCTCAAAGCATTAATGGGTCGCACTGAGGTCCATGCCCAACACAGGCTCCTCATGGACTCCTTGGAGGAGAGAATTGGAGGTCAGGATTGCACAGAAACCTCTCAGAGACTCAGTGTGGGAAGGGAAATCCACAGAACCTTAAACACCTTGAGTATCTCAAAGCATTAATGACCCCACTGAGTGTTGGTACTGACAAAGCCTCTCAAGGGACCCATTAGAGGAGATAATTGGAGCCATGATTGCACAAAGCTCTCAGAGACTCCAAGACAAAAGCAGAAGCCAAAGTCCTTTGAAAACCTGCAGTCCCTGGGAGCCCCCCAGGGCCATTCCTGACCAAGGCTCCCCAGGGACTCCTTGCAGCACATCCTTGAGGCCACTGGGATGTGGGGGGGATGCTGAGGGCAGGACAAGGGAGTGACAGTGGCCAGCCTTGCTGGGGCTGTGCCAGGAGGCCCCAGTGCCTCAGGACAAGGTGTCTCCTCACAGCCCTTGGTGGCACAGATGCTGCTGTGCCCCAGGACACCAAGACTTGGCTTCTCTTTGTCCCCACCTGTCATCTCTGCCTCCAATTTCCTGCTCTCACTGGGGCCTGGGGACACTTTCTCACCTGTGTCCCTCACTGGGACCCATTAAAGGTATCAGGAACTTTGGAGTTTGATTGTGACTTTGAATTCTTGAGAGGTTTCTTCAGGTCCTTCTGAGGGCCTGATGTTCAGGGCTCAGCAGAGAGCCCCAGAGGGTCATTCAAGTCCTTGTGCTGTGTCTGTGCTGCTGAGCTGGGCCGGGCTCCTGGCCCAGAGGCAGCTCCTGGCAAGGGCAGCGCTGCAGAGAGACAGCTCTGGCCAGGAGCAGCTCCTGTGCACAGCCCAGCAGGGCTGGGGCACTGCCTGCAGCCAGCCCGGGCACAGCACAGAGGCACCGAGGGCTTAAACTCAGCCTGGCCTGGGAAGGTGCTGAGAAGTGCCTGGGGGACAATCACTGCCAGCCCCTGACCCAGGAAGCCTCTGGCTGCAGGACAAGGCAGCTGCAGCTCCTGCAGGGATCTCCTAGAGCTGGAGCATCCCAATGTCTGCAGACTCTGTGAGTACAGCTCTCTGAGTATTTCTGGTGTAGGGGAGGGGAAATGCTCATGAAGCTCTGACCCACTGAGAGCTTCTGTTCCCTCCCAAAGCATTTCCAAGACAAGGATTTCTTTTATATTGAGGACATTTTCTGACACTTTGTTTTCATTTCCTCAATATTAGATAATGGGGGAGAGGGAGAACAAATCATAAAGGTATCATTAATTTTGACAAGTCCCGGGGACATCTGAACTCTTAGTGACCAGGAGGTTCACAGGAGATTCCTAATGTGCTTTCAGCCACTCCTGTGCCCATGGACAGCAGCAGCATCACCTTTGCTGGAGCCCTGAGGCTCAGTCTGAGCTGTCCTTTCTGCAAGCTGCAACCAGAAGCTGTCCCCAGGCAGTGCCCTGCAAACAGGCAGGTTTCTGTAGGGCCAAGGAGAGTGCAGAGAGATTTGGGGCCTGTGAGTGCTGGCAGGGAGAGCTCAGGCCCAGGGAAACTCCTTCAGGAGGAAAATCTCCAGGAAGCAGAGATAAGATCAGGCAATGAGAGAAAAGAAAACCCAGAAATGCTGTGGCAGGGAGAGTTTAGAGATCTCCATGGGATCCCCTCCAGTGCAGCCCCTCCCTCTGAACAATCTCCCTCCCTCCTCTCCCCCAGCCAAGCCTCTGCCCTCAGGGCCGGGAGGTCCAAGGTGTGAAACCCCTCCTGTGCAGGCAGAGCTGCAGCAGAGCCATGGGGCGGCTCTGTAGCCCCGGGCCCAGTTCCCTCTGCAGAGCCCAGGGCTGGGAGCAGCTGCCCGGCACTGGGGGGCTCTGGGAGGGGGCACAGCTGGCTCAGGGTGATGCTGTCCCAGTGCCCAGCTCTGGGCAATGCTGTCAGTGCAGCCAGGGAAGGAGCTGGATCTCCCTTCATCCAGTGACAAGACTGGGACACTTGGAAGTCTCCCTGAGGTTTCCTTCCAAGCTTGGAGCTTCAATCCAGGATGCAAACCTGTCCTGGAGCATCTTTGTGTCATCTGAAAGACCCATGGGGAAAGGCAGAGGGGTTGTGACACTGAAAATGCTGTTGGGGTGGGGAAATGAGCACCGTGAGTCCTTGGCTACAAATGTGGAGCTGGGCTGTGCTGGATCCAGCTGCTGTCAGCAGTACCTGGCAGTTTTTAAGGGAAACATGGGCGGGTGATCACCCTCCACCTGAGAAAGGTTAAAGCCCAGAGAAACTCAGAACAGGTCAGAGTGACAGACCCTCTCCCCTCACTGCTCACTCATCACTTTGCCTCACAGAACTTGCTCAGCTCTCCCTGAGGGCAGCAGAAATGCTGAGGGTTTGATATGCAAGAATACCAGGAGAGATATGGGGGAGCTTGAAAAGAAAACCCCAGAACTCTTGAACACAGAAGGGTGTCTGTGTGTGTTCCATGGGAGGGTGTGTGGGAAATGGCTTTGATTTTGGTTTCAGACCTCCTCTAACTCTTCACTGCCTTTTTCTCCATGACAGAACCCAATGGCCAGGGACAGCAAATGTCCAACAGCAGCTCCATCAGCCACTTCCTCCTGCTGGCATTGGCAGCCCCGCGGCAGCTGCAGCTCCTGCACTTCTGCCTCTTCCTGGGCATCTCCCTGGCTGCCCTCCTGGGCAACGGCCTCATCATCAGCGCCGTAGCCTGCGGCCACCACCTGCACACCCCATGTTCTTCCTGCTCACCCTGGCCCTCAGCGACCTGGGCTCCATCTGCACCACTGTCCCCAAAGCCATGCACAATTCCCTCTGGGGCACCAGGCACATCTCCTACTCAGGATGTGCTGCACAGCGAGTTCTGTTTGTCTTTTTCATCTCAGCAGAGTTTTCTCTCCTGACCATCATGTGCTACGACCGCTACGTGTCCATCTGCAGACCCCTGCAGTACGGGACCCTCCTGGGCAGCAGAGCTGGTGCCCACATGGCAGCAGCTGCCTGGGCCAGTGCCTTTCTCTATTCACTGCAGCACACGGCCAATACATTTTCCCTGCCCCTGTGCCAGGGCAATGCCCTGGGCCAGTTCTTCTGTGAAATCCCACACATTCTCAGGCTTTCCTGCTCAGACACATATCTCAGGGAATTTGGGCTTCTTGCTTTTAGTGCTTTTCCTTTTTTGGGCTGTTTTGTGTTCATTCTTTTCTCCTATGTGCAGATCTTGAGGGCTGTGCTGAGGATCCCCTCTGAGCAGGGCCGGCACAAAGCCTTTTCCACGTGCCTCCCTCAGCTGGCCGTGCTCTCCCTGTTTATCAGCACTGGCTTTTTTGCCTACCTGAAGCCCCCCTCCATCTCCTCCCCATCCCTGGATCTGTCGCTGTCAGTTCTGTACTCGGTGGTGCCTCCAGCCCTGAACCCCCTCATTTACAGCCTGAGGGGCCAGGAGCTCAAGGATGCCCTGACGAAAGCGATGACTTTCAGAAGTTAAAGGATGATTTCAGAAGAAAGGATGATTTTCAGAAGTTTAAATCTTTTGAGTTTCTTCTGCACAGCATTCATGCTATAACACATGACATGCCCAGCCTGCCTTCTAAAGCTTTTAATAGTGCTGAGAGTGGGGGGACAGGCTTTTCTACTTTTCCTTTGTGATCATTTTCAGAAAGAAAATGCAGTCATCTTCCCATATTGAAGTCACTGTTCCCCCCTTTAACTTGACTCACAGACTGTGTAAATGAGGAATCATGGCTCTCTGTGTGTTTAAATGAAGGAAATGTTCTTGCAGGGACTTATTTGTCAACAATCCTCCCTCTGTTAGCTGTCCTTCAGCTCAGGGGAGGTGCCTGTGTGCAGAGGTCGAGAGAAAAGGAGTCCCAGACCAGCAGCAGTGCCAGGGAGCAGCAGCACTTGGTCTTTCAGAGCTGCACTTTTCCCACTTCCACCCTCTCCTTTATTGTCCTTGTCCTTGTCCTGAGTGCTCTGGCAGCTCAGTCACTGTCCTGCTGCGTGTCCGTGCTGTGACCACAGGCAGGGACAGGCCATGGGCACTGCTGGCACACAGCTGGGCTCCAGCACAGCAGCTCCATCAGCAAAGGGGATTTCCTTAGTGCAGAGCCCAAAGGCTGGGCCCTTTTTACTGAGTTAGTCTCCAGGAGAAGCCCAAGGAATGGATTTTGCAGGCTCACTGCTTTGCTTGTCTGTCCCTGGAGGCAGTGCCGTGAGAGCAGGGTCCCACTGTGGTGCTTCAGGGACTGAGGGCTGGGTCAGCTCTTCTGTGCTAGTGGTCAGTGGCCATGGAGATGACAAATGATCTCCAAGTGAGCTGCCTGGGGCTCTGCAGCTGGTGATGCCTCTGGTGGCAGGTGAGCACTTTTCTGTAGGGAATCAGAACCTGCCAGGAGAGCACAGAGGATCTGCAGGGACAGCCCATGCCATGGAGGCAGCAGTGAATGGAGCCCTGGAGCAGAATCCTGCCTGGGGTGGGATCAGCCAGAGATAAAGGACCGAATGTGTGCTGTGAGCCAGGAGAGCTGTGCAGGCCCAGGGACCCAGCAGGGACAGGGAAAGGAGTGTGGGCAGTGACTGCTGTGACCCCCAGGGAAGTTGCCCAGGAGGATGCAGGGCAGCCCCAAGGCCACGTGGCAGGCCTGGAAGAAGGCAGGCACCTGTGAGCAGCCTCCATGGACACAGCAGAGCCTGTGTGGGAGGGCTGAGTGCAGGCAGCAGCAGCAGCTGCCTCTGTCCCCCAGGCTGAGCAGCAGAGGCCAGCAGAGGCAGCCCAGGGCCGCGGGCAGCAGAGCCGCCGTGCTCTGCAGAGCAGCACACCCAGCTCGGGGGCTGTGGGGAGCAGCCCAGGGGCTGCAGCAATGGCTGCTCAGGCCAGCACAGACGTGTTCCCCTGGCCAAGGCTCTGTGGGCAGCTGGCTTGTGCCAGGAGCAGAGCAGGAGCCCGTGGCTGTGCACAGGAGCCCTGGCAAGAGGCTGCCCTGGCCCTGGGCCAGCAGGAGCTGCCTGAGGAGCCCCGGGGCCAACTCTGCTGCTGTGCTGGGCAGCGGGGCTGGCCCTGGGGCTGCACCAGCTGCCCGAGCTGAGCATCTCCTGAGCATAGCAGACACACAGGGGCTGTCCCTGAGCTGCAGTGCCTCCAGTTCCTGCTGCAGGGCCACGCCTGACTCTGCTGCTCTGCAGGGGAAGGGAGAGGCTGCACTGGGCAGTGCCAGGGAGAGGAGAACAATGGACCCTTGCTTATACGAGTCCCCACAGTGTCACAATGCTCTCCACGGTTCCATGCCCTGCAGTGTCACAATGTGCCCTGGGTTCCATGGAGCCCTGCAGTGTCACAATGTGCCCTGGGTTCCATGGGCCCCACAGTGTCACAATGTCCCCTTGGTTCTGTGGGGCTGCAGTGTCAGTTCTGCGGGTGGGCACGCTCAGCACCAAAGACACAGACACCAACAGAAGGGATTGTGGGATTTTTATGATGCACAAGTGCAAAGAATTACAAAAGGATAAGCTCAACAAAGGACATAATCATTGGCAAAGAATGACAAAAGCAGCTCAGCAATGCACCCAATCATCACCCCCAAAGACTGCCTGCAGTGATTTAGAAAGATCCAGCACCAGTTCCCCTCAGACTTTACCATCAGCCACATCCACACATCAGCTGGGGAAGCTGTCCCAGCCCAGGACTGCAGAGCCACTCCCAGACACTGGGAATTGCTGCAGCTGCCTCCAGCCACAGGTGAGGCTTCCACCCTGGCTGTGAGAGGGCCCAGCTTTGATAGTGCTGAATGAACAAACTGACAGCACTTCTAGTGTGGCAACATCTGCTTTCATTCTCCTCTTTGCTTCCTCACAAAGCCTGGCCAGGGCCCAAGGAGGAACCAAAGGAGTTGCCTTTGATCCTACAGCCCCAAACAAAGCCAGATGGGGCCTTGTCCAGCTTCTAAATACAGAAAGGTCAATCCATATTTCACCAATGCACAGATACAGAGTCCATATTGCTAATAATGATTCATTAATGAGCAGATACAAATACAACATTTGGTTGCAAGGTTCATCTAGAGGACAGCTTTGGCTCAGGGCTGCTGGTCAGGCCTCGGTACTTCCATCAGTGCTTTGACCTAGAGATGAATTCAAACCTTCACAACAAGTCTTTCAATAACAGAGGCTTAGATGTAGGTATTAGGCATAAATGCATCACCTCTTGTTCTTCAATTAAGAGCTGTTCAAGTTCATTCCTCAGAACTATAATTTGCATTCCTTTGAAGCCAGGCCAAATCAGTTGCTGTTCTCTATGGTATTGATCAAATCCCCATTTCTTTCTTGAGGCTGTGTCTCTTTTTAGGCAAGTCTCAATGCACCATTTCCCAGCACAGTGTCACAACAACTCCAACATGGAATCATAACACACCAAGTTTCTGAGAGGCTTCAATTTGTTTAGTTTTTTATCCTTGAACTGCTGAATTTGACTTTGTCTTTGCCTGCTCTTGCACTCAAGGAGCCTCATTTCACCAGGCAGGAAGGCAAAGCTCATTGGTGGCCCTGGCTGGTGCTGTCCATGCAGCATTTGCAGCATTTCCATCCCTGCCGTGGCCTCTCCCCTCAGGGTCCTCAGCAGAGCTGCTGCAGCAGCAGACGGAAGCTGCAGATGGAACTGCTGCCCAGCCCAGCCTGAGCTGCACAAGGATCCTGCTGACAGGAGCCCCAAGATTCCCTGCCAGGGGCCCTGCAAACACTTCCCCATCTGTTCTGTCTGCCCCATGCAGACACTGCAGGGAACATCCTGCCTCTGCCTTGGGGCCAGGCCAGGACCCCAAATTCACACTCAAAATGCCGGATTCTGGCCCCTTCCTGCATCTGCTGACATGGGGCTACAGCATTATCCAGAGAAACTCACTCGACTTCACACTCCAGCTTGCAAAGCCAGCCCTTGGACAGTGCCTTTCTAAGGACCACAAGGAAGAGGCCAAATTGGATTCATTTTCAACGGTTCCCCTTCATTCTCTGTGGTTGATTCTTCTGTTCTATGCCTTGAAACACATCTTCAATGAGACTGCAAGTGATGGCTCTGAAGCCTCCAGGAAGAGAACAAAACCAAACCTGCCAAATTTCCGAATGAAAGCTGAAAGACATAATACATAGTAAATGTGTTTTTCTCTTCCAAACCTTTTTCAGGTAAACATAACATGTACAAGATATGGCCAATCCACACTGTCTGAGTTTCCTAAAAACGGGCAAGCAGGGGTTATTTTTTGAGGAGAGGTTAATTCCACTGCCAAATTAACTAGCTGAAGTTGAAGATAAATTGAACTTAGCATTTCAAACCTGTCCATGGTGCCTGCACAGGGTCTTTGCTGGCTTCTCGTGGTCCCCGAGGAGCAACTGGAGAGCAAGAGCTGGCCCGGAGGAGGCAGGACCCGTGGGTGCAGTGGAGATGCAGCACTTGAGGACAGCTTTTTGGTGTGCTTGTTGGGAGTTTTTGAAGAACTGTGTTAAACCCCAACTCCCTTGCGAGTGTCCCTTTTTGCCGGTGTGCTTCAGGTGCCCGGAGCAATGTGAGGGGGAGTGGGCCCAGGCTGGCTGAGAGCTGAGCCCCAGCAGAGCCCTGGCAGAGGCCAGAGCAGCCTGAGCACCCCCAGAGCCCGGCTGGAAGGAGGCACTTGCAGCAGAGCCCTGGCAGCAGCCCGGCCCTGGGTGCCTCTGCCTGGGCCAGGACTCATCAGCCATGGCAGAGCCCAGCTGGGTGTGGCTGCTGCCGAGGGAATGGTGGCCGAGCTGTGGAATGCGCAGCCTGGGGGGATTGGCCATGCCGAGTGTCCGCAGGAGCAGAGCGGGGAGAACAGTGCAGTGCTGCTGGCTCCTCTGAGGATGCCTGCCCTTCTGCCAGTGCTCCTGTGGCTGCTGGGGCAGCTGGGAGAGCTGCAGCCCTGTGGGCAGAGGGGCAGAGAGCCGGGCTGCTCCACAGGCTCCTGCACGTCCTTTAAATAACAGAGCAACCGAAAAATCTTAACAGTGGGTGAGCAGCTCCAGCTCAGAAACATGTTTTTGTTTGTAAGAATAGATTAGTACTGAAGAAATAAATGAAACAGATTTCATTTGTAATTCAGATGTATTTCATCCTTTCCCAAGGGTTTGGTCCCCTTCCTGCAGGGTAATTTCCTTTACTCACCCACTTTCTAATGGTTAGGAGGAGTTAAACTCACCAAAAAAGGCAACAGCTCCTGTTTCAGATGGAAGCAGCCACTGCTCCATGGACCCTGAAACGCCCCCAGGCACGTGTGTGCATTTGAAGGCTGAGCAGGTGTTGGGGACAGAGATCTCACACTCCTCCTAAGGCTGTGAGAAACCCAGAAGTGGCAAAGTATCATTCCAGGTCAACTCCTACTGAAAATCCATTCCCCCACCGCCTCAAAATGGGCAGGCAGGGCTGGGCTCTGGCAGGGTTCAGTTTTGAGTGCCTTGTGCTCCCTGGCATGGAAGTGATCGTAGGACCTCTGGTGCTGATTGATTGATTGATTGATTGGGGTATGGCTGCTGAAGGAGGAGGGGGAATCTCGGGAGCCAGGAAAGTCTCTTCTTCTCCTTTCTCTCTGCAGAGCCCCCTCTTCCAAGAGAAATGCCTGTGCTGGCTTTACATGGGAGCCCTTTCCTCAGCCCCGTGTCTGAGCCACTGTGTGCTCAGAGGAGCCACTCCCGGAGGAGTCCCAATATCAGTCACCACACGGTCCCCACACAGCAGCAGAAAGCACTGCTTGGAGTGGGGCTGGTGATCTGTGAACCGTCCTGATTCCATCCACCCCACTCCTCTCAGACAGAGATACCAAAAGGGTCCCAGCCAACCCGCAGTGCTCTAGCAGATCCCAGGAGCACTCAGTGCTGCTGGATGACCTCGTTGGTGAGGATCCCTGGCTGGTGATGGAATGTGTGGATGGAGGCCCTTCACAGGAGGTTGTTTGAGACACGCGTGGGGCTGCAGGAGAGATGGCAGCTGTCGGTCAGGAGGGCAGGGACCCCGCTTGTGAGTCCTTTGGCTTGGACACCCTCACCCACAAGATGTGCAAGAAGTCACACAAGGTGTTGGCACTCTCAGCCTTCTTTTCCCTGAGTTTGTGGTTTCTGTAGATTTGCAGTAGAGAACCTTGCTTGCTTTTAGAACTAGAACAAAGATGCCAGATGGAACAAGCCTTGCTGGTTTTAGTCAGAAGCATCAGTGACCTAAGGTGATGTTTGCTTTGGTTTGGTCACATCTTTGTTCCTTCTCAGTGTTCAGGCTGGCCTGTGTGGTGTCCTGGTTTGCTGCATTTTCTGAGTTCCTCTTGGCTCCTTTGAGCAATGGGCTGTGCCCTGGGAGGATTCTTTGTGCTCCTTGGTGACACAGGAGAACCTTGCAGGCGGTTTTTGCGGGAGCTGCTGCTGTGATGTCACAGGAACGTTGCCACGTCCTCACGGTGTTCCCGTTGCTCTGGGGCACAGAGGCCTCAGTGTCAGAGCAGCTCTGGGCGCCTGCTCACTGCCAGAGGATCCTCCTGCCCGAGGCATTGTCAGCTGCCAGCCCAGCCCCTGACGGGTGTCCTTGTGTGCTTGCAGGGGGACAGTCTGCAGACGTGTGCAGCACAGCCAAAATCATCCAGCAAGTGGCTGCTGCACTTTGCACTCTGTACTCTGTGGCTTCTGATGGGTATTTTTTAACCCACCTGGCACGTAAGTGGAGGTTTTCCCCAGGTGCAGCATACGTGGCTTTGGGATTGCTTTGTGCTTGATATTCTTTCTTTGGAAGGGAGTTGATTTTGAAACAACATTGCCTTTAAGATGCCATTTCTTTGTGAGAGTTCCTGTCAAGAGCTTCTTAAAAAAGGGGGTGACTGCAGCCAGCAGGGCGTGCACAGCATTTGCAATGTAGCCTGGGGAGTTCTGTTCCCCCAAGAGGAGAGTCTGTGGCACTGGAGCCTGGACATCCCTCTGTTTGCTGCTCCAGCCAAGAACTGGACACAGCCCAGTATTTTGTGCTGTTCTCTTGCTCGCTGTGTGAAAGGACTGTGGCTCCAGGAGCGATGTTGTGAAAGCAAAATGCTCTCTCCTGCCGTTGATTTGTTGTGTGGGATTTTCCACCACAGGCAGTTTTTTTCCTTACAGCATCTGGTTCATGTTCCCTCTCCCGCTGCAGGTCACGTCACACATGGATACTGAGAAGCTCCTCCTTTGCGGAGGGGAAAAGGAACCTTTGGTGTTCAGAGTTGTGGAGCAAGTTTTGAGCTTGGCCTGTTGCAGCCAAGGGAGCAAAGCCTTGGAGGCTGAAAGAAAGTTCCTGTCAGTGTCCTTGCAGCAGCAGAAGCAAAGGGATCCCTGACTGTTTTCTCCTGTTCTGTTTAAGAGCTTTGGAACACAGCAGAAACAAACCCTTTTCCCATACAGAATATGGCTTTTCAGCATCCTTCAAGCTGAGTGAGTGAATTTGGGTTGGACAAGTGGGGCCCTCTGCTGCCACTGCCACCCAGGAATTGACAGTGCATGGATGGCAAACCCTCCTCAGTGTGCAAAAGGTCCTGTGCATAAATGGGACCAAGAGCTTGATCCACTCCTGCCTCAAAAGCCAGCAGCTTTAGGGCCTCTTCAGGGAGCGGTGCCCAGACCCAAGAAGCTCTTTTCTTGCTTAAGTTGTATAAGGGTTGGGCTATGATGGAAAAATCAGGACTGTGTCTCCTCCAAAACCCCAGTAATCCTAAAGCATGCTGGAGCTCCTTTGTGCTTCCAGGAATTTTCATGTGTCCCAGGCTAGCTGGTGTGTCAGGGGGAATGCCCAGAGCTCCTCCCCTGCACCATGTATTCTAAGCCCTGCATTTCCTTGCCATGCCTGACCCATCCCATCCCATCCCATCCCATCCCATCCCATCCCATCCCATCCCATCCCATCCCATCCCATCCCATCCCATCTCTTGCCCTGAGTTGCTGCACCTTCCTTGCTCTGCCTTGCCTTCCACTGCCTACCCCCACCTTACCTCGCCTTGCAGACCCATCCCCTGCCTTGCCTATCCCTACCCCTCCCCTGCCTTGCCTTCCCTTGCTCACCTCTCGCTTCTTTTCCCTTGCAGACGCTCCCTCTCTCTGCCCCCACTGACTTCCCTTGTCTTGCCCTCTCCTTGCTCTCCTTGCCTGCTCTCCCCGTCCCTGGCCTGACCTTGCCTTTGTCTCCTTGCCTTGCCTGGGGTAACCCTGCCTTGTCGTGCCTTGTGCACACCTCCCTTGCCTTGCCTTGCCTACTCCTGCCTTGCCTTGACTTCTTTGCCTGGCCCTGCCTGCCCCTTGCTTACCTTTCCTTGCACTGCCTCCCCCTCCCCTGCTTTGCCTGCCCCTGCCTTGCCTTGCCTTGCCCTGCCTTGCCCTGCCTTGCCTTGCCCTGCCTTGCCTTGCCTTGCCTTGCCTTGCCTGCCCCTCCCTTCCTCCCGTGGGTAACTGTGAAAGTTGCATTGCCTTGTTCCTGGAGTTCCCGGTGGCATTGGTGAGTTGGGATGGTGAGGCAGCTGATGGGCTGTGTCCTGCTTCCAGATTTATCTCTGCTCTTGCTAAACTGCCTCTTTCCCTTGCTTGCCATCAAAGACATCTCCTTTTTCAGGGATGTGCCTTTCTCCTTCAGGCTGTGCAAATTCTAAGAACTGTTTGGCCTCAAAGGAATGTCTCTCCATTTGATTCTGTCTTCCTTTACAAGTCACCTGGGAACAAAACTTAGCTGTAGTCGTTTCCATGAGGTGATTTAGCTGTGCACATTGATCTCCATGCCACTGTTTTCTTCTTGGAGCTACCTTGTCCTTGAGGAACTGTGGCTGGTTATGGAATACTGGACGGAGGCACTTTAGAGGATGTTATTACTAAACGGAACGGCTGGCGATTCACCGCTTGTTTAGCCTAGAACTATCCAGCCCCCCTCCTAGGTGGAGGCTCTCTTCCAAAGTGCTATCCAAGGCCACCTGTCCTCGCGGCTAGTGGCCTGGAGGGCTCAAGAGCACCCACAGTGGAGAGAGCTGGCGGAGGGCGTGGGTTAGTTTCTAGTAGTGCTGGAAGAATGAGGAGCGACTCAATGACTCTCAGCAACAGGGAGTTTATTACCCTCTGGGACCTGAGAGGCAAAGAGCCTCGAACAATCTTGACAGTAGTTTATATATGAAACCGTCCGACCAATCATCGGAGAGCAACTGGGAGGAGACAGGGGAGGGAGCATACATAAGGACTAATCAGGGAAGACTCGGGGAGGAGTTCAGGGATAACAACCAATGGTGAACTTGAGAACAGAGAACTTTCTGGTAAAGCTTGTCAATCAAACACATAACAGAAAGGTTACAGAACCAATAACATAAAAGGGGTGTTAACATGGGTGTTACCCACAGTGTGACTCAGCACGGGGACTAAACCATTGTGGGACGAGATGCAGGGGGGTGAGTCCTGGATGGTTTAATCCACCAGGACCTTTTGGGCCTTTCAGGCCTTACCTCTAAATTAACGACCCCCACATCTCCCCCTTTTCTTTTATTTAAAAGCGCATTGTGCATCATCGCCACTAAAATATTTTTGAAACAGGCAAACATACATATAACAACAAGAATAACAATCAGAATCCATATCAGAGATTTTAGGAGGTGAGACGCCCAACTTGATATTCCCCAACCATCAAAAACATTTTCTAACCAGTCCTTTGCTTCCGTTTTTAATTGTGTGAAATCTTCTTGAAGTTGTTGCAGAGTGGCATGGATACTCTGGGAATGCGAAGATAAATTCATACAGCATAGTCCTTCAAACTCCTCGCACCCGTGCCCGTGGGCGAGGAGTAGGAAGTCTATGGCGGCACGATTCTGCAATGTGGCGCGTCTAATGGTTTCCTCGTCCTCTAGTAGTTGAGCCAATGCACGGGATGTTAGGTTGGCATGTTTGCCCAACCAACATTCTAAATGGCCAAGTTCCCCCAATGCCTTAGCTGCCGCTACCCAGGGCACTAGGACAGAGGCAGCCACCCTCTTAGAGAAACTCCAATGCTTTACTTCCGCATCACAATTTTCGTCCCAAATTGTGATTTCTCTTTTTTGGCGAATCGAATCAGAAAATTTTTTCCACTGAACAATTTTTGTTTTGTCAGGGGCCATGAGGGTTAGTCTTCCCAACGTGCATGGCCCTCCATAGGGACGGGAAGGTATCCCAGCCCAAACCCTGTCCCCACAGATAAGAAAGATTCCTTTGGGCAGAACCAGGGGAGGAGCAAGGGTCAGGTGGAGAGTGCTGGCTGGAGACCATGGGTAGCGTTGAGTGATAGTTCTATTACACCACTTGCCGTGATTGTAAATTGATCTTTTTAGGGGGTGGACATAATGTTTACGAATGTCCCCCATTCTACTTCTATAATATTCATTTCCAGTGAATTCATATTTAAACTCTACACAAAAATCTGCCTGTGCGGCCCCCAACAAGTCCAATTCTTGGGGCTCGCGATTGTCTGGTGCATGCGGCAACGTCTTCAGCCAGGCTTCCCACTCCCTTACCGGATTGGGCTTTATACCTGCAAGAATGATATCGTTTTCTTGCAGGGGGATACCCACTAGACACGTGGACATGGGGTCGGTGGTAGACCCCATGTTCAAACACATACTATCTTGTTTTAGCGTCTTCGCCAGAGTAATCCAGACGTTCTCTTTGGGTTGTGGAAGCAGCCACTCTTCAGTTTTCTGGGGAACATCAATCAGGATGGTCAGGGCAAAGATGATTTTTACGGCCTCCATCTGGATCCTGATTCTTTTTCTGAAACATCAAACGTAAAACATTAACATCTGACAACTTTGTTTTCCAGTTTTTGGACCCCTCATTATTTCTCCTTCCACCTCCCCCTTTTCTTTTATTTAAAGTTAGAATAGGGACCGGATGAGGAATAGGGTAAGGTCGGTTACAGGTAAGTAGGTGAGTAGGGCAGGTAAGTGGGTCTGGGGAAGGGAAGGGGTAGGGTATCATGGGTTTTTAGGGGAGGTTATCATAAGGATAGGGGTTTTAAAAACTGTATCGTCGTCTCTGCGGGTGAGTCTTATCGCCTTTGTCGCTGGATAAGAAAGGTGAGTCTGGATCTGGTAACAGAGGTAAGTCGCTTTCTTCTTCTTCTTTCTTTTTTCTTCTCTTCCAGGCTGTAGCTGGACTGGTTGTTTTATCCTCAGGATCTTTATGGTGACGTTCTAGAAAAGGCTTAATATTTTTGGAAGGAATCCACCGCGGGCCGCTAGGGGTGGAGATACAAGCATGTCCACGGCCCCATACGACAAGCGGCGCTGGACCTAATATTTGATGGCTCTCGGGATCTTTATACAGCACAGGCGGGTTTACTGTTAATTTAGACTGGGCCGAGTTTACAAAATGCCTGTATACGGGGGGGGTTGGTTCATTGTTAGAACAATTTAAAAAATTTAATGTGAACAAGGCCTTACAGAGGCGCTCAACGGGCGTCTTCTCCTCTGTCCCTCCCCGCTGCTGTGTAAGGATCCTTTTTATTTCCTGATGTTTCCTCTCAACGAGAGCCTGACCTGATGGGGAATGGGGAATTCCTGTTGTATGTTCGACGCCCCAGGTCTGAAAGAATTGACGTAAAGAGGCGGAGACATACGCAGGCCCATTATCTGTCTTGACGCGCTTAGGGATTCCTAGAACAGAAAACGCCATAGTAAAATGCTTCTTAACATCGCGCGCCTTCTCCCCAGCATGTACTGAGGCGAAGACGGCGCCTGAGAAGGTATCTACTGAGACGTGAATATATTTTAACTTTCCGAAAGGTGCATAGTGTGTCACGTCGGTCTGCCATATTTCATTAGAGTTCAATCCTCTTGGATTGACTCCCATACCTAGGGATGGCAATTGGTATGATTGGCAGGATGGACATGTGGCCACAATGCTCCGAGCTTGCTCTAAGGACAGATGGAACATCCTTCGCAAAGCTGGGGCATTTTGATGGAAAAATTGATGGCTCAAACGAGCCTGTGCAAAAATGTCAGGGACATTACATCTTGACACAGGCATCGCTAGGGCATCGGCTCGCGCGTTGCCTTCTGAAATGAAGCCTGGCAACCCGGTATGCGATCTTACATGCATGACATAAAATTGGAACTTGCGGTGGGACAGGAGCGATACTAATCTCGCAAGTAGGCCAAACAGTTTTTTATTAGGAACCTCCCTTAACAAAGCGTGCTCTGCTCTTGAAACAACCCCTGCCACATATGCCGAATCTGTGACAAGGTTGAGAGGTTGCTCCTCAAACCTCTCAAATACTCTGACCACAGCGGTTAGTTCAGCTATTTGAGGGGAACCCTCAACTATCTGAACTTCCTCATCCCACTCGAGTGTAACCGGATCTCTCCATGTCAAAACTGACTTATGGGAAGACCCGGAACCGTCTGTGAATACTGTCAGAGCATCCTTGATTGGAACCCTTGATTGAACAAATTCTGGTGCCAAATCAAGTTCTGCGCTGAACAATGGGTGTCTCAGCTTTTGGTTTCCAATCTGACCTGAAAAGTTCTCAAGAGCGAGCTGGAGGTCCTCACTCTCCTGGAACACTTCCTCAAAACTCTGGTGTTTCCAGGGTAATTGCATGTATGTAAAATCGCACCCCGCCAAAACACGGAGTCGACGCCGAGCTTTACTGACAAGCTCCGCCACCAACTCTTGTGGCCTAGTTATCGTCTTGGACGGCTGATGAGGCAAGAAAACCCACTCTACAACCAAGAGCGGCTCCTTGGCCTCTGCGTCCCACTGGAATATAAGTCCATAATATTTTGGCACCTTCCCTAAAATGACAAATCTGTAGGGAAGAGCGGGTTTGATTCGATGTGCGTTTTTTGTTGTGAGGGTGAACATTACCTTGCGGATGGTGGCTTCTGCTTCTTCTGTTAGCGCGATGGGAGAATCGAGAGCCGTCCTCCTCGCAGTAGAGCGAAAAGCGGCGCCAGGTCTGCTGTCTTCAGCCCCAGCAAGGGCCTGATCCAATTGATGGAACCACATAATTTGTGAAGATCTCGAAGTGTTTTTGGCCGCTGCTCGATAGTAAGAAGCTGAGGAGAGACGGTCTTCTCGGCGATCTGCATGCCTAAGTATTTCCAAGGCGCAGTCCTTTGGATCTTATCCGGATGAATTTCCATCCCCGCTTCCTCGATAGCAGTCACTACCTGGTTTAAGGCTTGTTCTAGCAGATGTTGGTCAGATGCACAAACTAAAACATCGTCCATGTAGTGCATTATTTTGACTGATGGAAATTGTCTCCGTACCGGAGAGAGCACCCCTGAGACATACCACTGGCAGATTGCCGGGGAATTTTTCATTCCCTGAGGCAATACGAGCCAGTGGTAATGCCTCATGGGCGCCTCTCGGTTGATGGACGGTACAGAGAATGCAAACTTCGGTGCATCCTGCGGGTTCAATGGAATGCTAAAAAAGCAGTCACGAATGTCAATGACAGCCATCGGCCATCCTTGGGGCAACATGGTCGGTGATGGAAGACCCGGTTGAAGATTCCCCATGTCTTCCATCACTTTGTTCACCGCTCTAAGGTCTTGTAGAAGCCTCCACTGATTTTTTCGGGGCTTCTTTATAACAAAAATGGGTGTATTCCAGGGGCTTGTCGATGGTACTATATGACCTTTGGCCAGCTGTTCTGCCACTAGGTCTTCTAAAACGCGCAGTTTATCCTCTCTGAGGGGCCACTGCTCCACCCTCACCGGTACATGGTAAGCCAGGTGATAGGTGGGGTGGTGCGCGATGCAGTGGCCCCGACTAGAAACCCTGGGATGTTAGTGGGAATTCTAGTCGTGCGCCCCATTGAGAGAGCGCGTCTCGGCCCCATAGTGTAAATCCGGACGGTATGATGTAGGGTTTAACAGAGGCAACTCTCCCTTCAGGGCCTTCTATGATTACTTGTGAAGAGCTCCTTTTTGGGGTAATTTGGCCTCCTACTCCAATCAAATCTCCGTCTGATTTTTGGCAGTTCCAATCTGAGGGCCACTCGGTTTCAGCAATGATTGTAACATCGGCCCCTGTGTCGAGCATGCCGACACGGTCAATTTCGGAGTTTCCATTTTTCAATCTACACTGCAACACTGGTTTATCTTTTCCCACTACCGAAGTCCACCATACAAATGGTGTGCGAATGTTGCGGGGCATATGATCTGGCAGGATAATTGCCTGGGCCAGAACAATGCCTTTAGGAAAAAACCAGGGTACTGTGTTTGGGATGACATGGATAGAAATTGTCCGTTTGGGTTTAAGTGTCTTTATTTCGGGAACTACAAAGATTCCCGGAGGAGTCCTATCTGCATCACCAATTATTAGAATGGTGATGGGTGTGTCAGGTGGATTGTCAATGGTCACTGGTATCGATTGCGTGGTGTCTCCTTCTGTGATGTGCGTCGTGTAAAGACTCACCAGCTGAAGTCGCTGAAGCGGTGCAAGGCGCGACGTCTCCTCGACGGGTGGCTGTTGGAGAGAGTCCCGTCGGTCAGCTGGTGCAGTCTCATCCGGCAAAGGCGCAGTCCTTAATTTGTTGTTGGAGCGCGGGGCTGCGCCGCGCTCCCACCCCGGTTTCCCGACCACGTGGCGTCCACTGGAGGTGTCGTTGGATTCCACCACTGCTGGTTAGGAGGGTACCAGGCCCACGGAGGGGGCACTGGTGAGGGCTGCGGGTTTGCTGCAGAAGGAGACTTGGTAGAGGTGTTATTAGCATGTTTCTGTTTGAAAGTCTTTGGTCTTTTACAATCCTTTGAAAAGTGTCCCATACCATTACAATTGAAGCAGCGCACTTCCTTTCGGTTCCCATTATTATTTAATTTTACATTGCCCTCTACTGGATAGGCAGTATTTTTTCCGCGGTGGTGACATCCCCTAGAGTCTGTTTCAGGTAATTTTGGTTTGACTTGGGAACAGCGCTCTGTGATTTCTTCTATTGTCGGCGGAGGGTTAGTGGGGAACATTTCAATTACCCGTCGGCAAGGTTCGTTTGCGTTTTCTCTTGCCATTTCAGTTAGCATTTCCTTAAGCATAGTAGGATTGGTGATTGCCTTAGACATGGCCTGCCTCAGTCTGTCCACAAAGTCCGTAAAATTCTCTTCCGGGCCTTGCCGGATAGAGGTATAACTTACTGGGGGGCCCATGTCCGAAGACATTCCAAACAAAACATTCTTAGCGGCTAACTGAATATCCTTTAGGACCTCTTCTGGGATGTTTTTTGCCTGATCTTTAGGCTTAGATTGGCTCCCCTCCCCCGATAGATGATCAATGGTTAAATTGGTGCGGTTTGGATCTGATTTATAGGTTTCTAACAATTTCGCCAAGTCTCTTTTCCACCGGGTTTCCCAAACCCAATAGTGGCTATCTATTAATAGGCTGGACATTAATGTCTTTATGTCATCGGGAACCAGGATGGATGTTTTAAATGTCGCCGTAATTAACCCTCTGAAGTACGCCGATTCCCGGCCAAATTCCTTAGCAGCCTTACAGATATCCTTTATCGTGGCTTGGGGAATCGGGGACCAAGAAGGGCTATTACGGTTGTTACCGCGAGTGTAGGTTACCGGTGCGGCAACAGGAAGTGGCTCAACTGAATCATTTTGATATGAAGAGGTTACCAATTTTTGGTCTGAGGCCTGTTGGTAGATGGCCTCCGGTCCGTCTGGGCCTACCGCAACCGAGGCCCGTTGAGGACCAACCTCTGCCTGCCTATATTCCGGCTCCGGGCCGATGGCAATCGAGGCCTTTTGAGGTTGGGCCTCGGCCCGCCCTTCTGGCCCTGGGCCCACCGCAACTGAGGCTCGTTGGAGGTAGGCCTTGGCCCGCCCACCTTCCGGTCCCAGACCGTGGGAACCGGATAGATCCCCGTGGGAACCAGGAAGTTGGGCGGGGCCTGCCACAGTGGGCGGAGCAGGAATAGGGGCAGGACGCGACGTGGAAGGGTTGGACACCGGAGGTGGGAGGGGTAAGGGAATAGGGAGGGACCCCGACGCTTGACAGACACCATCGGCCGCAAGAGGAGGGGCAACCGACGCATCCATCAACGACGCAGGGGTGGAGAAAGGGGCGAAACTAAGGGACTGAGGGGAAGGGCGAAGGGGGTTCCCGCCATCCGGTTCCGCGCATGCTTTAGGATTTTCAAAGTGCATCAGCACTCTACTGCCGCCATTTTGAGGCACGGTCGAGACCTTGCCTCCGCCATCTTGTGATGGCGCAGTTTGAAAATCCGTTAACAAACTATAACTAGGTGGAGGGGGTGCAACAGGCACAACTGGGTAAAAAGGAATAGGTTTGAGGGTTGGGGTTGGATCGGTTTCAGGCGCCGGCTTCCCGAAACCGAAGGGGTCGGTGAAATTCGAACAAAGATCGGAACCTGCAATGTTCCGGATTTCGCCCTCACGCTTTCCAGCAGTGAGGGGTATCTTTGTCGAGGTTTCACCGGGGACAGAGGGATTCAGGTTAGTGGGGTTAGGGATGTCAGGGGTAGGTAACGCAACATCGCCCAAACTGCTAACTTTCTCCCCGTCATCTGACAAAACACGATAAATTATGATTTGCAACTCAAAAAATTGCTGAACATAGGTCTGTCCCGATTCAACGAAAGCATTCAAAGTGAAACCAACCCGATCCCAAAAATCTAAAGTAAAAATGTCATTTGGGACATCAAAAGGAACATTTAAAACCACCCATTTAAAAAATTTCTTTAACAAATTTTTATCAAATTTCTCCCCGGAATTCCTTAATTGGGTTTTAAAACTATAATACATATAAGAAAGCTCCCTCTCCTTCTTAGAAAGCTGGATTCCCATTTTCTAATAAAAGGAGGTCTCCCCCACCCTTAAACTAAATAAAAACGTGGCGAACTTACGAATCCCTGAGGTCGGCAGAGATCCCTGAAGACGGCAGGGTTCGGCTCTGCGGTCGGCAGGGGTCGGTCGTAAGTCGTCCCTGAGAACGGCAGGAACGAAGACGGCGCCAAAGTAAAATCCAAAAGGGGTGGAGGGTCTTCACAGCTGAAGCGGCTTCCCGGTCTCGGTCGGCTTTGAGATCGGTCCGGGGGTCGGCGCTTCACCTGCAGAGCTGCTCCCTAAAACGGGAGGGACACTCTGCAGGGCTGGCTCACAACTGTCGTCTTCACTTCGAAGAAGTGAGGCAATCTTCGGTAGATCCAGGCAATAGCTAAGAAACTACCGCGTTGGGCGCCAGATATTACTAAACGGAACGGCTGGCGATTCACCGCTTGTTTAGCCTAGAACTATCCAGCCCCCCTCCTAGGTGGAGGCTCTCTTCCAAAGTGCTATCCAAGGCCACCTGTCCTCGCGGCTAGTGGCCTGGAGGGCTCAAGAGCACCCACAGTGGAGAGAGCTGGCGGAGGGCGTGGGTTAGTTTCTAGTATTGCTGGAAGAATGAGGAGCGACTCAATGACTCTCAGCAACAGGGAGTTTATTACCCTCTGGGACCTGAGAGGCAAAGAGCCTCGAACAATCTTGACAGTAGTGTATATATGAAACCGTCCGACCAATCATCGGAGAGCAACTGGGAGGAGAAAGGGGAGGGAGCATACATAAGGACTAATCAGGGAAGACTCGGGGAGGAGTTCAGGGATAACAACCAATGGTGAACTTGAGAACAGAGAACTTTCTGGTAAAGCTTGTCAAACACATAACAGAAAGGTTACAGAACCAATAACATAAAAGGGGTGTTAACATGGGTGTTACCCACAGCGTGACTCAGCACGGGGACTAAACCATTGTGGGACGAGATGCAGGGGGGTGAGTCCTGGATGGTTTAATCCACCAGGACCTTTTGGGCCTTTCAGGCCTTAACTCTAAATTAACGACCCCCACAGATGTTGTGGCTGAAGGAGAGGTGGCAGCTGTCAGTCAGGAGGTGAGGGATCCCTCTGGTGCTTCCCATGCCCTGGACATGCTGGTCCTGGTAAGCAGGTGATAAGAACAAAAAAAAAAAAAAAACCCTAATCTGTCTTCCCTTAGAAAGATGCTGCTCTGATGGTGTTGGACAGCAGCTCTTCCTCTTGGCTGCACCGTGTCCTGCCATTCCTCACCATTTCCTGAGACAGGAAATCTCTTGGAGCCATTCTCCTTTCTTTGTGTGATGAATTCAAGTCTTTAATTGTGACCCTCATATTTCTTTTTCCTCTATCGGAGCCTGCAGGCCCTGGATTTCCTTCATGCCACCAGGTCATCCACAGGGACATCAAAAGCTCCAGCATCCTTCAGGGCATGGACAGATCTGTCAGGTTGGCTGGGTGGTTTTGGTCAGGGCTGTATTGGGTCTGACTGGGGTAAAGCTCACAGCCCTTACAGTGCTGGGCTTTGCTTTGGTAGCTGGTGTTGATAACAGAGCAGTGTTTTGGCTACTGCCAAGCTGTGCTGTCCCTCTGACATTCCTTCCCCCACCCAAGGGGATGGGGGTGGGCAAGATCCTGGGAGGGGACACCAGCAGGCCAGCTGAGCCCAGTCAGCCAAAGGGATATTCCATCCCATATGACATCAGCTCAGATATCTAAGGGAAGGAAGAGAGGAGGAAGGGGGGGCATTCATGAGTTGTCCATATTTGCCTTCTGGAAGAACCACTCCGCGTGCTGAAGCCCTGCTTCCCAGGAAGTGTCCGGACATCGCTGCTGATGGGAAGTAGAGAGTGATTGTTTTTCCCTTTAGCTCTTGTGCTCGCAGATCTCTGCTTGTTCTCTTTATTTTCCTGCTGTAATCAACTGCCTTATCTCACCCTACTAGATTTTTTCCCATATTATTCTCCCCCATGTCCCAGTGGGAAAGGGAGTGATAGAGCGACTGAGTGGGCACCTGGCACCCAGCCGGGGGCAACCCACGTCAGTCTCTTTTGGTGCCCAAAGGTGGGGCGAGATAAAGGCAGTTTATATATATATATCTACATACATATATATATGCATTGCATGCTCTAGTAACTATCAATAGCAGCTCTCAAGTAATGAGCTCCTGCATGGCACACAGCCTTTGGCTGCCACACTGCTTATCTTTATTTTGCTAAGTTTGGGAACATGTTGAAACAAACAATGACTGTGAATGAATATAACTCCTTCTCTCTGCCCGGGGTGAATTTGAGTATGGATGATCTTTTACTGCAGATTCCCATGGTCATTGCCAATCCTTATATAAGCTTCCTGATATTATTAATAATATTAGCCAACACCGTAGTTACCTTATGGAATTCATGGAAATTGTCATCTCCCTGGTACAGAAGGAAACAACCCTTGGGTGAGGAGCTGTTAAAATCTGCCCTGAGGTACCCAGTTCCTGGGTGGAAAGGTGTATGGAAGGATTTGGGCAGGTTCCTAGGGCGGTTATCACCTCCCATTGCCAGGGAGTTTACTCCTGAAGAGGTAAATAACCCTAACAAACTGGCCCATCGCTGACAGAGGGGTGCCTCGTTTACTCCCAGGAATGCCAGCAGCTTCTCGCCCTGTACTGGGGGCTGGCCTGGGCCTACCGGGCCTCTGTTCAATACTCTCAGAGGACTGTGGTTGAGACAGGAACACAAACTGTGTCTGAGGACACTATAGCTGAGACAGGGACACAAACTACAGCTGTGGCTGAGGCACGGATACAAACCACAACAACTATGTCTGAGATAGGAAACCAAACCACAGCAACTACAGTGATTGCCCCAGCAGTGCAAACAAAAAAATGGACAAGGCAAGTTTCAGGCCCAAGCCGCCGATTAGTAAGGGAAGGAGAGGAAGAAGAGGAAGAGAAGAGGTGGGGCCAGATCAAGAGGCAGGTCCTTCAGCAAAGGAATCAAAGGGAGTGAGGCAAGTTAAACAGGAAAGCGAAGTTACTCGGTCCCTGACCCCATCTGAACCTTGAGACCTGAGAAAGGATTACAGCTGCCAGTCAGGTGAGAGGATTCCTGCATGGCTGCTGCAATGCTGGGATAATGGGGCCAAAAGTCAGCAGTTAGAAGGTCATGAAGCCCAACAGCTGGGATCCCTTGCTAAGGATCGGGAAACTGAAAGAGGACTTGCAAAGGAAGGAGCAATTTTTAGCTTCTGGAGACGGCTTTTCTCAAGTGTGAAGGCAAGATATCTTTTTAAGGAAGATCTTGTGAAATCCCCAGGGAAGTGGACCAATGTAGATGAAGGTATCCAGTACTTGAGAGAATTGGCAGTGCTGGGAATTGTCTATAGTGATCTAAAGGATGATCGAGTCAGCAAAGATCCAGAGGATGTCCCCTGTACACTCGCCATGTGGAGGAAGGTGGTTCAAGGCACCCCTGCATCATATTCCAGCAGCTTGATGGCACTTTATTATCCACAAATGGATACACCAACTGTAGAGGTGGCGTCCTCCTGGCTCCGAAATGTAGCAGAAACTCTGGGTACTCCCTCATCCCTGCAAGCCACCAGCCCAACTTTTAGGGGCAGCCCAAGAGATCGCTCCTCTCCAACCCCAGTCAGAGGGAAAAGAATCCCCAAGAACAGGCCATGTAACGAGCTCTGGTTCTTTCTGCGTGAGCATGGAGAGGACATGAGGAAGTGGGATGGTGAACCCACCTCCAAGCTGAGCGCCCGGGTCCGAAAACTGAGGGGGAAGAGACCTGTTAAGAAGGGGCCGCCCAAGAAGACTGTCAGTGTAGTTACCACAGAGAGACAAGAAGACAATCAGCGATCTCCCAGATATAAGAAAATGAAAACCGTTTCCTACAATCCTGATGAGGGAACCTCTGATTTGGCATCACAAAGGTCAGACAGTGAATACTCTGACCAGGAACAGGAATAGAGGGTCCCTGCCTCCGGCCAGGAGGAGGAAAGGGATGACCGGGTATACTGGACCATGTGGATTCGATGGCCTGGCACATCAGATCCACAGAAGTACAAAGCTTTAGTGGACACCGGTGCACAGTGTACACTGATGCCATCGAGGCACAAGAGTGTAGAAGCCTTCTGGATCTCTGGAGTGACAGGGGGATGTCAGGAGTTGTCGGTAGTAAAAGCTGAGGTGAGCTTAACAGGGGACAGATGGCAAAGGCACCCCATTGTGACTGGCCCAGAGGCCCCTTGCATCCTTGGCATTGACTACCTCAGGAGAGGGTATTTTAAGGATCCAAAGGGATATTGATGGGCCTTTGGTGTAGCTGCAGTGAATACAGAGAAGATCAAACAGTTATCCACCTTGCCTGGCCTCTCAGAAGATCCCTTCATCGTAGGATTGCTGCAGGTGGAAGATCAGCAAGTACCGATTGCTACCAGGACAGTGCACCGGAGGCAGTATCGCACCAACCGGGACTCCAGGACTCCTATCCATGAACTAATTCATCGACTGGAGAGCCGAGGAGTTATCAGCAGGACCCGCTCACCCTTCAACAGCCCCATATGGCCAGTGTGGAAGTCAAATGGGGAATGGCGGCTGACAGTGGACTATCGGGGCCTGAATGAAGTCACAGCACCTCTAAGTGCTGCCGTACCAGACATGTTGGACCTCCAATATGAGCTAGAGTCAAAAGCAGCCAAATGGCATGCCACGACTGACATCGCTAATGCATTTTGCTCAGTCCCTCTGGCGGCAGAGGGCAGGCCACAATTTACTTTCACTTGGAGGGGTGTCCAGTACACCTGGAACCGACTGCCCCAGGGGTGGAGACACAGCCCCACCATCTGCCATGGCCTGATCCAGGCTGTCTGGAACAGGGTGGAGCTCCGGAACACCTGCAATATATTGATGGTATCATTGTGTGGGGCGATACAGCAGGAGAAGTTTTTGAGAAAGGGAAGAAAATAATCCAAATTCTTCAGAAAGCTGGTCTTGCTATAAAACAAAGGAAGGTGAAGGGACCTGCACAGGAGATCCAGTTCCTGGGAATAAAATGGCAGGATGGGCGCCGTCATGTGCCTACAGCGGTGGTTGACAAAATTGCCAATATGTGTCCAGCAGTTAATAAGAAGGAAACACAAGCTTTCCTGGGCCTTGTAGGGTTCTGGAGAATGCACATTCCAGGCTATAGTCAACTTGTGGGCCCCCTCTATCGAGTGACCCAGAAGAAGAAGGACTTTGAGTGGGGCCCTGAGCAGAAACAGGCCTTTGAGCAGATCAAACAGGAAACAGCTCGTGCCCTTGGGCCTGTTCGGACAGGACCAGATGTGCAAAATATACTCTACACTGCAGCCGGGGAGCAGGGCCTCACCTGGAGCCTTTGGCAGAGGACCGCGGGAGAAACCCGAGGTCAGCCATTAGGATTCGGGAGCTGGAGTTATCGAGGATCAGAAGCCCGCTATACTCCAACTGAAAAAGAGATATTAGCAGCTTACGAGGGTGTTGGAGTGGCCTCAGAAGTTGTTGGGACAGAAGCGTGTCTCCTCTTGGCTCCACGATTGCCCGTCCTACACTGGATGTTCAAAGGAAACATTCCCTCCACGCATCATGCAACCAGCACTACATGGAGGAAGGGGGTGGCCTTAATTGCACAACGAGCCCCAATGGGAAAAGCCAATTTCCCAGGAATCCTAGAAGAGATTTTGAATTGGTCAGAAGCCAGAGATTTTGGAGCACTGTCTGAGAAGGTGACTCATGCCCAAGAAGCACCACCATATAACGAGTTACCAGAAAATGAAAGAAGATGATATGCTTTATTTACTGATGGATCCTGCTGAGTGATAGGAAACCATCGGAGGTGGAAAGCTGCTGTGTGGAATGCCACACGACAAGTGATTGAGGCCGCTGAAGGGGAAGGTGAATCAAGCCAGTTTGCAGAGGTGAAAGCCATCCAACTAGCCCTAGAGATTGCTGAGAGAGAAAAGTGGCCCATACTCTGTCTCTAGACCAACTCCTGGATGGTGGCTAATGCCCTAAGGGGATGGCTGCAGCAGTGGAAGAAAAGCAACTGGCAGCGCAGGGGGAAACCCATCTGGGCTGCTGCATTGTGGCAGGACATTGCTGCACGGATGGAAAACAAGACTCTGAAAGTGCGTCGTGTAGATGCCCATGTGCCCAGAAGTCGTGTCACTGAGGAGCAAGAAAAAGGCAATAATGAACAGGGATGGTGTCAGTGCTCAACCATCAAGTTTACTGTTCCTCCTGTCCTGACCCCACATTCTGCTGGAATGGAGATCACCTGGAACGATGTGAAAGGACAGGAGATAGCAGTTAATGTTATAGGGATGGTTGAAGGATGTAGCTTAAATTGCATGTGTGAGTAGGAAAGGGTTCTAGTAATGAGAATATCTAGATTCTATGGGATCCGAGCATGACGCAAATGGTATGGAATGAGGGGTGCAGATTGTATTGGGTCTGACTGGGGTGAAGCTCACAGCCCTTACAGTGCTGTGCTTTGCATTGGTAGCTGGTGTTGATAACAGAGCAGGGTTTTGGCACTGCCACGCAGTGTGTCTTAGGTTACAATGGTATGTATTCTATCACCATCTTCATGGGATGTTGGGGCCGGATGGGGCAGTGTTCCTGGCTCATCCCTGATGGCCCCAGGGCATGTCTTCCCATGGGCCAGCTCTTGGAGCCAGGTGGGGCACTTTGCTTTGCTCATTCCTAATGGCTGCAGTTAATGGCCATTGAGTCCCACTGATAAACTCCATCATCCCATTGTGAGATGCCCCGCCCAGGGGGAGGAACCAAGCATCCCTATCTGGATATAATCTGGAATTGGAAACACCACAAGGCAGCTTTTCCACTGCATTCCCAGAGGAAGATCAGACCCTTCTACACCACCACTGGACCTTCAGAGGAGAACTACACCTTTCCACAGGATCACTGCTTCAACAGAACCACATCTGTCACTCCCAGAGGACTGCAGCCAATACCTCATTGGACTGCTACCAACACCCTGACCGACAGGGTGTCAGGTTGTATTCGGACTCTGTCAGTGCTTTTGTACTATTGCATTTATTTTAATTTTTCTATTAAATTGTAGTTCTGACTTTGAGTCTCTCACTGATTTGCTTTCAAACTACCACATTTTTTGGCACCCAGGGTGTGGCAGGGTCCTGAGGAAAGACAGAATTACAATGTTGTGTTCTAGAGTCCACCTATTCACCGTGATACTCAATACACTTACATGGGTCCTGTACCTTGCTCTATATATATTTCCACAGATGGAGAACTACCTGCCCGTAGTAATGCTCCTGTGCAGGACAGGGTATCGTATAAAAATTGCTTTAAGGGTTTATAATTACTATTGCATGATAACCTCTGAGGCAATGAACACCATTTGGAATATATACTCAATTTTGTTTGCTTGTCCTAGTCTGGGCTGCTACATCTGGGGCCTCCTCAACAATCGCATCCAGCCCCCAGGGGAAAGAGTAGAGAGTGGTTTCTTTCAGCCTTTCAGACCTAACACAAGAGTTTTTGAAAGTATTGAGTTCCCTTTGGATGTCAAAGATGGTATAATCTTGCTGTCAGTTCTGTTTTCTTTTCTCTCTATCACCTGCACCATGTACACCATGCTTAGGAACAGAACTGTCGGTGGCAAGAGAAGCAAGACGCCGACTCAATGTGAGTGATAAATCAAGCTCCTTTATTGTCAGAAAGTGCACACTCTTTATAGTGCTGTCCATGCTCAAAACGTTTTTCCCCCACAGAAGTTTCCCACAGGAGCTTTCTCTATTCTAATTAAAACACCAAGCTGATATCAGAAGGCAACAACAGTAACAGTTTCTTCTGCCAAGTTAATCTTTGGACACCTGGAGCTTGTTTTCAGCTTTCCTGTCTCTCTTTCCCACAGTTGAGAATAACCTTGAGCAGAGGCCTAGCTTTCGTCTAAGGGGCCTGGATTGCTCACCCACTTTATGTCTGTGCAGCTGGAGAAGGATATTCTCCAACAGTCCATCTTGCCACTTGACTCCTAAAAACTGGATTTCTTGAGCGGGTCTTTTAACATTACTTGGCTTGATGACAAAACCAGCTCTTAGGAGAATCCGGATGATCTTCTTTCCATTCTCAAAGACTTCCTCTGCGGTGTTCCCCCATAGGATGATGTCGTTGATGTACTGCAGATGTTCTGGGGCCTCACCCTTTTCCAGTGCAGCCTGGATCAGTCCATGGCAGATGGTGGGGCTGTGCTTCCAGCCCTGGGGGAGTCTGTTCCAGGTGTACTGCACACCCCTCCAGGTGAAAGCAAACTGAGGCCTGCACTCTGCTGCCAGAGGAATGGAGAAAAAGGCATTGGCAATATCGATGGTGCGTACCACTTTGCTGCCTTGGATTCCAGTTCGTACTGAAGTTCCAACATGTCTGGCACAGCAGCACTCAGTGGTGGTGTGACCTCATTCAGGCCACGATAATCCACTGTCAGTCTCCATTCTCCACTGGACTTACGCACTGGCCATATAGGGCTGTTAAAGGGTGAATGAGCTTTGCTGACCACCCCTTGGCTCTGCAGTTCACAAATCATCTCATGGATGGGAACCATAGAGTCTCTGTCTGTGTTGTACTGCCGTCGGTGCACTGTTGCTGTGGTGATTGGTACCTGCTGTTCTTCAACTTCCAGCAGTCCCACAGCACAGGGATCGTCTGAGAGACCAGGCAAGGTATGCAGCTGTCAGATGTCTTCTGTTTCTACAGCGGCTATCCCGAAAGCCCAACGATGTCCTTTTGGGTCTCTGAAATACCCATTTCTAAGTTAGTCTATGCCCAGGATGCATGGGGCCTCTGGGCTGGTCACGATGGGGTGTTTCTGCCACTCGTTCCCAGTTCAACTCACTTCAGCTTCCAATACAGTCAGCTGCTGGGATCCTCCTGTCACCCCAGAAATAGAAATAGATTCTGTTCCCACGTACCTTGATGGCATCAGGGTACATTGAGCGCCGGTGTCAACCAAAGCCGTGTATCTTTGTGGGTCAGACGTGCCAGGCCACAGGATCCACACAGTCCAATAGATCCGGTTGTCCCTTTCCTCTACCTGGCTAGAGGCAGGGCCCCTCTATTCCTGATCATGGTACACGTTGCTCTCTTCCTGTAAATATGTCCTTGAGGTCCCTTCTAGAGGATCGGTCATATCATCATTTCTATACTGTCCAGAGTTCTGTCCACAAGAGACCGGAGCAGCGTTGACTCTAGGTGGGCTCCTTGTGGTAGCTGTTCCTCTTTTGAGTTCATGTACTCGGGCTGCTAAGGAAGAGGTGGGTTTTCTATTCCACTTCCTCATATCTTCTCCATGCTCCTGAAGGAAAAACCAGAGGTTACCTTGTGGAGTGTATCTTCTTTCTCTGGCTGGGGGTTGTCTGCTCCTAATAGCAGAGACTCTTGTTGGTTCTGGCGAGATGTGGTGAATTTCTTGCTTCAGCTCCTTTCTGAGTTTCTCTTCCAAGCTCCGGACGTGCTCAGCCACCTTTGTTTCCACAGATGAGACATGGGTGCATAATGGGGCGGTGACAGTGTCCTCATAAATTCTTAGTTTGTTGACCAGTACTCCCACCTTGTCCGCTCCTTCCCTCCATTGCAGTGTTGCTAGGTAACGGGAGTATATCTCTGGTCCAAGTCGTGCAAATCTCAACCACATCTGTGACGTGCATTGGACATCATCTGGGTTCTTAGGGAATCTCTCATCTTCTGAGAAAATGATCTCCAGCACGGCCAATTCTCTCAGGCATCGGATACCTTGTTCCATTGTGCTCCATTTTCCTTGGTGCACCTGGAGGTCTTCTTTACAAAGGTATCTGTCCCTTACACTTGCCAGCAGTCGCCGCCAGAGGCTGAGATTTCTTGGGTTCTCCCATGCCCTGGTCAATGACCACATCCCGGGTCAGGGATCCAAGTTGCCTGGCCTCACTTCCATCCAGAATGGTGTCATTGGCTGCAGCGTCCCAGATGCGAAGCAGCCAGGTCAGGATGGATTCATTTGTCTGGCGGGTGAACTCCCTCCGTAGGTCACGCAGCTCACCCAGGGATAAAGAGCGAGTGATGATCTCTGGCTCCGTCTCTTCTGCTTGCTGCGAAGGTCCAGCCTCCTCCTCATCGGTCACTGTGCGGGCTGATTTGCTCTTGGATTTCTTTTTCTCAACAGGGGCAACTGCTACTGGCTTAGGCTGTTCTGGCTCGGTGATGGTTTTGTGTGGAGACGCTGTCAGTTCTTTCGGTCTCTTTTTCCTCCATGGCAGTTTGTGTAGACATGGTGCCTGTTGCTTTGCAGCTTTTCTTCTCCTCCTCCTCGAGAAGATGCTGTCCCACACCAAGTATTGTTCTGTTCCTAAGCATGGTGTACATGGTGCAGGTGATAGAGAGAAAAGAAAACAGAACTGACAACAAGATTATACCATCTTTGACATCCAAAGGGAACTCAATACTTTCAAAAACTCTTGTGTCAGGTCTGAAAGGCTGAAAGAAACCATTCTCTACTCTTTTCCCTAGGGGTTGGGTGCGATTGTTGAGGAGGCCCCAGATGTAGCAGCCCAGACTAGGACAAGCAAACAAAATTGAGTATATATTCCAAATGGTGTTCATTGCCTCGGAAGTTATTATGCAATAGACATAGTAAACTAGTAAAGCAACTTTTATACGATACCCCGGCCTACACAGGAGCATTACCACAGGCAGGTAATTCCCTGTCTGCGGAAATATATACAGAGCAAGGTACAGGACACATATAAGTATGTTGAGTATCATGGTGAATAGGTGGCTTCTAGAACACAAAATTGTAATTCTGACTTTCCTCAGGGCCTGGCCTCACGTTTGGGTGCCAAAAAATGTGGTAGTTTGAAAAACAAATCAGTGAGAGGCTCAAAGTCAGAACTACAATTTAATAGAAAAAAAAATGTAGTAATACAGAAAAAAGAAACCACTGACAGAGTCAGAATACAACCTGACACCCTGTCAGTCAGGGTGTTGGTAGTAGTTCACTTAGAAGGTGCCTGCAGTCCTCTGGCAGTGACAGATGTGGCTCTGTTGAAGCAGTGATCCTGTGAAAGGTGCAGTTCTCCTCTGAAGGTCCAGTGGTGGTGTAGAAGGGTCTGATCTTCCTCTGGGAATCCCGCGGAAAAAGCTGCCTGTAGTGCTTCAAATCTCAGTTTATATGCAGATCGGGATAGATTGGTTCCTCCCCCTGGGCGGGGCATCTCACAATGGGATGATGAGCCACTCTCTGCAATGTTTGGGGTGAGCAAAGTGCCCATCCGGCCCCAAGGACTGGCCCATTAGCAAACCATTCTGCAGCCATCACGAACACTGCCACGCCCGGCCCCAACATCCCATGAAGATGGTGATGGAATACATACCGGTGTAACCTAAGACATTTCCCTTCACCCCATTTTCCCTATTAATTAATTAATTAATTAATAATTCCATTATTCCCAGTTTATTCCCAATTTTTTCTTTTCTGTTTTCCAGTTTCCCTCCTTTGATATTTTAAATTTATTTTATTTTTAATTTTAATTTCCCTGTAATTTCCCTTTTCCCTCCCATTTCCCTCATTTATTAATTAATTAATAATTCCATTTATTCCCTTTTTATTCCCAGTTTTTCTTTCCCTTTTCTCCATTTTCCTCTATTTAATTTTTAATTTATTTCAGTTTTAATTTAATTTAAGTTTAATTTCAATTTCCATTTAATTTCCCTTCCCCTCCCATTTCCCTCATTCATTAATTAATTATTAATTCCATTATTCCCTTTTTATTCCCACTTTTTTCCCTTTCTCTTTTCCCTTTTTCCTCCTTTGAAATTGATTTTATTTTTAATTTTAATTTCCCAGCAATTCCCCTTTTCCCTCCCATTTTTCCTCATTAATTAATTATTTAATATTTCTATTAATTCCCTTTTTATTCCAAATTTTTTCCTTTTTCCTCCTTTTAATTTTAATTTCGTTTTAATTTTAATTTCCTTTCATTTTCATTTCAATTTCCTCTTAATTTCCCTTTTCCCTCCCATTTTCCCCTCATTAATTAATTAATTAATTAATAATTCCATTTATTCCCTTTTTATTCCCAATTTTTCCTTTCCCCTTTTTCCTTTTTCCTCCTTTTTCATTTTCATTTTAATTTCTTTATTTAATTTAATTTTCATTTTAATTCCCTTTTCTTTTTAATTTCAATTTCCCTTTCATTTCACTTTTCCCTCCCATTTTCCCTCATTAATTCATTAATTAATTAAAAATTCCAGTTTTTCCCTTTTTATTCCCAATTTTTCCTTTTGCATTTTCTCTTTTCCCTCCATTTAACTTTAATTTTAATTTTAATTTTATTTAATTTTAATTTTAATTTCCATTTAATTGCCCTTTTCCCTCCCATTTCCCCTCATCTATTAATTAATTAATAGTTCCATTGATTCCCTTTTTTTCCCAATTTTTTCTTTCCCATTTCTCCATTTTTCTGTTTAATTTTAAATTTATTTCAGTTTTAATTTTACTTAATTTTCCTTTATTTTCCCTTTTCCCTCCCATTTTACCTCATTAATTAATTAATTAATTAATTAAATTTATTTCCATTTATCCCAATTTTTCCTTTTCCCTTTTTCCTCTTTTTCATTTCATTTTAATTTCCTTTTATTTTTAATTTCAATTTCCATTTAATTTCCCTTTCCCCTCCCATTTTCCTATTAATTAATTAATTAATAATCCCATTTATTCCCTTTTTATTCCAATTTTTCCTTTCCCATTTTTCCTTTTTTCTCCTTTTTAATTTTAAATTAATTTTAAATTTAATTTTACTTATTTTTAATTTCAATTTTCCCTTAATTTCTCTTTTCTCTTCCATTTTCCTCATTTATTAATTAATAATTCCATTTATTCCTCTTTTATTCCCAATTTTTCTTTCCCATTTCTCCATTTTTCTCTGTTTAATTTTAAATCTATTTCAATTTTACTTTTATTTAATTTTCATTTAATTTCTCTTTTCCCTCCCATTTTCCCTCATTTATTAATTAATTAATAATTCCATTTATTCCCTTTTTATTCCAATTTTTCTTTCCCATTTTTCCTTTTTTTCTCCTCTTTAATTTTAAATTTATTTTTATTTTTATTTTATTTATTTTTAATTTCAATTTTCCCTTAATTACCCTTTTCCCTCCCATTTCCCCTCATTAATTAATTAATTAATTAACAACTTAATTTATTCCCCTTTTATTCCCAATTTTTCCTTTCTCATTTTTCCTTTTTAATTTTAAATTTATTTTAATTTTAATTTTATTTATTTTTAATTTCAATTTTCCCTTTAATTTCTCTTTTCCCTCCCATTTTCCCTCATTTATTAATTAATAATTTAATTTATTCTTTTTATACCCAATTTTTCCTTTTATCCTCCGTTTTCATTTTAATTTTCTTTTCATTTTCATTCCCTACAATTTTAATTTCGATTTCCTTTTTCCCTCCCATTTTTTCCTCATTATTAATTAATAATTCTATTTATTCCCACAAAATAATTTTATTTATTCCAAATATTTCCCATTTTTTCCCATTTTCCTCCTTTTAATTTTAATTTTAATTTTAATTTTAATTTTAATTTTAATTTTAATTTTAATTTCCCTCCCATTTTCCATACATTAATTAATTAATAATTCTATTTATTAATAAATAAAATAACTAAAGAATTTATTTAATAAATAATAATAAATAATTTCATTTATTTCCAATTTTCCCCATTTTTCTCGTTTTCCTCCTGTCCTGGGTTAGGCCAGAGGGGTCAAAATCTAGGAAGTGATCTGTGCTGCAGGAAGGAATACAACTTCCTTCCTGCGAGAGAGAGCTAATAATTAGGTAGTTTTAAGGATTGATAGGTAGGTAAACTAATTAAAAAGTTGATCCACCTTTGAGGAAAAAACTATATATAAGCAGAGACTCTCTGAAGCTCTTCCTCTTTAGACCTGCTGCTGCTGTGTGGAGAGGAGCAGCTCCTGCTTCTCTCGCTGGTGAGGCCTCAGCTTTCCCCCCCCTCCCCCCTTCTTCCAAAGGGGGGGGGAAGGGAAGTTGAGAGCGGCCGTGCCGCTGCAGCCGGGCAGGCATGGGGGAGGAAACGATTGGAATTTTCAGCAGATCCAGCTCAGCCAGTGTGCCAGCTACACGAGAGAGAGACAGAGAGCCAGGTAAGGACCAGGCCGGACTCCATCCAGCTCGGGCCAGGCCCTGCCCTGTCACCCTGGGCCCAGCCGGCCCTACCAGGCCGAGCCAGCTTGGCAGAGCCAAGCAGAGAAACTCTTGAGAGCGTCTGGCATCCAGCTCGGGCCTGTTCAAACAGCCCGGCAGAGAGCACGGGATCCTCACACTGCCAGAGAGAGAGAGACAGAGATTAACTCTCTCCATGCCTGGACTGAACTCACAGACACCCATCCTTCCTCGCAGAGAGAGGAACGAGTGAGGACACTTACATAGTGCAGCGCAGAGACTTTACAGTCAGTGAGGAAAGCAGAACTGATACTCACAAGGAGGTGCATGGGAAGTTGCTTCAAGAGTGAAGCTGAAAACTCTTTTAGAGAACCATGGTTGGGGACTGAGCTAATAAATTCTCTGTAATAGATGAAGATATAGTCCAAAGGGGGATGTGAGGTTCTTATTGCAGCCAATGAACTGAAATACCTAAGTACAGACAAGTAAGTGTTGAAAAAGTACAGCCTGATGAGAAACTAGAACCAAGAGAGAGGAGAGGCTGTGACCCAGAGCCCTGGTCCCAGGGGAATGCCAGAGAACCTGAGTTGTCAGGAGAGCCTGTGTTGCTAAGCACAGAAGAAGGGATTTTCTTTGTTGCTGCAATTGAACTGAGCATCCTTAAAACAGGTACCCTGTGGACTGTTCATAACCCACCATAGTGGCTGTGGGAAGGCTACTGGTGTGGGAGAGATCCACCATTAAGCTGGACTTTGCTCCGGGCGGCGGCTAATGGTGAGGCAGAAGACCCATAAAAACTGTATTTTTCTTACAGAAGATCCATGGTGTAAGCAAAAAGAGACTTCTGTCCCTAAATGAACTGGAACAAGAGCTGTTTCTGAGGTGGTAAACTGACTGGAGGTCGAAGTGTTGTCCTTTGTGTGTTGTCAGGGAGAATGAAATGGAGAGGTGGGGAAGGGGGGGTGGTCTGGGGAGTTTATTCTGGTTTTTTCTTGAGTTTTTTTTCTTTTTTCCCTTTGTCTTAGATATATTAATAAAACTTCTTTGTACTTTATAAAGTTTGAGCCTGCTTTGCCTACTCCTAATCCTCATCTCACAGCAAGCAATCAAGTAAATTTAGGTAAGTGTGCTGGCATTTAGCCACAAACCTGAATAGGCGAAGTGAAACCACTACAACCACACCCTACTGACCACACCTTACTGACCACACCCACTGACCACACCCACTGACCACACCCACTGACCACACCTTACTGACCACACCCACTGACCACACCTTACTGACCACACCTTACTGACCACACCCACTGACCACACCCACTGGCCACACCTTACTGACCACACCCACTGGCCACACCTTACTGACCACACCTTACTGACCACACCTTACTGACCACACCCACAGACCACCCCCACTGACCACACCCACTGACCACACCCGCTGACCACACCTGACTGACCGCACCCACTGACCACACCCACTGACCACACCAGCTGACCACACCTTACTGACCCCACCCCCTGACCACATCCAGGGACAACCCCTGTCATGCCACACCCGCAAACCACAGCCAGCAAGCACATTCACTGACCACACCCCACTGACCACATCCGTTGACCACATCCGTTGACCACACGTGCTGACCAGACCCCACTCAAAACACCCTGCTGACCACACCCACTGTCCACATCCATGGACCACACCCTACAGACCACAGCCACTGACCACACCTACAGACCACACCCCTCTGGCCAAACACCACTACCCACATCTCACTGACCACACACACCTAATGACCACAGCACACTGTCCACACCACTGACCACACTACACTGACAGCACCACACTAACCACATCACACTGACCACACCCACCCAGAGACCACACCACACTGACCACACCCACTGACCACACCCCACTGAGCACCCCCCATGGAACATACTGTGATGACCAACACCACTGACCGCTCCACTGACCAGCACTAATGACTGGGGAGGGCTGTGAGCTCTTGGCTCAAGAGCCCTCTGCACTCCCTTGCAGAAAAGCCTGAGGGCAAAACGACTCAGAGATAAGAAACCTACCTCTGGGTCATGGTGACCAGCGAACCACCCCCAGCATGCCTTGCTCCTCCATGGCCATGCCTTGTACCCAGCTGGCTAACTGGTTCTTAGCCCACCCCCTGCCTTCCCCATAGAAAGACCCCAGTCCCAGCCTCAGGCAGGGAGCAGCCGTCCCTGCCTTCCCTTCACAGCAGCTTCTGGACAATAAAGCGACCCTGTGGAGCTGCCATATGGATCCCTTGTCTCTCTGTCCCCAGGTCTGCCTCGGGCCATTTCACAAAGAGCTGAACCACACGAGCTGAAATCACTTGCAGCCGTTCTCTGACGGGACACTTCCTCCAGGAAGGCTGCAACACACTGGGCCACCCCCGGTACCCTGAAAGCGACAGCCCAGAATGGGTTTTTGCTTGTTTTATTTTTCAGGTCCTCAGCCCTGCGTGGCACTCGCTAAGTGGGTGTTGCAGAGGCACGGTGTTGCAAGGCACCAAAGACGCCTGCCCCGCACACAAGGGTGGAGCAAGATCTCCTCCAGCAGGGGCCGGTCCGCGGGGTGCTTGGACAAACACCAGCGGATCAGATGTTGGCACTCTGGGGAGAGAAGGCAGAAAGCGCCGGGCACTTGCAGAAGGCTCCTGCCCAGCTGCTCCCAGCGCCCGCAGGGCCCGGGCCGCGCTGTGTGTGCTCAGAGCTGCGCCGGCCTCCCGGCCCAGCCTGCCCTTTGCGGGAGAGCGGCACGGCAGGACACGGCCACCTCCTTCAGCCAAGCGTGCCACAGCCAGCCCGTCACAGAGCACCTCCTGCGGCCAGCCCTTGAGCTCCATCCAGCCTGGCCTTGAGCACCGTCAGGGATGGGCCATGCACAGCTTCTCTGGGCAACCTGCTCCAGGAGAGTCTTTTTCTGCATCCCTCATCTAAACCTCCTCTCTTTCCGTTTGGATCCCTTCTCCCATGTGCTGTCCCTGCCTGCCCTTGTACAAAGTCCCTCTGCAGCTTGCTTGGAGGTTGCTGTCAGGTACTGGAAGGCCACAGTTGGCTCAAGCCTAAGCCTAAGGCTCTTTTCCAGGCTGAACAAGGCCAGCTGTCTCAGCCTTTCCTTGCACGAGTGGTGCTCCAGCCCTGGGATCATCTCGGGGTCCCTCCTGGGCACCTGCTCCGGCGCGTCCATGTCCTTGCCGTCCGTGCTGGGGAGCCCGGCAGAGGCGGACGCAGCACTGCAGGTGCGGTGTCAGCGGCGTGAAGGGGACACGGCCCTGCCAGCGGCTCCGGGAGCCAGCAATTGGCGATGGGCCGCCCGCTTGGCACAGAGCCGGGGCCTTTCTGCCTGCCCTTCTCCCCGGGGGCGCCTTTCCCCGCCCGCCCGGCCGCTGGCTCGCTCGCTGCTCGGGGGAAATGCACCCTGTGCCGCCCCTCAGGGCCGCCCCTCAGGGCCGCTGCCCCGGGGGCTCCCTGCTGCCATCTCGAGGGCCCCAGGCCTCGGCCCTCACCGTGCTCAGCCCAAGGCCCTGCAAAAGCACATTGTAAAAACACACACACACAAAGTGCCCTAGGATTCCAAGGTCAAGCCTTTGTCTCCAGTGTCAGTTTGCTTGAAGAGTCTGGAGGAGCTTATAAAATCACCATGAGAAAAGAGCATGAACAAGTTCTGCTTTGGCACTACCTCAAGGCTTTGAGGGACAGGCTTTGTGGTGCATGCTCGCTCACAGGGACGCACAGAAAGCGTTGAAATAGTCAAAAGAGTCCAAAGCCCTTAGGAATTGGAAGGAAAACCTGAGGAAGTGGCAGCTGGCACCTCAGAAACATGAGGAGCAAAAGCCAATCTT
Source organism: Eopsaltria australis (assembly GCA_034509425.1). Taxonomy (NCBI): domain Eukaryota; kingdom Metazoa; phylum Chordata; class Aves; order Passeriformes; family Petroicidae; genus Eopsaltria; species Eopsaltria australis. The sequence goes on along the minus strand of JAVTVJ010000439.1, from coordinate 829,698 downwards.
CTACCCGAGAGCTGCCTGGCCAGGGGCAATTCTTCCAATTGCATCAGCGTGGCCACGGCTAGAAAGGGCAGCGAGCAGATGAATTTAGCTTCTCCTGCCAGCCCCTGAAATGCCAGTTGGCATTTGTGTGCACAGGGGATTCTGCTCCAAACTCGGAACTTCTGCAGCTGCTCCTTGGGCGCTGCTTGCACGCGGGGAGGGTCCCTGGGGAGCAGACTGCAACACCCTTGGAATGCAGACACCGGCCCCTGGGTGCAGTGGTTCCAGTGCGCCTATTCGAGTTTCTGGCCAAATGCCAGCACACTTACTAAAATTCACCTGATGTTTGCTGTGAGATGAGGATTAGGAGTAGGCAAAGCAGCCTCAATCTTTATAAAGTATAAAGAAAGTTTATTAACAAACCTAAGACAAAGAAAAAAAATAAGAAAAACCAGAACCAACTCCTCAGACCACCCCTCCTTCCCCCACCTCTCCATTTCTTTCTCCCTGACAACACACAAAAGACAACACTTTGACCTCCAGTCAGTTTACCATCTCTGAAATAGTTCTTCTTTCAGTTCAATTAGGGAGAGAAGTCTCTCTTGTTTACACCATGGATTTTCTGTAGGAAGAAGTACAGTTTTTTTATGGCTCTTCAGCCTCACCATCAGCTGCCACACAGAAGAAAGATCTGCTGAATGGTGGATCCCCTCCCACACCAGCAGCCTTCCCACAGCCACTATGGTGGGTCATCAGCAGCCCATGGGGTTCCTTTTTAAGGATTAACAGTTCAATTGCAGCAACAAAGAAAATCCCTTCTTCTGTGCTGAGCAGCACAGGCTCTCCTGACAACACAGGTTCTCTGGCATTCCCCCGGGACCAGGGCTCTGGGTCACAGCCTCTCCTCTCTCTTGGTTCAAGTTTCTCATCAGGCTGTACTTCTTTCAACACCTACTTGTCTTTACCCAGGTATTTCAGTTCACTGGCTGCAATTAGAACCTCACATCCCACCCTTGGACTATTTCTTCATATATTACAGGGAATTTATTAGCTCAGTCCCAACTATGGTTCTCCAAAAGAGTTTTCAGCTTCCCTCTCAAAGCACTTCTCATACACCTCCCTCTAGGCATCCGTTCTGCTTTCCTCACTGACTGTAAAGTCTCTATGCTGTATTTGTGTAGATGTCCTCACTCGTTCCTCTCTCTGTGCAAGGAAGGATGGGTGTCTGCAAGTTCAGTCCAGGCATGGATAGAGTTAATCTCTCTCTCCCCAGCAGTGTGAGGATCCCGTGCTCTCTGCCGGGCTGTTTGAAAAGGTCCGAGCTGGATGGCAGAAGCTCTCAGAGTCTCTGTGCCTGGCTCTGTGAAGCTGGCTCAGCCTGGTAGGGCCGGCCGGGCCCGGGGTGACAGGGCAGGGCCTGGCCCGAGCTGGATGGAGTCCGGCCCGGTCCTTGCCTGGCCCGGAGCAGGGGCCTGGCCCTGTCTGGTGGAGCTGACCTGTCGGCTGAACTGCATCTGCCGAAAATTCCATCTGCTTCCTCCCCCACGCCCAGCTGCAGCTGCACGGCCGCCCTAAACCTCCCTTCCCTCTCCCTCCTTTGGAAGGACTGGGGGGGACAGCGCCTTCCCGGGGAGAGAAGCAGGGAGATGCTCCTCCCTACACTGCAGCAGGCAAAAAGAGGAAGAGGCTCAGAGGCTCTCTGATTATAGATGGTTTTTCCTCGAAGGTGGATCAACTTTTGAATTGCTTTACCTACACATCAATCCTTAAAACTCCCTGGTTATTGGCTCTCTCTCAGGAAGGAAGCTGTATCACCTCCTGCAGCATCGGTCACTTCCTAGATTGTGACCCCTCCTGACTAACCCAGGACAGGGGAAAAATGGGGTAAAAATGGAGATTTTTGGGGTAACAAGGCCAGAATTAGGGGATCCAGAGTTTGAGGTCACCATGAGAATGTTTTGGGGCTTTTATGGAGGTTTTTGGGGTCTGTCCCCTCCCAGCACCAATGTCGATGTCCCCAGCCCAGGTGAGCCGCAAAATCAGGGTCCAAAATGGGGTAAAAAATGGAGATTTTTCAGTGTTGGGGGTGGGGTGTCCAGAATTTGGGGTCTTCATGAGGGGTTTGTGGGCATTTTGGGAACATTCTGGGGACATTTTGGGGATTTTTGGGTGCTGTCCCCTCCCAGCGTGGCCGCTGATGTCCCCAGCCCAGGTGAGCCCCAAAATTTGGGTCCAAAATTAGGAGAAATTGGAGATTTTGGGATGTGGGTGGAGTGTCCAGAATCTGGGGTCACCATGAAGGATTTGGGGAAATTTTGGGGTTTTTTGGGGGCCTTTTGGGGATATTTTGGGAGCTGTCCCCTCCCGGCGTCGCTGTTGCCGTCCCCAGCCCAGGTCAGCTCCAAAATTGGAGAAAAAATGGGGAGAAAAATGGAGGTTTTGGGGTGTGGTTGGGATGTCTGGAATCTGGGGCAAGCACGATGGATTTGCGGGCATTTTGGGGGCATTTTTGGGGTTTTGTGGGGCTGTCCCTGCCCAGTGCCACCATCGACGTCCTCAGCTCAGGTGAGCCCTCATTGGCGTCCAAAACTGGGGAAAAATCAGAGATTTTGGCTTGGGGGGTGGGGTGTGCAGAATTTGGGGTCACCACAAGAATTTTGGGGGAATTTTGGGGAGTTTTAGGGAGGTTTGTGGGCGTTATCCTCACCCAAGGTCAGCCCCAAAATCGGGGTCTGAAATGGGGTAAAAATGGACATTTTTGGGGTAATGAACTGGTGTGTCCAGAATTTGGGGTCACCATGAGAGTTTTAGGGGGATTTTGGGGGCATTTGGGGTGCATTTTGGGGTTATTGAGGGAGGTTTTTGGGCACTGTCCCTGCCACAGGTCAGCCCCAAAATTGGGGTCCAAAACAGGGTAAAAATAGAGATTTTGGGGTAATGAGGGAAGAATTGGGATGTCCACAATTTGGGGTCACCACGAGGGATTTGGGGCATTTTAGGGATGTTTTGGGGGCATTTTAGGGGGTTTTAGGGAGGTTTTTCACAGCTGTCCCCAACCCAGGTCAGCCCCAAAATCGGGGTCCAAAATGGGGTAAAAATTGAGATTGTTGGGGTAACGGGGTCAGAATTGGGGTGTCAAGACTTTGGGGTCACCACGAGGCATTTGGGGGGATTTGGGGAATTTTTAGGGAGGTTTTTGGGGGCATTTTGGGGGTTTTAGGGAGGTTTTTAGGGGCATTTTCAGGATTTCTCAGGAGGTTTTTGGGCACTGTCCCCGCCCCAGGTCAGCCCCAAAATTAGGGTCGAAAACTGAGGAAAAATGGGGATTTCTGGAGTAATCAGGCAAGAATTGGGGTGTCCAGAATTTGGGGCCACCACGAGGGATTTGTGGGGATTATTGGGGGCATTTTGAGGGTTTTAGGGAGGTTTTTGGGGGCATTTTGGGGTTTTTACGGAGGTTTTCCAGGGCTGTCCCCAACCCAGGTCAGCTCCAAATCTGAGGTCCGAAATGGGGTCGAAATGGAGATTTTTGGGGTAACGAGGCCAGAATTGGGCTGTCCAGAATTTAGGGTCACCATGAGGACATAGTGTGGAGGATTTTTGTGTTGCAGGAGGATTTGAGGGAGTGTTCTCTGTCTCTTTGCACTCTAAAAGCCAAGAAAGAATGATCTATCACCTCAAAACAACTAAATCCCACTAAAACCAATTAAGCCTTCCACCAAAATGGTTCAATTCCACCTCCAAAAACCTCAATCCCACCCAAAAATTGCTCAATTCCAATCTTCTTCCCCTTCTTTACTCTCTCTGTCTTTAATCTGTTTTTACTCTGTCTTTATTCAGTCTTTATTCTATTCTCTCTTTACTTTCTCTCTTGACTCCCTCTCTTTACTCTCTCTTGGTTCTTTCTTTACTCTCTTTATTATCTCTCTTTCATCTTTTTATTCTCTCTTTACACTCTTTACTCTCTTTATTATCTCTTTCTCTCCTTACTCTCTCTTCATTCTCTCTTTACTCTTTCTTTATTATCTCTTTACTCTCTCTCTTACTCATTTCTCTATTCCCTGTTCTTTCTCTTTATTCTCTTTACTGTCTCTCTTTACTTTTTCTCTTTACTCTGCCTCTTACTCTCTTTATTCTTTCTCTTTATTCTCTCTATTCTGTCTTTACTCTCTCTATTCTCTTTTTATTCTATTTCCTCTCTCTTTCTCTCTTTCTCTTCTCTCTCTCTCTATTCTCTCTTTCCTCTCTCTATTCTCTCTTTCCTCTCTCTGTTCTCTCTTTCCTCTCTCTGTTCTCTCTTTCCTCTCTCTTCTCTCTTTCCTCTCTCTATTCTCTCTTTCCTCTCTCTGTTCTCTCTTTCCTCTCTCTATTCTCTCTTTCCTCTCTCTATTCTCTCTTTCCTCTCTCTCTTCTCTCTTTCCTCTCTTTTTCTCTCTTTCCTCTCTCTATTCTCTCTTTCCTCTCTCTCTGTTCTCTCTTTCAACTCTCTATTCTCTATTTCCTCTCTCTGTTCTCTCTTTCCTCTCTCTATTCTCTCTTTCCTCTCTCTGTTCTCTCTTTCCTGTCTCTACTCTCTCTTTCCTCTCTCTGTTCTCTCTTTCCTCTCTCTGTTCTCTCTTTCCTCTCTCTGTTCTCTCTCTCCTCTCTCTGTTCTCTCTCTCCTCTCTCTGTTCTCTCTTTCCTCTCTCTATTCTCTCTTTCCTCTCTCGCTCTCTCCCCGCAGCCGAGCGGGGCTGGCGGGAGCCGCGCTCCCCTCAGAGCCCCTGAGGGCGGCAGCAATGGCGGCGCCGCTCCCTCAGCGCCGCCCCGGCCCCGGCGCAAGGGCGGCGAGCCCTCGGCAGCGCCCTTGTGGCAGCAGGGCCCGAGCCCCGGCCCCGGCCTCTGGCCCCGTGGCGCCGCAGAGCCCAGGGGGACACGGGCAGGCCACTCGGCGCCATCGCCGCCAGCCCCGAAGCCCCTTTGGAAGCCGGCCCAGGGCTCGGCCCCGCTCCTCCAAGGCCCTGCTGGGCTCCAGCTGCTGCTCGCCGCTGCCTGCGGATCTTGTGCTCGGCCCGAGCGGCCTTTCTTTGCAGCCGGGCTGCTGAGGAGCGCTCGGCAAATGGCACTGCCAGCCCAGTGCTTCAAGGCATCGGCCCGCTGCTTCCTTTGTGCTCTGCCTCACGCCGCTCTTTGCTTGCGCTTTGAGAGCCGGCCTGGCAAGAGAAGCCCCCCAGGAGAGCGCAGCCTGCTCCAAGATCCCACATCCTGGCCCTGAGCAAGGCATGCAACAGCTCACACTGCTGAAAAGATGCCAGCTCTTCTCAGGCCACACACAACGCTGAAACTGTTTCACTTGCCATTTGCTGCTGCATCTCTGTCTAAAAGAATTGCCTGAAATGTCAGCTGTCAAGAAAATGTCCTGCACGGATGTTTCCTGTGCTGGTGAGAGCCTTTGAAAGCCAGCCTTGTGCCTGCCCTCTCTGCTGCTGTAGTTCCATGGCCAGAGGATGTTGTCTCTTGCCCTTGCCATGGGCAGGCCGGTGTTCAGCCATCTCCAGGACAGCAGGGCCCCACGCCACGTCCCTGTCACCTGGGAAGGCAAAATCCATCCCTGCAAATGTGCCCCCCTGCTCCTCCTTGCCAGGCATTTGGCTCTGGCAGTGGGGTTTGCTGCTGCTTGCTGCAGGAAAAAGGAGACCCCTGAGACACTTGGGGCCAAATGGAACCAAGGAAACCCCAGTGACACCGTGGGGCCTGATGGAACCAAGTATCCATTGTGACACAGCAGGGCCACCTGGAGCCAAGGAGTCCAAAGGTCTGAAACATTCCTTGCATGGCTCTGCCTTGGGGAAGGGAACCTCCTTGGAGGCACCTTGGGCTTGGCACACACTTGAGGAGGGTGTCTGTTTTCAGTGGGGAAACTTAGGAGTTTTAGATTGCTTAAAAAAAAAGAAAAAGAAAAGCCCTCTTTGCCTGAGTGCAGCCAGCTCTCCGAGCAAAGCAGGTCCCAGGTGAGTGAGCAGAGACCTCCTGAGGAGAGACCCTGGATCAATATCAATCACTGAATGCTGCAATCACCTCTTCTCTAAAGAGAAAAATACACCCTTTAAAAGAGGAACATGGATTTATTAGAAACACTTTGAAATATTTCTCCATAACTATAGGAAAAAGCCTTTCTAATGAAGTGCACTGGAGCAGAGGGAAATCAAGGCAGAGCCATGGTTTGTCAGGACTTGCTTTGCCCTAATGAGCCCCGTGGTGCATTTGGAGCTGAGCCCTTGAACCTCAGGGCCTGAGAGGAGATTGCACAAACCTTTCCAGGAGTCAAAGTCAGAGGAAAAACCCAAATTATCTCAAAGCATTAATGGGCCCCACTGAGGTCCATGCCCAGCACAGGCTCCTCATGGACTCCTTGGAGGAGAGAACTGGAGGCCAGGATTGCACAGAAACCTCTCAGAGACTCAGTGTGGGAAGGGAAATCCACAGAACCTTAAACACCTTGAGTATCTCAAAGCATTAATGACCCCACTGAGTGTTGGTACTGACAAAGCCTCTCAAGGGACCCATTAGAGCAGATAATTGGAGCCATGATTGCACAAAGCTCTCAGAGACTCCAAGGCAAAAGCAAAAGCCAAAGTCCTTTCAAAAACCTGCAGTCCCTGGGAGCCCCCCAGGGCCATTCCTGACCAAGGCTCCCCAGGGACTCCTTGCAGCAGATCCTTGAGGCCACTGGGATGTGGGGGGGATGCTGAGGGCAGGACAAGGGGGTGACAGTGGCCAGCCTTGCTGGGGCTGTGCCAGGAGGCCCCAGTGCCTCAGGACAAGGTGTCTCCTCACAGCCCTTGGTGGCACAGATGCTGCTGTGCCCCAGGGCACCAAGACTTGGCTTCTCTTTGTCCCCACCTGTCATCTCTGCCTCCAATTTCCTGCTCTCACTGGGGCCTGGGGACACTTTCTCACTTGTGTCCCTCACTGGGACCCATTAAAGGTATCAGGAACTTTGGAGTTTGATTGTGACTTTGAATTCTTGAGAGGTTTCTTCAGGTCCCTCTGAGGGACTGATGTTCAGGGCTCAGCAGAGAGCCCCAGAGGGTCATTCAAGTCCTTGTGCTGTGTCTGTGCTGCTGAGCTGGGCCGGCTCCTGGCCCAGAGGCAGCTCCTGGCAAGGGCAGCGCTGCAGAGAGACAGCTCTGGCCAGGAGCAGCTCCTGTGCACAGCCCAGCAGGGCTGGGGCACTGCCTGCAGCCAGCCCGGGCACAGCACAGAGGCACCGAGGGCTTAAACTCAGCCTGGCCTGGGAAGGTGCTGAGAAGTGCCTGGGGGACAATCACTGCCAGCCCCTGACCCAGGAAGCCTCTGGCTGCAGGACAAGGCAGCTGCAGCTCCTGCAGGGATCTCCTAGAGCTGGAGCATCCCAATGTCTGCAGACTCTGTGAGTACAGCTCTCTGAGTATTTCTGGTGTAGCCGAGGGGAAATGCTCATGAAGCTCTGACCCACTGAGAGCTTCTGTTCCCTCCCAAAGCATTTCCAAGACAAGGATTTCTTTTATATTGAGGACATTTTCTGACACTTTGTTTTCATTTCCTCAATATTAGATAATGGGGGAGAGGGAGAACAAATCATAAAGGTATCATTAATTTTAACAAGTCCCGGGGACATCTGAACTCTTAGTGCCCAGGAGGTTCAGAGGAGATTCCTAATGTGCTTTCAGCCACTCCTGTGCCCATGGACAGCAGCAGCATCACCTTTGCTGGAGCCCTCAGGCTCAGTCTGAGCTGTCCTTTCTGCAAGCTGCAACCAGAAGCTGTCCCCAGGCAGTGCCCTGCAAACAGGCAGGTTTCTGTAGGGCCAAGGAGAGTGCAGAGAGATTTGGGGCCTGTGAGTGCTGGCAGGGAGAGCTCAGGCCCAGGGAAACACCTCCAGGAGGAAAATCTCCAGGAAGCAGAGATAAGATCAGGCAATGAGAGAAAAGAAAACCCAGAAATGCTGTGGCAGGGAGAGTTTAGAGATCTCCATGGGATCCCCTCCAGTGCAGCCCCTCCCTCTGAACAATCCCCCTCCCTCTTCTCCCCCAGCCAAGCCTCTGCCCTCAGGGCCGGGGGGTCCAAGGTGTGAAGCCCCTCCTGTGCAGGCAGAGCTGCAGCAGAGCCGTGGGGCAGCTCTGCAGCCCCGGGCCCAGTTCCCTCTGCAGAGCCCAGGGCTGGGAGCAGCTGCCCGTCACTGGGGGGCTCTGGGAGGGGGCACAGCTGGCTCAGGGTGACGCTGTCCCCAGTGCCCGGCTCTGGGCAATGCTGTCAGTGCAGCCAGGGAAGGAGCTGGATCTCCCTTCATCCAGTGCCATCACTGGGACACTTGGAAGTCTCCCTGATGTTTCCTTCCAAGCTGGGAGCTTCAATCCAGGATGCAAACCTGTCCTGGAGCATCTTTGTGTTATCTGAAAGACCCATGGGGAAAGGCAGAGGGGTTGTGACACTGAAAATGCTGTTGGGGTGGGGAAATGAGCACCGTGAGTCCTTGGCTACAAATGTGGAGCTGGGCTGTGCTGGATCCAGCTGCTCTCAGCAGGACCTAAGGGTTTTTAAGGAGAACATGGGAGGGTGATCACCCTCCACCTGAGAAAGGATAAAGCCGTGAGAGACACAGAACAGGTCACAATGACAGACGCTTTCCCCTCACTCTCCACTCATCTGCCTCACAGAACTTGCTCAGCTCTCCCTGAGGGCAGCAGAAATGCTGAGGGTTTGATATGCAAGAATACCAGGAGAGATATGGGGGAGCTTGAAAAGAAAACCCCAGAACTCTTGAACACAGAAGGGTGTGTGTGTGTTCCATGGGAGGGTGTGTGGGAAATGGCTTTGATTTTGGTTTCAGACCTCCTCTAACTCTTCACTGCCTTTTTCTCCATGACAGAACCCAATGGCCAGGGACAGCAAATGTCCAACAGCAGCTCCATCAGCCACTTCCTCCTGCTGGCATTGGCAGCCACGCGGCAGCTGCAGCTCCTGCACTTCTGCCTCTTCCTGGGCATCTCCCTGGCTGCCCTCCTGGGCAACGGCCTCATCATCAGCGCCGTAGCCTGCGGCCACCACCTGCACACCCCCATGTTCTTCTTCCTGCTCACCCTGGCCCTCAGCGACCTGGGCTCCATCTGCACCACTGTCCCCAAAGCCATGCACAATTCCCTCTGGGGCACCAGGCACATCTCCTACTCAGGATGTGCTGCACAGCTATTTCTGTTTGTCTTTTTCATCTCAGCAGAGTTTTCTCTCCTGACCATCATGTGCTACGACCGCTACGTGTCCATCTGCAGACCCCTGCAGTACGGGACCCTCCTGGGCAGCAGAGCTTGTGCCCACATGGCAGCAGCTGCCGGGGCCAGTGCCTTTCTCTATTCACTGCTGCACACGGCCAATACATTTTCCCTGCCCCTGTGCCAGGGCAATGCCCTGGGCCAGTTCTTCTGTGAAATCTCACAGATTCTCAGGCTCTCCTGCTCAGACACATATCTCAGGGAATTTGGGCTTCTCGCTTTTAGTGCTTTTCCTTTTTTGGGCTGTTTTGTGTTCATTCTTTTCTCCTATGTGCAGATCTTGAGGGCTGTGCTGAGGATCCCCTCTGAGCAGGGCCGGCACAAAGCCTTTTCCACGTGCCTCCCTCACCTGGCCGTGCTCTCCCTGTTTATCAGCACTGGCTTTTTTGCCTACCTGAAGGCCCCCTCCATCTCCTCCCCATCCCTGGATCTGTCGCTGTCAGTTCTGTACTCGGTGGTGCCTCCAGCCCTGAACCCCCTCATTTACAGCCTGAGGAAGCAGGAGCTCAAGGATGCCCTGAGGAAAGCAATGACTTTCAGAAGTTAAAGGATGATTTCAGAAGAAAGGATGATTTTCAGAAGTTTAAATCTTTTGATTTTCTTCTGCACAGCATTCATGCTATAACACATGACATGCCCAGCCTGCCTTCTAAAGCTTTTAATAGTGCTGGGAGTGGGGAGACAGGCTTTTCTACTTTTCCCTTTGTGATCATTTTCAGAAAGAAAATGCAGTCATCTTCCCATATTGAATTCACTGTTCCCCCCTTTAACTTGACTCACAGACTGTGTAAATGAGGAATCACGGCTCTCTGTGTGTTTAAATGAAGGGAATGTTCTTGCAGGGACTTATTTGTCAACAATCCTCCCTCTGTTAGCTGTCCTTCAGCTCAGGGGAGGTGCCTGTGTGCAGAGGTCGAGAGAAAAGGAGTCCCAGCCCAGCAGCAGTGCCAGGGAGCAGCAGCACTTGGTCTTTCAGAGCTGCACTTTTCCCACTTCCACCCTCTCCTTTATTGTCCTTGTCCTTGTCCTGAGTGCTCTGGCAGCTCAGTCACTGTCCTGCTGCGTGTCCGTGCTGTGACCACAGGCAGGGACAGGCCATGGGCACTGCTGGCACACAGCTGGGCTCCAGCACAGCAGCTCCATCAGCAAAGGGGATTTCCTTAGTGCAGAGCCCAAAGGCTGGGCTCTTTTTACTAAGTTAGTCTCCAGGAGAAGCCCAAGGAATGGATTTTGCAGGCTCACTGCTTTGCTTGTCTGTCCCTGGAGGCAGTGCCGTGAGAGCAGGGTCCCACTGTGGTGCTTCAGGGACTGAGGGCTGGGTCAGCTCTTCTGTGCTAGTGGTCAGTGGCCATGGAGATGACAAATGATCTCCAAGTGTCCTGCCTGGGGCTCTGCAGCTGGTGATGGCTCTGGTGGCAGTGAGCACTTTTCTGTAGGGAATCAGAACCTGCCAGGAGAGCACAGAGGATCTGCAGGGACAGCCCGTGCCATGGAGTCAGCAGTGAATGGAGGCCTGGAGCAGAATCCTGCCTGGGGTGGGATCAGCCAGAGATAAAGGACCGAATGTGTGCTGTGAGCCAGGAGAGCTGTGCAGGCCCAGGGACACAGCAGGGACAGGGAAAGGAGTGTGGGCAGTGACTGCTGTGACCCCCAGGGAAGTTGCCCAGGAGGATGCAGGGCAGCCCCAAGGCCACGTGGCAGGCCTGGAAGAAGGCAGGCACCTGTGAGCAGCCTCCATGGGCACAGCAGAGCCTGTGTGGGAGGGCTGAGTGCAGGCAGCAGCAGCAGCTGCCTCTGTCCCCCAGGCTGAGCAGCAGAGGCCAGCAGAGGCAGCCCAGGGCCGCGGGCAGCAGAGCCGCCGTGCTCTGCAGAGCAGCACCCCCAGCTCGGGGGCTGTGGGGAGCAGCCCAGGGGCTGCAGCAATGGCTGCTCAGGCCAGCACAGACGTGTTCCCCTGGCCAAGGCTCTGTGGGCAGCTGGCATGTGGCAGGAGCAGAGCAGGAGCCCGTGGCTGTGCACAGGAGCCCTGGCAAGAGGCTGCCCTGGCCCTGGGCCCGCAGGAGCTGCCTGAGGAGCCCCGGGGCCAACTCTGCTGCTGTGCTGGGCAGCGGGGCTGGCCCTGGGGCTGCACCAGCTGCCCGAGCTGAGCATCTCCTGAGCATTGCAGACACACAGGGGCTGTCCCTGAGCTGCAGTGCCTCCAGTTCCTGCTGCAGGGCCACGCCTGATTCTGCTGCTCTGCAGGGGAAGGGAGAGGCTGCACTGGGCAGTGCCAGGGAGAGGAGAACAATGGACCCTTGCTTCTACGAGTCCCCACAGTGTCACAATGCTCTCCACGGTTCCATGAGGCCCCGCAGTGTCACAATGTGCCCTGGGTTCCATGGAGCCCTGCAGTGTCACAATGTGCCCTGGGTTCCATGGAGCCCCACAGTGTCACAATGTCCCCCTGGTTACACGGGGCCCCACAGTGTCACAATGTCCCCTTGGATCTGTGGGGCTGCAGTGTCAGTTCTGCTGGTGGGCACGCTCAGCACCAAAGACACAGACACCAACTGAAGGGATTGTGGAATTTTTATGATGCACAAGTGCAAAGAATTACAAAAGGATAAGCTCAACAAAGGACATAATCATTGGCAAAGAATGACAAAAGCAGCTCAGCAATGCACCCAATCATCACCACCAAAGACTGCCTGCAGTGATTTAGAAAGATCCAGCACCAGTTCCCCTCAGACTTTACCATCAGCCACATCCACACATCAGCTGGGGAAGCTGTCCCAGCCCAGGACTGCAGAGCCACTCCTGGACACTGGGAATTGCTGCAGGTGCCTCCAGCCACAGGTGAGGCTTCCACCCTGGCTGTGAGAGGGCCCAGTTTTGATAGTGCTGAATGAACAAACTGACAACACTTCTAGTGTGGCAACATCTGCTTTCATTCTCCTCTTTGCTTCCTCCCAAAGCCTGGCCAGGGCCCAAGGAGGAACCAAAGGAATTGACTTTGATCCTACAGCCCCAAACAAAGCCAGATGGGGCCTTGTCCAGCTTCTAAATACAGAAAGGTCAATCCATATTTCACCAATGCACAGATACAGAGTCCATATTGCTAATAATGATTCATTAATGAGCAGATACAAATACAACATTTGGTTGCAAGGTTCATCTAGAGGACAGCTTTGGCTCAGGGCTGCTGGTCAGGCCTCGGTACTTCCATCAGTGCTTTGACCTAGAGATGAATTCCAACCTTCACAACAAGTCTTTCAATAACAGAGGCTTAGATGTAGGTATTAGGCATAAATGCATCACCTCTTGTTCTTCAATTAAGAGCTGTTCAAGTTCACTCCTCAGAGCTATAATTTGCATTCCTTTGAAGCCAGGCCAAATCAGTTGCTGTTCTCTATGGTATTGATCAAATCCCCATTTCTTTCTTGAGGCTGTGTCTCTTTTTAGACAAGTCTCAATGCACCATTTCCCAGCACAGTGTCACAACAACTCTAACATGGAATCATAACACACCAAGTGCTCTCACTGCAATGATTGCAGGGACTGCCACAAATGCATTGCACAGCAGCCTCCAATTTGGCAGCCATGGAGCCAATGCCACCAAGAAGGATTTTCTTCTTTCTGCCACTCTTCTTCTGCTGCTCTTTCTATCGAGGTGATTCCTGATTGCTGGAATTCAAACCCAGCACTGATAGAAGTCCAACATTCCTGTCCTCTAATGGCCCAGGTTCCTCCTTGGCCAGCAAGCAGATAATCCAAGGCCATGTGGTTCTGTAGAGCCCCCATTGGTGTTTGTTGGAGCTCACAGGATGTGCTGTTGGATATTTAATGGCATCATTTGCTGCTGCTTCTAATAATCAATTTAGCTCATTAATGTAAACTCCATAGAAGGAGGCAGCACACCCAGGGCACAGGCTGAACCAGAATCTTTGCCTTTCTGACACCAAAGGCACTCTTTGGGTGGCAAATGTTCTCTTGGCCCCAGCTCTTCCCTGGGCTTGTTGCTGAAGGAGCCTAAGCAGTGGCCCTGTGGCTGGGAGTGCTGTGACAGTGGCACTGAGCAGCTCCAGCACTCCGAGTTCTAGTGACATTGGGAGTGATGGCAAAGCACAGAAATCCTTTCACATCGTGGCCTCTAACTACAACAGGGCTCAGTTTCTCCTGCAGGGAAATCTTCCTGAATCCTGTCCAATTGATAATTGCATTCCTTTGTTCCACAGCACAGTTTCCTTGAACTGTCCCTGCACTGACTCCATTGTGAGTCAGAGCCCATTGACAGAGCTCAGCCCATCCTGTGGGGTGGGCCCTCCAAGGGAATCCCATTCCTCCCAACATCAGTTCCGAGCACATCCAGCAATTATTAATTATATTTAGTATTTTGGCTGCTTTGATCTTTAGATTTTCAGGAGAATTTTCATGTCTAATCCCTTGGTGAAACTCTAGAGGTGCCTTTGGTGAACAAAGATTCTGGTTGACTCTCAAGGTACAACTTACAGACATCAGCAGTACTTTGGTGACACAGTAATTCATTCTTTCTCCTCAGTCTCATTCAGGGTAGGAACAATAATTCTGCTGTCCATGGAGCTGGCACCTTTTCAGTTCCAGAATAATGCCCCCAAGGTCCTTTGCTGTTCAGCTTTACCGCGGTGTCTGTGGCTAACAAGGCTTGGTGGGGTCCTTTCCCCTTTGGCTGCAGAGGTGCCGGGTCCCAGTCCCTGAGGGGCACCTGGCTCTGGCTTGGAATTGGTGTGGAAGTCCCTCAGTGTCACATCAGCCTGCCCATGGAGCCCCCTGGATCAGAGCATTTTCAAAGGCACCGTGGGGGCAAACAGGGAGATTTGGTCTGGCAGGATCTGTAAAACAATATCCCATAACATCCACTCCTTCTGCCATAGAACACTTGGCTGCAGGGACACATTCCCATCGTTCCTGCCCAGCTTTCAGGATTCAGACAGTGCTGTCTTTCCCCAGAGCTGTTCCTTCACCTGGCTCAGGAGGGCCCTTTGGCCTCTGCACCCACACTTTGGCTCCATTATTAGGACTGCTGGATCCAAACCCTTTATCTCCACCAACAGTGGTGATTTGAGGTGCATCTCCTTTTTCCACAATTGTTTTTAAAATTGCAATATCAATAATTGTGCTACCCTGCCACGGGGTTGAATAATCAAATCTTGTTCACTATCATTAAACAGGATTACTTTAATTTCTCCTTGATAATCTGCATCACTTCCTCCTCCCAAGACATGAACACTTTGCAAGGCCAAGCTCCAAGGGAGCAGTTGGCAAATCAAAGTGTCCTGGAGGAATCTGAATTCCTGTTCCAGAATTGATAACTCTCATTTGCTTCTGATTTATCCTAATTAATTCTAATGCATCAAGGCCCAGCCCTGCAGCCTCTGGGGTGGCCCTGTCAGGGGCCATGGCACCCAGAACAATTTCCCAGCAAGTCCAAGTCTCCCTGTCCATGGCTGTATTTGCAAATTGGCTGCAGCCCTGCACACCCAGGGGTTTCCATTCCCCCAGTGGGCCCCTTGTTAAGGGTGTGGAGCACATCTGGGAGATGGGCTCTCCATGGGGACAGGTTCCCTTCTCCTCATTTTTTCAACTGCTCTTTTAACAACCCCTTCATTCCTTTAACCAATCCTGCAGCTTGTGGGTAGTCTGGTCTATGGAAAGCCCAGCAGTCCTGATCACTTCATTTCTCACAGTAATGGACAAAGCATTCTGCATCTCAGTATCAGCAAACCCTGTAAAAACAGGCAATTCCATCCCTTCCTCCTTCCTGCATTGTACACAATCTCACAAAATTTACCACTGACTTTCAGGTCCTGGCCAGGCATTTTCTGTAGGGTATTTAGTGCTACATCCCTGAGCTGCCAAAGCTAACACGAGTATTGGCAGCATTATTTCACATTATTATAATTTTTAAATTTATATCCAAAAACTTATTGGATTCTATTTTATATATACATACATATATGTGTGTATCTATATATCATATTGCATTATTATTATTTCACTTGCACAAAGAAATTGAAACTCCAGATTAAAAACCTCTTCTGTCACTCCATGTGGAAACATTCCCACAACAATTGTTCCTTCTGTTGGTGCTGTTTCCAAGGTGCTGGTAACAAAATCCATCCTCATCCTCCCCAGCCCACAAGTCCTTTCCTTTTCCCATGTGCAGTTTTTGGATGCATTTGAAGACATGCAGCAGTTCAGCTTCTTTTCACCAAATGCCCCATTGCTCACACGATGCTCCGACCTCAGCCCACTCCAGAGCCAGCCAACTCTAGGAAAGGCCTTCCCATCTGGGCATTCCTGACGGGGCTGATTCCTTACATTTGGATTGAAAAAGTGACATTTGTTGTGATCTGGCCAGACTATGCCAATTCTGTTTTCCCAGTGGGCAGGGTCAGCACCAAAGACACAGACACCAACTGAAGGAACATCTGCTTTCATTCTCCTGTTTGCTTCCTCCCAAAGCCTGGCCAGGGCCCAAGGAGGAACCAAGGAGTTGACTCTGACCACTCAGCCCCAAACAAGGCCAGATGTCGGATTTCATGGCCTTGTCCAGCTTCTAAATTCAGAAAGGTCAATCCATGTTTGACTAATGAGTGGATACATCTATCACAGCACTAATGACCGGGCATATTTCGTTAACGAGCAGATACAAAGATAACCTTTGGCTGGAAGGCTCATCCAGAGGCCACCTTTGGCTCAGGGCCTGCTGTTCAGGCCTCACTCAGGGTCTCTTGTCCAGGCCTTGGCACTTCAGGGACGTAGTTTAGTGGTGGGCTTGACACCGCTGGGTGAACAGCTGGACTGGATGAGCTCAGAGGTCTTTTCCAACAGAAAGGATTCGATGATTCCATGATTCCATCTGCTGCATTCAGTCAGGTCCATGTTGGCAGCATTAGGATGGCAAAGAAGTTTCCTCTTGCTCGGCTCCTGTGGCCTGAGGCTCCAGCTCCTTCAGCCCCTGGAGCTGAGGTGCTCATGCTGAACGAGACGACTCGGAGAGAAGAATACAGTTCATCCAATTCCTTCTGGGACACTGAGAGGGGAGGGTGTGAAAACAGGAGCATTGCTTGGTGTCATCTCCTCTCTGCCCTTCACGCCTTTCAGTGCTTTGAAACAGGCAGGAGCTTTCTCCAAGAGTGCAATGAAGCAGCTGTTCCTGCTGCCAGCTCTCCTTCTCTCCAGTCTCTGCACTCCACTGCTGCTGTCCCTCTTGCTGTGCTCTCTGTTCACCCGGGGCTCGGTTACCGCTGGGTTTTGCTGTCAGTGCCATTTGCTGCTGCTGCTGCTGCTGCCGTGGGGGTCACTTGTGCAGCCCTGGCCCAGGCTCAGGGATCAGATCCAGGCACTGCTGCTGCTCCCTCGGCATCAGCCACAATTTGCTTGTTGCTGTCAGTGCCAGCAGAAGCGGTCGCTGGAGCAGCGGGTGCTGAGCGTGCCCCAAGCCCCGGGGCCGGAGGGGTCCCTGGGCTGGGGGCTGGGAGGGAGCTGCCCCTTGTTCTCCCTGCCAGCCCCACGCAAAGCTGGGCCGGGCACAAAGTGGGCCAGCACAGCAAACAGGGAGCCTGCGAGTCTCTTGCAGCCCCGTGTGCTCAGAGTTTGGGCCTTGGAGCTTCAGGTGGACAAAGGCAGCTGCTTCTGGTCCCTCTTGTGTGTCCCCGTGTTCAGCAGCGCTGCTCCATCAGTCTGTGCCCAGCAACGGGGAAAAGCCTCAGCCCTGCAGGGCCAGGAGCTGCCGGGCTCTGCCTGAGCAGCTCAGCCAGCGAGAAGGGAGCTGCTCCACACGGGAACCAGGAGCAAAGGACACTCCTTTTTAAGAATATGTTATCTCTGTCAAAAAAACAAAAAAAAAGAAAAGAAAAAAAAGAAAAAAAAAGAAAAAAGAAGAAAAAAAAAGAAAAAAGTCATACATAAAATGTGAAAGATAAAATCAAACCCCAAGTTTTCAGTGGAATATCTTCTATAACTTTGGATTAAGAGGGAACTGATCTTTTGAAAAAGACAACTCAGTTATTTACTTTGTAAACGTGCTGATGTCATTGATCCATCTTACAGACCTCAGCAGCCTTTCTTGAAAGACTTTGGGGTGTGTTTCCAAGATGGTTATTTTAAATTGTGGTTGAAGCAATAGGAAATTGCTTTGTGCCCTTCCAGCTCCAAGCACGACTGGGAATCTAAACTCTGCCAAACCCCAAATCCTTGAGAAGATGCCCTTCCTTCTCATCCTGTGAATGAGCTGCACATTCCCTTGGAAATTGTCAGGGGCTTCTTACGGATGGAAAGTCCCACTTACAGCTTTTTGCTCTGCTTTGGAAGTGCAGAAGGGCAATTCTTCATCCCTCAGCTCCAGACTGCACTGCCTTAGGAACACGGCCCACTCGCCAGGTTTGGCCCACTCGTGGCACTTCTAGAGGAGGAAGAAAGGGCAACTGCACAATTCCAGCCAAAAAAGAAGGAAGAGTGGGACAGACAAAACAGCCTGGGGACATACAGGTGGTCAGCTGGGACTGTGGAGAGTTTGGGTTCTTGCCAACTGCAATCTCCTGGCCTGCAGGAGAGTCTCCCTCACCTGCAGCAGCAGAAAGCTCAGTCGGTGTGCTCGGAACGGGCTCGTCTGATGCAAAGCTGTCAGAGCCATGTGAGGGCAGAGCGGGCCCAGCCGTGGCCGGGGCTGAGCCCAGCAGAGCCCTGGCTGAGCCCAGAGCAGCCTCAGCATCCACAGAGCCCGGCTGGGAGGAGAGAAACCAGAGAGCACCCGTCAGCTGAAGGCTCCTGTCCCCCTTGTCCCAAGTGCCCACGGTGCCCAGGCCATGCTGGCCATGCCCAGAGCTGGGCCCAAACGTCCCCATCACTGCTGCCCTTGGGAGCAGAGCAGGAGGGCAGGACATGTGCCCAGCCTGCAGCCAGCCACGGCAGATCCCCCTCCTCAGCAGCTGCCCAGAGCAGGATGCTCCTGTGCTCGCTGCCATCTCCCAAAAGCCCTTCTCCCACCCGTGCCAAGCACACGGGGACCCACCTCACGCCATCCGCCGCCGGGAGAAAAGCTGCTCCCAAACCATGTCCTCAGCCTTCTCCAAGGGCACGTCCCATCCACGCCGCAGCTGCTCCCGAGCACTTCCCCATCCACACTGGACACCACCTAGAACGCTTCCTTTAGAAAAACAAACAACAAATTATTGAAAACAGATTACAGACAAAAAAGGAAAACAAGAGGAAAGGTAAAAACTCTGATCTCTGTCAGGGCCTTGAGGAAGGCCCAAGCCCTACATGCATGGGAAAAACCCACCCACGGGTGAGGGAAGGCCACGCTTTCTCCCTTCCCCCTGCACTGCCCCCCAAAACAACGGTGATCCCAAAGCAAACAAGGGCAGTGGAGCAGCCCAAGCCCTTCCTTGCCTGCAAAGCAAAGCAGCCCCACACAGGTTCTGCAGTCAAACCTCTGCTCCTGCCCTGGGGCTTTGTTTGTGTCGGGCTGGCTGCCCCAGCCCCAGCCCCAGCCCGGGGCACGGTGGGTGCTGGGGGCTGTTGGCAGGGCCAGGAGCCGACTCCCATTTCACACCCACCCCAGCACATCCCCCCAGCCCTGCCAAAAAGCAGCTTGGCAGCCTCTGAAAAATTCATTGCATCCAGCCCAGCAATGGGGGGAACCTTTGGTGCCCGGCCAGGCCGTGCAATGCCCAAATCTGGGAGCATCCCCCTGGCTGTGAACTCATCTGCAAATTCTCTGTGGAGCCTGCCTTTGAAGAAGGTGCCAGAATCAAAGTCCATCATCTTCAGCTGCCAGTGGCCAGGTCAAGGAAGAGGTTGTCATCCTTGATGGTGTCCTCCATGTCTCTAGCAGCAGCAGCAGCCCCACCCGATACAGCTTCTCCAGGGGCTCCTTCTTCCCTGGGGATGAGAACAGGCTGTCAGGGCTCTGCCCAGGGCCCCAGCTGTCAGTGAACCAGGACAAGCACAACCAGCTTCAGTGGTGGCCACCAGTGCTGGGCAGAGCAGCTGAGCTCCAGCACAAGGGCTGCCTGTTCCCATCTGATCACCCGTGGCAGTGATCCAGGCAGGACAAAAAGTCTGCGTTTCTTTGCCTCTGATTGCCAAGGCTTGTGTGGAGCTGTAACTTACCAGGGCCCTGGATCAAAGTGTGCCTGTGGCTCTCTCCCTTCTGCTATGGCTGATGAATATCCTGCAGCCAAGGATCACAGAACACGTCTTCTAATGAGGGCCTGTCCAAGGAGTTCAGGGATAAACACCACCTGATAAGATCCTTGCAGTCTGGGGAGAGAAACCACAAACCGCCGGTCAGTTGGAGAAGGCTCCTGGCCACTATTCCCGTGCCCAGGCCATGCTGGATGTTTCAGAGCTGGGCCTAAACTTTCCCATCAGCTCTTTGTTTTGGAGGAGAGCAGGAGAGCAGCACATGTGCCCCCTCCTCAGCAGCTGCCAGAGCAGGATGCTGACGAGCCCGCTGCTGTCTCCCAACACTGGCATTCCCCCCGTGCCCAGAGATGAGGATCCACCTTGAGAGAGCCGTTGTGGCAGCGAGAGCTGGCCCCAGCTGATGTTCCGGCCCTTCCTGAAAGGGTGCTCCCCGCAGACCATCTGGTGCAGCAGGATGCCCAGGGACCAAATGGTTGCTGCCTCGCCGTGGTACCAGCCAAAGTGGGTCCATTCCGGGGGGCTGTAGGATGGTGTTCCTATGGAATCCAGATGGAGCTCAGCAGGGGGATGCTGCTGCTCCCAGAACCTCGCCCCAGCATCCCTGGGCATGCGGGGGCTGCACCAGTGGCACATGGGGTGACCCGCTGCCCTCTGGCCTGCACCTGGGACTTGTGCACAAACTTGGAGTTGAAAAGGAGCCACTGGTGTTCGAAGAGGGCAGCAGAAGCCCTGGGAGGACCCAACCATGACATGCCCAGAAAAAACCCACTCAGTGCTGGGGAAAACCATGCCTTCATCCTCCCTGCCTGCATTGCCCCAAAAAAGCCAAGGCAAACAAGGGGAGCAGAGCAGTCCAAGCCCTTTCTCGCCTGCTCACCAGACCGGCTGCTGCACAGGTTCTGGGCCCCCCCTCTCTGCTACCCCCACCCACGGGTGTTTTTGTCGGGCTGGCTGCCCCCGCCCCAGCCCCAGCACCAGTCCTGGGCAGAGTGGCTGGAGAAGGCTGCCAGCAGGGCTGGAAGCTGGCCCCCTAGCCACCCCTGCTCAAATGCAACTGGGCTGAAGATTCAGTGCCATGACTGGCAGCAAAAGGGAGAATCCCTGCTGCCACAGCCAGCTTGGGCTGGGAGATGTTGGGCCATGAGATGCCGGGAGCGGGACCCTACCCCTGTGTGGGCTCACCTGCAAAGTGAGTGTAGGCTGTGTCTTGCAGGTAGGTGCCACAGCCAAAGTCAATCAATTTGGCCTGGCCGCTGGCCAGGTCAACCAGGATGTTCTCTGGTTTGATGTCCCTGTGCAGGACCCCGCAGCTGGTGCAGTGCCACACGGCCTCCAGCACCTGGCGGAAGAGCTCCCGCGCCACCTCCTCGGCCAGGAACCGCCGTGCCCGAATGAAATGCTGGAGGTCCTGACACCGCTCCGGGCGCTCCAGCACCATCACGATGTCGTTGGGGAGCTCAAACCACTCCAGCAGCTGGACCACACCAGCGAAGCCAGTGGACACCCTGTCCAGCAGCACGATCTCCAGTGGTGCGCTGGTGCCGTCGGGCTGCGGGAGGAGCACGATGCCGTCAGTGGGGCTGAGGCCGTGCCGGGGCTCGGGAAGCCCTCACCCAGCCCGGGATGCTCTGCGCCCTCCGCTGGCCCCACGCCCGCTCTCCCTGCAGGCGTCCCGGCGGCTGCCACCCTGCCGAGCCTCGGCTCATCCCCGCCCGGCACGGCCCGGCTTCTGCCGCTGGCCACCCGCTCACTCACCAGCTCGCCCCAGTGCCGGATGCGGTTCCGTGGCACCCTTTTGACGGCCACCTGCAAGCCAAGGGGAGCAGCGGGCTGAGCTCGCCGCCCGCCCTGCCGAACGCCGTCCTCCTTCTCCTCCGCCCTCCTCCTCTTTCGCCCCCTCCTCCTGCGCCCCCTCCTCCTGCGCCCGCCGCCGGCCCCGCCACTCACCGGGGCGCCGTCCGAGAGCCGCGTGGCCGCGAAGACTCTGCCGAAGCCGCCGCGCCCCAGCAGCGAACCCAGCCGGTAGCGCTCCTGCAGGGCCTCCTGCGCCCTCCCTGCGGGCGAGACGCGGCTGTCAGCGCTCGGCCCGGGGCCAGCGCCGGCCCCCGAGCGCCCCTCAACCGCCCCGGGCCGGGCATCCCCAGCCGTTCGCTCCTCGGAACGGGTCTCTCTGTGGTAACTACACTGACAGTCTTCTTGGGCAGCCCCTTCTTAACAGGTCTCTTCCCCCTCAGTTCACGGACCCGGGCGCTCAGCTTGGAGGTGGGTTCACCATCCCATTTCCTCATGTCCTCTCCATGCTCACGCAGAAAGAACCAGAGCTCGTTGCGTGGCCTGTTCTTGGGGATTCTTTTCCCTCTGACTGGAGTTGGAGAGGAGCGATCTCTTGGGCTGCCCCTAAAAGTTGGGCTGGTGGCTCGCAGGGATGAGGGAGCACCCAGAGTTTCTGCTACATTTCGGAGCCAGGAGGACGCCACCTCTACAGTTGGTGTATCCATTTGTGGATAATAAAGTGCCACCAGGCTGCTGGAATATGATGCAGGGGTGCCTTGAACCACCTTCCTCCACATGGTGAGTGTACAGGGGACATCCTCTGGATCTTTGCTGACTCGATCATCCTTTAGATCACTATAGACAATTCCCAGCACTGCCAATTCTCTCAAGTACTGGATACCTTCATCTACATTGGTCCACTTCCCTGGGGATTTCACAAGATCTTCCTTAAAAGGATATCTTGCCTTCACACTTGAGAAAAGCTGTCTCCAGAAGCTACAAATTGCTCCTTCCTTTGCAAGCCCTCTTTCAGTTTCCCGATCCTTAGCAAGGGATCCCAGCTGTTGGGCTTCATGACCTTCTAACTGCTGACTTTTGGCCCCATTATCCCAGCATTGCAGCAGCCATGCAGGAATCCTCTCACCTGACTGGCAGCTGTAATCCTTTTGCAGGTCTCGAGGTTCGGATGGGGTCAGGGACCGAGTAACTTCGGTTTCCTGTTTAACCTTCCTTACTTCCTTCGATTCATTTGCTGAGGGACCTGCCTCTTGATCTGGCCCCACCTCTTCTTCTTCCTCTTCTTCCTCTTCTTCCCTTACTAATCAGCAGCTTGGTCCTGAAACTTGCCTTGTCCATTTTTTTGTTTGCACTGCTGCGGCAATCACTGTAGTTACTGTGGTTTGGGTTCCTATCTCAGACAGTTGTTGTGGTTTGTATCCGTGCCTCAGCCATAGTTGTAGTTTGTGTCCCTGTCTCAGCTATAGTGTCCTCAGACACAGTTTGGGTTCCTGTCTCAACCACAGTCCTCTGAGAGTATTGAACAGAGGCCCGGTAGGCCCAGGCCAGCCCCCAGTACAGGGCGAGAAGCTGCTGGCATTGCTGGGAGTAAACGAGGCACCCCTCTGTCAGTGATGGGCCAGTTTGTTAGGGTTATTTACCTCTTCAGGAGTAAACTCCCAGGCAACGGGAGGTGATAACCGCCCTAGGAACCTGCCCAAATCCCTCCATATACCTTTCCACCCAGGAACTGGGTACCTCAGGGCAGATTTTAACAGCTCCTCACCCAAGGGTCGTTTCCTTCTGTACCAGGGAGATGACAATTTCCATGAATTCCATAAGGTAACTACGGTGTTGGCTAATATTATTAATAATATCAGGAAGCTTATATAAGGATTGGCAATGACCATGGGAATCTGCAGTAAAAGATCATCCATACTCAAATTCACCCCGGGCAGAGAGAAGGAGTTATATTCATTCACAGTCATTGTTTGTTTCAACATGTTCCCAAACTTAGCAAAATAAAGATAAGCAGTGTGGCAGCCAAAGGCTGTGTGCCATGCAGGAGCTCATTACTTGAGAGCTGCTATTGATAATTACTAGAGCATGCAATACATATATATATGGATGTATATATATATATAAACTGCCTTTATCTCGCCCCACCTTTGGGCACCAAAAGAGACTGACGTGGGTTGCCCCCAGCTGGGTGCCAGGTGCCCACTCAGTCGCTCTATCACTCCCTTTCCCACTGGGACAGGGGAGAGAATAATATGGGAAAAAATCTAGCAGGGTGAGATAAGGCAGTTGATTACAGCAGGAAAATAAAGAGAACAAGCAGAGATCTGCGAGACAAGAGCTAAAGGGAAAAACAATCAGTCTCTACTTCCCATCAGCAGCGATGTCCGGACACTTCCTGGGAAGCAGGGCTTCAGCACGTGGAGTGGTTCTTCCAGAAGGCAAACATGGACAAGTCATGAATGCCCCCCCTTCCTCCTCTCTTCCTTCCCTTAGATATCTGAGCTGATGTCATATGGGATGGAATATCCCTTTGGCTGACTGGGCTCAGCTGGCCTGCTGGGGTCCCCTCCCAGGATCTTGCCCACCCCCATCCCCTTGGCTGGGGGAAGGAATGTCAGAGGGACAGCACAGCTTGGCAGTAGCCAAAACACTGCTCTGTTATCAACACCAGCTACCAAAGCAAAGCCCAGCACTGTAAGGGCTGTGAGCTTTACCCCAGTCAGACCCAATACAGCCCTGACCAAAACCACCCAGCCAACCTGACAGATCTGTCCATGCCCAGAAGGATGCTGGAGCTTTTGATGTCCCTGTGGATGATCTGGTGGCATGAAGGAAATCCAGGGCCTGCAGGCTCTGATAGAGGAAAAAGAAATATGAGGGTCAAAATTAAAGACTTGAATTCATCACACAAAGAAAGGGGAATGGCTCCAAGAGATTTCCTGTCTCAGGAAATGGTGAGGAATGGCAGGACACGGTGCAGCCAAGAGGAAGAGCTGCTGTCCAACACCATCAGAGCAGCATCTTTCTAAGGGAAGACAGATTAGGGGTTTTTTTTTTGTTCTTATCACCTGCTTACCAGGACCAGCATGTCCAGGGCATGGGAAGCACCAGAGGGATCCCTCACCTCCTGACTGACAGCTGCCACCTCTCCTTCAGCCACAACATCCTCTAAAGTGCCTCCGTCCAGTATTCCATAACCAGCCACAGTTCCTCAAGGACAAGGTAGCTCCAAGAAGAAAACAGTGGCATGGAGATCAATGTGCACAGCTAAATCACCTCATGGAAACGACTACAGTTGAGTTTTGTTCCCAGGTGACTTGTAAAGGAAGACAGAATCAAATGGAGAGACATTCCTTTGAGGCCAAACAGTTCTTAGAATTTGCACAGCCTGAAGGAGAAAGGCACATCCCCGAAAAAGGAGATGTCTTTGATGGCAAGCAAGGGAAAGAGGCAGTTTAGCAAGAGCAGAGATAAATCTGGAAGCAGGACACAGCCCATCAGCTGCCTCACCATCCCAACTCACCAATGCCACCGGGAACTCCAGGAACAAGGCAATGCAACTTTCACAGTTACCCACGGGAGGAAGGGAGGGGCAGGCAAGGCAAGGCAAGGCAAGGCAAGGCAGGGCAAGGCAAGGCAGGGCAAGGCAGGGCAAGGCAAGGCAAGGGAGGGGCAGGCAAAGCAGGGGAGGGGGAGGCAGTGCAAGGAAAGGTAAGCAAGGGGCAGGCAGGGCCAGGCAAAGAAGTCAAGGCAAGGGAGGAGTAGGCAAGGCAAGGCAAGGGAGGTGTGCACAAGGCACGACAAGGCAGGGTTACGCCAGGCAAGGCAAGGAGACAAAGGCAAGGTCAGGCCAGGGACGGGGAGAGCAGGCAAGGAGAGCAAGGAGAGGGCAAGACAAGGGAAGTCAGTGGGGGCAGAGAGAGGGAGCGTCTGCAAGGGAAAAGAAGCGAGAGGTGAGCAAGGGAAGGCAAGGCAGGGGAGGGGCAGGGATAGGCAAGGCAGGGGATGGGTCTGCAAGGTGAGGTAAGGTGGGGGTAGGCAGTGGAAGGCAAGGCAGAGCAAGGAAGGTGCAGCAACTCAGGGCAAGGGATGGGATGGGATGGGATGGGATGGGATGGGATGGGATGGGATGGGATGGGATGGGAGGCATGGCAAGGAAATGCAGGGCTTAGAATACATGGTGCAGGGGAGGAGCTCTGGGCATTCCCCCTGACACACCAGCTAGCCTGGCACACATGAAAATTCCTGGAAGCACAAAGGAGCTCCAGCATGCTTTAGGATTACTGGGGTTTTGGAGGAGACACACTCCTGATTTTTCCATCATAGCCCAACCCTTATACAACTTAAGCAAGAAAAGAGCTTCTTGGGTCTGGGCACCGCTCCCTGAAGAGGCCCTAAAGCTGCTGGCTTTTGAGGCAGGAGTGGATCAAGCTCTTGGTCCCATTTATGCACAGGACCTTTTGCACACTGAGGAGGGTTTGCCATCCATGCCCTGTCAATTCCTGGGTGGCAGTGGCACCAGAGGGCCCCACTCGTCCAACCCAAATTCACTCACTCAGCTTGAAGGATGCTGAAAAGCCATATTCTGTATGGGAAAAGGGTTTGTTTCTGCTGTGTTCCAAAGCTCTTCAACAGAACAGGAGAAAACAGTCAGGGATCCCTTTGCTTCTGCTGCTGCAAGGACACTGACAGGAACTTTCTTTCAGCCTCCAAGGCTTTGCTCCCTTGGCTGCAACAGGCCAAGCTCAAAACTTGCTCCACAACTCTGAACACCAAAGGTTCCTTTCCCCCTCCACAAAGGAGGAGCTTCTCAGTATCCACGTGTGACGTGACCTGCAGCGGGAGAGGGAACATGAACCAGATGCTGTAAGGAAAAACTGCCTGTGGTGGAAAATCCCACACAACAAATCAACGGCAGGAGAGAGCATTTTGCTTTCACAGCATCGCTCCTGGAGCCACAGTCCTTTCACACAGCGAGCAAGAGAACAGCACAAAATACTGGGCTGTGTCCAGTTTTTGGCTGGAGCAGCAAACAGAGGGAGGTCCAGGCTCCACTGCCACAGACTCTCCTCTTGGGGGAACAGAACTCCCCAGGCTACATTGCAAATGCTGTGCACGCCCTGCTGGCTGCAGTCACCCCCTTTTTTAAGAAGCTCTTGACAGGAACTCTCACAAAGAAATGGCATCTTAAAGGCAATGTTGTTTCAAAATCAACTCCCTTCCAAAGGAAGAATATCAAGCACAAAGCAATCCCAAAGCCACGTATGCTGCACCTGGGGAAAACCTCCACTTACGTGCCAGGTGGGTTAAAAAATACCCATCAGAAGCCACAGAGTACAGAGTGCAAAGTGCAGCAGCCACTTGCTGGATGATTTTGGCCGTGCTGCACACGTCTGCAGACTGTCCCCCTGCAAGGACACAAGGACACCCGTCAGGGGCTGGGCTGGCAGCTGACAATGCCTCGGGCAGGAGGATCCTCTGGCAGTGAGCAGGCGCCCAGAGCTGCTCTGACACTGAGGCCTCTGTGCCCCACAGCAACGGGAACACCGCGAGGACGCGGCAACGTTCCTGTGACATCACAGCAGCAGCTCCCGCAAAAACCGCCTGCAAGGTTCTCCTGTGTCACCAAGGAGCACAAAGAATCCTCCCAGGGCACAGCCCATTGCTCAAAGGAGCCAAGAGGAACTCAGAAAATGCAGCAAACCAGGACACCCCACAGGCCAGCCTGAACACTGAGAAGGAACAAAGATGTGACCAAACCAAAGCAAACATCACCTTAGGTCACTGATGCTTCTGACTAAAACCAGCAAGGCTTGTTCCATCTGGCATCTTTGTTCTAGTTCTAAAAGCAAGCAAGGTTCTCTACTGCAAATCTACAGAAACCAGGAACTCGGGGAAAAGAAGGCTGAGAGTGCCAAAGCCTTGTGTGACTTCTTGCACATCTTGTGGGTGAGGGTGTCCAAGCCAAAGGACTCACAAGCGGGGTCCCTGCCCTCCTGACCGACAGCTGCCATCTCTCCTGCAGCCCCACGCGTGTCTCAAACAACCTCCTGTGAAGGGCCTCCATCCACACATTCCATCACCAGCCAGGGATCCTCACCAACGAGGTCATCCAGCAGCACTGAGTGCTCCTGGGATCTGCTAGAGCACTGCGGGTTTGCTGGGACCCTTTTGGTATCTCTGTCTGAGAGGAGTGGGGTGGATGGAATCAGGACGGTTCACAGATCACCAGCCCCACTCCAAGCAGTGCTTTCTGCTGCTGTGTGGGGACCGTGTGGTGACTGATATTGGGACTCCTCCGGGAGTGGCTCCTCTGAGCACACAGTGGCTCAGACACGGGGCTGAGGGAAGGGCTCCCATGTAAAGCCAGCACAGGCATTTCTCTTGGAAGAGGGGGCTCTGCAGAGAGAAAGGAGAAGAAGAGACTTTCCTGTCTCCCGAGATTCCCCCTCCTCCTTCAGCAGCCATACCCCAATCAATCAATCAATCAATCAGCACCAGAGGTCGTACGATCACTTCCATGCCAGGGAGCACAAGGCACTCAAAACTGAACCCTGCCAGAGCCCAGCCCTGCCTGCCCATTTTGAGGGTGTGGGGGAATGGAATTTCAGTAGGAGTTGACCTGCAATGATACTTTGCCACTTCTGGGTTTCTCACAGCCTTAGGAGGAGTGTGAGATCTCTGTCCCCAACACCCGCTCACCCTTCAAATGCACACACGGGCCTGGGGGCGTTTCAGGGTCCATGGAGCAGTGGCTGCTTCCATTTGAAACAGGAGCTGTTGCCTTTTTTGGTGAGCTTAACTCCTCCTGACCATTAGAAAGTGGGTGAGTAAAGGAAATTACCCTGCAGGAAGGGGACCAAACCCTTGGGAAAGGATGAAATACATCTGAATTACAAATGAAATCTGTTTCATTTATTTCTTCAGTACTAATCTATTCTTAGAAACAAAACCATGTTTCTGAGCTGGAGCTGCTCACCCACTGTTAAGATTTTTCGGTTGCTCTGTTATTTAAAGGACGTGCAGGAGCCTGTGGAGCAGCCCGGCTCTCTGCCCCTCTGCCCACAGGGCTGCAGCTCTCCCAGCTGCCCCAGCAGCCACAGGAGCACTGGCAGAAGGGCAGGCATCCTCAGAGGAGCCAGCAGCACTGCACTGTTCTCCCCGCTCTGCTCCTGCGGACACTCGGCATGGCCAATCCCCCCAGGCTGCGCATTCCACAGCTCGGCCACCATTCCCTCGGCAGCAGCCACACCCAGCTGGGCTCTGCCATGGCTGATGAGTCCTGGCCCAGGCAGAGGCACCCAGGGCCGGGCTGCTGCCAGGGCTCTGCTGCAAGTGCCTCCTTCCAGCCGGGCTCTGGGGGTGCTCAGGCTGCTCTGGCCTCTGCCAGGGCTCTGCTGGGGCTCAGCTCTCGGCCAGCCTGGGCCCACTCCCCCTCACATTGCTCCGGGCACCTGAAGCACACCGGCAAAAAGGGAAACTCGCAAGGGAGCTGAGGTTTAACACAGTTCTTCAAAAACTCCCAACAAGCACACCAAAAAGCTGTCCTCAAGTGCTGCATCTCCACTGCACCCACGGGTCCTGCCTCCTCCGGGCCAGCTCTTGCTCTCCAGTTGCTCCTCGGGGACCACGAGAAGCCAGCAAAGACCCTGTGCAGGCACCATGGACAGGTTTGAAATGCTAAGTTCAATTTATCTTCAACTTCAGCTAGTTAATTTGGTAGTGGAATTAACCTCTCCTCAAAAAATAACCCCTGCCTGCCCGTTTTTAGGAAACTCAGACAGTGTGAATTGGCCATATCTTGTACATGTTATGTTTACCTGAAAAAGGTTTGGAAGAGAAAAACACATTTACTATGTATTATGTCTTTCAGCTTTCATTCGGAAATTTGGCAGGTTTGGTTTTGTTCTCTTCCTGCAGGCTTCAGAGCCATCACTTGCAGTCTCATTGAAGATGTGTTTCAAGGCACAGAACAGAAGAATCGACCACAGAGAATGAAGGGGAACCGTTGAAAATGAATCCAATTTGGCCTCTTCCTTGTGGTCCTTAGAAAGGCACTGTCCAAGGGCTGGCTTTGCAAGCTGGAGTGTGAAGTCGAGTGAGTTTCTCTGGATAATGCTGTAGCCCCATGTCAGCAGATGCAGGAAGGGGCCAGAATCCGGCATTTTGAGTGTGAATTTGGGGTCCTGGCCTTGCCCCAAGGCAGAGGCAGGATGTTCCCTGCAGTGTCTGCATGGGGCAGACAGAACAGATGGGGAAGTGTTTGCAGGGCCCCTGGCAGGGAATCTTGGGGCTCCTGTCAGCAGGATCCTTGTGCAGCTCAGGCTGGGCTGGGCAGCAGTTCCATCTGCAGCTTCCGTCTGCTGCTGCAGCAGCTCTGCTGGGGACCCTGAGGGGAGAGGCCACGGCAGGGATGGAAATGCTGCAAATGCTGCATGGACAGCACCAGCCAGGGCCACCAATGAGCTTTGCCTTCCTGCCTGGTGAAATGAGGCTCCTTGAGTGCAAGAGCAGGCAAAGACAAATTTCAACAGTACATGGAGAAGAAATGAAGCAAATTGAAGCATCACAAAAAGCCAAATAATTAACAAGCCCTTTTAATGGTGGTTTTGGTGTGGTTTGGAGCTGGGGAAGGGTCAAACCCCGTCCCAGAGGTGCCCCAAGCCCGCTCTGCTGCCACGTCTGTGCTCATGGCCCCTCACGGCTGCCCTGCCCTGGGGACATGGTGGGACCCACCCTGTGCATGGGCAGAGGCTCCTGGCAGCCCCTCACAGCCCCTCATGGCCCCATAGAACCTCTCACAGCCCCTCATGGCCCCATAGAACCTCTCACAGCCCCTCACGGCCCCATAGAACCTCTCACAGCCCCTCATGGCCCCATAGAACCTCTCACAGCCCCTCATGGCCCCATAGAACCTCTCACAGCCCTTCATGGCCCCATAGAATCTCTCACAGCCCCTCACAGCCCCTCATGGCCCCATAGAACCTCTCACAGCCCCTCACAGCCCCTCATGGCCCCTCACAGCCCCATAGAACCTCTCACAGCCCCTCATGGCCCCTCATGGCCCCATAGACCTCTCACAGCCCCTCACGGCCCCATAGAACCTCTCACAGCCCCTCATGGCCCCATAGAACCTCTCACAACTCTTGACTCGCTTCATTGCTTCTTCCCAGCAGCAGAAAATGGGCATGCCCAGGGGTATTTGCAGCTGCTGCTGGTCCCAGCTGGAGCCCAGCCTCTGCCCAGTCCCAGCGCGAGCCTGAGCCCAGCCCGGGCAGCTCCCGCAGTGTCGCAGCTCAGCGCACGCAGGGCCAGGCCCAGAGCCCCGGGCACGGCCGCCGAGTGCGGGGCAGTGCTGCAGAGGGAATGTCCTGGGCCCAAAGCTCCTGCTCCTGCCACACACTGCCCAGCGCTCTGCCCCTCCTCCTCTCCCAGCACGGCACCAATTCCAGCTCGCAGGAGGCTGCCCCACACAGGCCTCAGGCTCCTGGTTCACCCCAAGAGTCCCTGCACAGGAACAGGGCACCTTGCAGGCACCTCCACAAGCTCACACTTCTCATCTCATGGGGAATCTGGGATGCAAAAGGCCCTGGTAGGAAGGACAAAACCCGAGGGAATGGATTAGAAATTGTTAGGAAACATTACCCTTCTAACAGACAAAGTTCACCAAGTCATTGCCTGCATTTCTCCTTTTCACATTCTTTCAGTCACCTGCTGAGAGCTCCAGCTTGTTCTGGTGCTTCTCATCAACTGATTGTACTCCTGATTTATAGCAATGCATGAGATGGAGAATGATCTGAACTGAACACAGCAACAAAGTGCCTCTGTCAGCCCATTTGCATGTTCTAGATGACTTTCAAGATGCCCTTGGGGATGTTGGAATGATGATCACAAAACTCCCCATTTCTGGCCCCATCTCAGGCTCTGGAGATGCTTTCTCTGCATTCAGTCAGGGTTGCATTCCCTAACAATTCCTGGTACCTGCTCCTGTTTTCTTAGGGTACAAGAGTAACAATGAGAACCTCACCAATGGCAAAACTCCCCAGTCCACCAGGAAAAGAAAGGACAAGTCGTCAAATTCTCAAAACCTTTGTCCCGCTTTGCTGCAAGAGTCATGCTGCACACACGGTTTGGAAAGCCAAAGAAGCTGCAGTTGGTGGCACATCTTGTGACCAAGAGAGCTCGACCTCATTCTCCAGAAAGGTTCTGGAAAAGAGCAAATATCCCTGTGGAGAAGATTCTTGGAAAAGCAAAACAGCTTTCCAGAAATGAAATGAAAATGGAAAGAAACAAGCCAAGATGTTCACAGACACTATGAATTCCTTTCCTTAGATGCTCCCCTTGTCTGTGCTGCAATAGTTCTACCTCACAGTCATTCCAAACGGATCTTCCCTCAAAGACCTAGGACTTCAGCAAGTTTTCCACACTCCACAGTATCATTAGCTCCACTCTTTGCCTTCTCCCAGTTTTGCTTTGAAAGCAATGCTGGAGACACCAGAAAGCTGCAAATGCAAGATTTGAGAGCCCAGCGCTTTGGTCGGCTATGGGTTCTAGGGACAGGGCATGTGCTCCCATGGTGCTTCCCCCTCAGCAGGGACAATCCCAGCAGCAACAAAGGTCATTCCTAGGACATGGTGCAGGGGTCAAGACTCTGTGTCTTGGCTTCACACGGCAAAGTGAACCTGTTCTGACAGACTCAGGATCCAAAGCAGTTGGGTTTTCTAGCTGTGCCAATGAACAGCAGGAGAAATAAAGCAGCCAGCAGTTTGTTTGTAGAAAGGGCCTTTGCTGCAGGCTGAAAGTGCTGCATTGGCAGGGAGGAGGCAGACAGCTGAGAGCTGAGCTGCTCTATTGCACTGGCAGCCAAACTGGGCAAAAGCAGTGGTTTCGTTCTTTGATTTTAATCCTCCTATCGGCAGTCTCCGAATTTCACCTGGAAGCGGAGAAGAAAACAGGAAGAGCCCTGGGGACGAGGGCAGCGGGCCGGGCACGGCCCCGCCGCTGCCGCTGGGCAGCCCGAGCGGCCGGGGAGCAGCGCTGCCCCGCAGGGGCTGCATTTCTCCCTCCTCACGTTGTGCCCAGCCCTCCCGCGGGGCTGCCTCTGCCTGCCGCTGCCTGGCTCCTCGTTCAGCACTTTCCTCTGCTCCAGGGGAAAGTGCGGACAGCGCTGGGTTTGCCTGTGAGCAAGAGACCGCAGCGCGGGGCGAGCGGGCGGGATGGGGCCCGGGGCAGGCGAGCACGAGGGGCAAGGGGCAAGATTGCCGGGAAGAAAAGTTACAATGGAGTGAAGGCGAAGCTAAACGAGACGGTGCTTATGGCGTGGCTGCGGGAGGAAGAGATGCTCCGTGACTCCGGCTCGGCCCCGGAGCGCAGCGGCCCGTGCTGCCCCGGGGTGCGCGGGCTCGGCCCTGGGGCGCGCGGGGGGAACGGAGAACGGACACGCGGGCAACGGACACACGGACACGCGGACAAACGCTCCCGGCGCTTCAGCGGCAGCAGCGGCAGCAGCGGCAGCAGCGGCAGCAGCGGCAGCAGCGACTCTTCAGACCCTCTGCTTCCCTTCTCTTGTTCCTCTCTCCCTCTCCCAGTGTCCCGCACCCTCTCCCTCTCTCCCTTTCGTGCTCCATCCCGCCCTTCCCCGTCTCCCTCTCCCCCTGCCTGGCCGGGCCATGCCCCCGGCCCGCCCCCGGCCCCGGGCGGGGCTGCCCCGTCCCTGCCCCCGGGCGTCCCGCCGCGGTCTCGCCTCCGCCCGGCTCTCGCTGTGCTGGCGGTGGCGCTGCTGGGCGGGCATCAGTGCCTGGGGCTGGGGCAGCATCGCCGCCCTTCGGCTCCGCCTGTCCCGGCCCCGGCCTCGACGCGGGGTCCAGCCCCGATCCCGACCCCGACCCCGGCCCCACCCCGGCCCCGGCCCCGGCCCCGGCCCCGGCCCCGGCCCCGGCCCCGGCCCCGGCCCCGGCCCCGGCTCCTCCCGGGGCCCGCGGAGGACACACGCGGCGCGGCCGCTCCCGCCGCCTCCGCTGCGGCTTCCCCGGCCCGGGCTCCCCCGCTCGGCAGCGCGGCCGCCGGCCCCGAGCCGCCGCTGCCCCGTTCCGAGGAGCGAACGGCTGGGGATGCCCGGCCCGGGGCGGTTGAGGGGCGCTCGGGGGCCGGCGCTGGCCCCGGGCCGAGCGCTGACAGCCGCGTCTCGCCCGCAGGGAGGGCGCAGGAGGCCCTGCAGGAGCGCTACCGGCTGGGTTCGCTGCTGGGGCGCGGCGGCTTCGGCAGAGTCTTCGCGGCCACGCGGCTCTCGGACGGCGCCCCGGTGAGTGGCGGGGCCGGCGGCGGGCGCAGGAGGAGGGGGCGCAGGAGGAGGGGGCGAAAGAGGAGGAGGGCGGAGGAGAAGGAGGACGGCGTTCGGCAGGGCGGGCGGCGAGCTCAGCCCGCTGCTCCCCTTGGCTTGCAGGTGGCCGTCAAAAGGGTGCCACGGAACCGCATCCGGCACTGGGGCGAGCTGGTGAGTGAGCGGGTGGCCAGCGGCAGAAGCCGGGCCGTGCCGGGCGGGGATGAGCCGAGGCTCGGCAGGGTGGCAGCCGCCGGGACGCCTGCAGGGAGAGCGGGCGTGGGGCCAGCGGAGGGCGCAGAGCATCCCGGGCTGGGTGAGGGCTTCCCGAGCCCCGGCACGGCCTCAGCCCCACTGACGGCATCGTGCTCCTCCCGCAGCCCGACGGCACCAGCGCACCACTGGAGATCGTGCTGCTGGACAGGGTGTCCACTGGCTTCGCTGGTGTGGTCCAGCTGCTGGAGTGGTTTGAGCTCCCCAACGACATCGTGATGGTGCTGGAGCGCCCGGAGCGGTGTCAGGACCTCCAGCATTTCATTCGGGCACGGCGGTTCCTGGCCGAGGAGGTGGCGCGGGAGCTCTTCCGCCAGGTGCTGGAGGCCGTGTGGCACTGCACCAGCTGCGGGGTCCTGCACAGGGACATCAAACCAGAGAACATCCTGGTTGACCTGGCCAGCGGCCAGGCCAAATTGATTGACTTTGGCTGTGGCACCTACCTGCAAGACACAGCCTACACTCACTTTGCAGGTGAGCCCACACAGGGGTAGGGTCCCGCTCCCGGCATCTCATGGCCCAACATCTCCCAGCCCAAGCTGGCTGTGGCAGCAGGGATTCTCCCTTTTGCTGCCAGTCATGGCACTGAATCTTCAGCCCAGTTGCATTTGAGCAGGGGTGGCTAGGGGGCCAGCTTCCAGCCCTGCTGGCAGCCTTCTCCAGCCACTCTGCCCAGGACTGGTGCTGGGGCTGGGGCGGGGGCAGCCAGCCCGACAAAAACACCCGTGGGTGGGGGTAGCAGAGAGGGGGGGCCCAGAACCTGTGCAGCAGCCGCTCTGGTGAGCAGGCGAGAAAGGGCTTGGACTGCTCTGCTCCCCTTGTTTGCCTTGGCTTTTTTGGGGCAATGCAGGCAGGGAGGATGAAGGCATGGTTTTCCCCAGCACTGAGTGGGTTTTTTCTGGGCATGTCATGGTTGGGCCCTCCCAGGGCTTCTGCTGCCCTCTTCAAACACCAGTGGCTCCTTTTCAACTCCAAGTTTGTGCACAAGTCCCAGGTGCAGGCCAGAGGGCAGCGGGTCACCCCATGTGCCACTGGTGCAGCCCCCGCATGCCCAGGGATGCTGGGGCGAGGTTCTGGGAGCAGCAGCATCCCCCTGCTGAGCTCCATCTGGATTCCATAGGAACACCATCCTACAGCCCCCCGGAATGGACCCACTTTGGCTGGTACCACGGCGAGGCAGCAACCATTTGGTCCCTGGGCATCCTGCTGCACCAGATGGTCTGCGGGGAGCACCCTTTCAGGAAGGGCCGGAACATCAGCTGGGGCCAGCTCTCGCTGCCACAACGGCTCTCTCAAGGTGGATCCTCATCTCTGGGCACGGGGGGAATGCCAGTGTTGGGAGACAGCAGCGGGCTCGTCAGCATCCTGCTCTGGCAGCTGCTGAGGAGGGGGCACATGTGCTGCTCTCCTGCTCTCCTCCAAAACAAAGAGCTGATGGGAAAGTTTAGGCCCAGCTCTGAAACATCCAGCATGGCCTGGGCACGGGAATAGTGGCCAGGAGCCTTCTCCAACTGACCGGCGGTTTGTGGTTTCTCTCCCCAGACTGCAAGGATCTTATCAGGTGGTGTTTATCCCTGAACTCCTTGGACAGGCCCTCATTAGAAGACGTGTTCTGTGATCCTTGGCTGCAGGATATTCATCAGCCATAGCAGAAGGGAGAGAGCCACAGGCACACTTTGATCCAGGGCCCTGGTAAGTTACAGCTCCACACAAGCCTTGGCAATCAGAGGCAAAGAAACGCAGACTTTTTGTCCTGCCTGGATCACTGCCACGGGTGATCAGATGGGAACAGGCAGCCCTTGTGCTGGAGCTCAGCTGCTCTGCCCAGCACTGGTGGCCACCACTGAAGCTGGTTGTGCTTGTCCTGGTTCACTGACAGCTGGGGCCCTGGGCAGAGCCCTGACAGCCTGTTCTCATCCCCAGGGAAGAAGGAGCCCCTGGAGAAGCTGTATCGGGTGGGGCTGCTGCTGCTGCTAGAGACATGGAGGACACCATCAAGGATGACAACCTCTTCCTTGACCTGGCCACTGGCAGCTGAAGATGATGGACTTTGATTCTGGCACCTTCTTCAAAGGCAGGCTCCACAGAGAATTTGCAGATGAGTTCACAGCCAGGGGGATGCTCCCAGATTTGGGCATTGCACGGCCTGGCCGGGCACCAAAGGTTCCCCCCATTGCTGGGCTGGATGCAATGAATTTTTCAGAGGCTGCCAAGCTGCTTTTTGGCAGGGCTGGGGGGATGTGCTGGGGTGGGTATGAAATGGGAGTCGGCTCCTGGCCCTGCCAACAGCCCCCAGCACCCACCGTGCCCCGGGCTGGGGCTGGGGCTGGGGCAGCCAGCCCGACACAAACAAAGCCCCAGGGCAGGAGCAGAGGTTTGACTGCAGAACCTGTGTGGGGCTGCTTTGCTTTGCAGGCAAGGAAGGGCTTGGGCTGCTCCACTGCCCTTGTTTGCTTTGGGATCACCGTTGTTTTGGGGGGCAGTGCAGGGGGAAGGGAGAAAGCGTGGCCTTCCCTCACCCGTGGGTGGGTTTTTCCCGTGCATGTAGGGCTTGGGCCTTCCTCAAGGCCCTGACAGAGATCAGAGTTTTTACCTTTCCTCTTGTTTTCCTTTTTTGTCTGTAATCTGTTTTCAATAATTTGTTGTTTGTTTTTCTAAAGGAAGCGTTCTAGGTGGTGTCCAGTGTGGATGGGGAAGTGCTCGGGAGCAGCTGCGGCGTGGATGGGACGTGCCCTTGGAGAAGGCTGAGGACATGGTTTGGGAGCAGCTTTTCTCCCGGCGGCGGATGGCGTGAGGTGGGTCCCCGTGTGCTTGGCACGGGTGGGAGAAGGGCTTTTGGGAGATGGCAGCGAGCACAGGAGCATCCTGCTCTGGGCAGCTGCTGAGGAGGGGGATCTGCCGTGGCTGGCTGCAGGCTGGGCACATGTCCTGCCCTCCTGCTCTGCTCCCAAGGGCAGCAGTGATGGGGACGTTTGGGCCCAGCTCTGGGCATGGCCAGCATGGCCTGGGCACCGTGGGCACTTGGGACAAGGGGGACAGGAGCCTTCAGCTGACGGGTGCTCTCTGGTTTCTCTCCTCCCAGCCGGGCTCTGTGGATGCTGAGGCTGCTCTGGGCTCAGCCAGGGCTCTGCTGGGCTCAGCCCCGGCCACGGCTGGGCCCGCTCTGCCCTCACATGGCTCTGACAGCTTTGCATCAGACGAGCCCGTTCCGAGCACACCGACTGAGCTTTCTGCTGCTGCAGGTGAGGGAGACTCTCCTGCAGGCCAGGAGATTGCAGTTGGCAAGAACCCAAACTCTCCACAGTCCCAGCTGACCACCTGTATGTCCCCAGGCTGTTTTGTCTGTCCCACTCTTCCTTCTTTTTTGGCTGGAATTGTGCAGTTGCCCTTTCTTCCTCCTCTAGAAGTGCCACGAGTGGGCCAAACCTGGCGAGTGGGCCGTGTTCCTAAGGCAGTGCAGTCTGGAGCTGAGGGATGAAGAATTGCCCTTCTGCACTTCCAAAGCAGAGCAAAAAGCTGTAAGTGGGACTTTCCATCCGTAAGAAGCCCCTGACAATTTCCAAGGGAATGTGCAGCTCATTCACAGGATGAGAAGGAAGGGCATCTTCTCAAGGATTTGGGGTTTGGCAGAGTTTAGATTCCCAGTCGTGCTTGGAGCTGGAAGGGCACAAAGCAATTTCCTATTGCTTCAACCACAATTTAAAATAACCATCTTGGAAACACACCCCAAAGTCTTTCAAGAAAGGCTGCTGAGGTCTGTAAGATGGATCAATGACATCAGCACGTTTACAGAGTAAATAACTGAGTTGTCTTTTTCAAAAGATCAGTTCCCTCTTAATCCAAAGTTACAGAAGATATTCCACTGAAAACTTGGGGTTTGATTTTACCTTTCACATTTTATGTATGACTTTTTTTTTTTTTTTCTTCTTTTTTCTTTTTTTTGTTTTTTGACAGAGATAACATATTCTTAAAAAGGAGTGTCCTTTGCTCCTGGTTCCCGTGTGGAGCAGCTCCCTTCTCGCTGGCTGAGCTGCTCAGGCAGAGCCCGGCAGCTCCTGGCCCTGCAGGGCTGAGGCTTTTCCCCGTTGCTGGGCACAGACTGATGGAGCAGCGCTGCTGAACACGGGGACACACAAGAGGGACCAGAAGCAGCTGCCTTTGTCCACCTGAAGCTCCAAGGCCCAAACTCTGAGCACACGGGGCTGCAAGAGACTCGCAGGCTCCCTGTTTGCTGTGCTGGCCCACTTTGTGCCCGGCCCAGCTTTGCGTGGGGCTGGCAGGGAGAACAAGGGGCAGCTCCCTCCCAGCCCCCAGCCCAGGGACCCCTCCGGCCCCGGGGCTTGGGGCACGCTCAGCACCCGCTGCTCCAGCGACCGCTTCTGCTGGCACTGACAGCAACAAGCAAATTGTGGCTGATGCCGAGGGAGCAGCAGCAGTGCCTGGATCTGATCCCTGAGCCTGGGCCAGGGCTGCACAAGTGACCCCCACGGCAGCAGCAGCAGCAGCAGCAAATGGCACTGACAGCAAAACCCAGCGGTAACCGAGCCCCGGGTGAACAGAGAGCACAGCAAGAGGGACAACAGCAGTCAAGTGCAGAGACTGGAGAGAACGAGAGCTGGCAGCAGGAACAGCTGCTTCATTGCACTCTTGGAGAAAGCTCCTGCCTGTTTCAAAGCACTGAAAGGCGTGAAGGGCAGAGAGGAGATGACACCAAGCAATGCTCCTGTTTTCACACCCTCCCCTCTCAGTGTCCCAGAAGGAATTGGATGAACTGTATTCTTCTCTCCGAGTCGTCTCGTTCAGCATGAGCACCTCAGCTCCAGGGGCTGAAGGAGCTGGAGCCTCAGGCCACAGGAGCCGAGCAAGAGGAAACTTCTTTGCCATCCTAATGCTGCCAACATGGACCTGACTGAATGCAGCAGATGGAATCATGGAATCATGGAATCCTTTCTGTTGGAAAAGACCTCTGAGCTCATCCAGTCCAGCTGTTCACCCAGCGGTGTCAAGCCCACCACTAAACTACGTCCCTGAAGTGCCAAGGCCTGGACAAGAGACCCTGAGTGAGGCCTGAACAGCAGGCCCTGAGCCAAAGGTGGCCTCTGGATGAGCCTTCCAGCCAAAGGTTATCTTTGTATCTGCTCGTTAACGAAATATGCACGGTCATTAGTGCTGTGATAGATGTATCCACTCATTAGTCAAACATGGATTGACCTTTCTGAATTTAGAAGCTGGACAAGGCCATGAAATCCGACATCTGGCCTTGTTTGGGGCTGAGTGGTCAGAGTCAACTCCTTGGTTCCTCCTTGGGCCCTGGCCAGGCTTTGGGAGGAAGCAAACAGGAGAATGAAAGCAGATGTTCCTTCAGTTGGTGTCTGTGTCTTTGGTGCTGACCCTGCCCACTGGGAAAACAGAATTGGCATAGTCTGGCCAGATCACAACAAATGTCACTTTTTCAATCCAAACGTAAGGAATCAGCCCCGTCAGGAATGCCCAGATGGGAAGGCCTTTCCTAGAGTTGGCTGGCTCTGGAGTGGGCTGAGGTCGGAGCATCGTGTGAGCAATGGGGCATTTGGTGAAAAGAAGCTGAACTGCTGCATGTCTTCAAATGCATCCAAAAACTGCACATGGGAAAAGGAAAGGACTTGTGGGCTGGGGAGGATGAGGATGGATTTTGTTACCAGCACCTTGGAAACAGCACCAACAGAAGGAACAATTGTTGTGGGAATGTTTCCACATGGAGTGACAGAAGAGGTTTTTAATCTGGAGTTTCAATTTCTTTGTGCAAGTGAAATAATAATAATGCAATATGATATATAGATACACACATATATGTATATATATATAAAATAGATCCAATAAGTTTTTGGATATAAATTTAAAAATTATAATAATGTGAAATAATGCTGCCAATACTCGTGTTAGCTTTGGCGGCTCAGGGATGTAGCACTAAATACCCTACAGAAAATGCCTGGCCAGGACCCGAAAGTCAGTGGTAAATTTTGTGAGATTGTGTACAATGCAGGAAGGGGGAAGGGATGGAATTGCCTGTTTTTACAGGGTTTGCTGACACTGAGATGCAGAATGCTTTGTCCATTACTGTGAGAAATGAAGTGATCAGGACTGCTGGGCTTTCCATAGACCAGACTACCCACAAGCTGCAGGATTGGTTAAAGGAATGAAGGGGTTGTTAAAAGAGCAGTTGAAAAATGAGGAGAAGGGAACCTGTCCCCATGGAGAGCCCATCTCCCAGATGTGCTCCACACCCTTAACAAGGGGCCCAGTGGGGGAATGGAAACCCCTGGGTGTGCAGGGCTGCAGCCAATTTGCAAATACAGCCATGGACAGGGAGACTTGGACTTGCTGGGAAATTGTTCTGGGTGCCATGGCCCCTGACAGGGCCACCCCAGAGGCTGCAGGGCTGGGCCTTGATGCATTAGAATTAATTAGGATAAATCAGAAGCAAATGAGAGTTATCAATTCTGGAACAGGAATTCAGATTCCTCCAGGACACTTTGATTTGCCAACTGCTCACTTGGAGCTTGGCCTTGCAAAGTGTTCATGTCTTGGGAGGAGGAAGTGATGCAGATTATCAAGGAGAAATTAAAGTAATCCTGCTAAATGATGGTGAACAAGATTTGATTATTCAACCCCATGGCAGGGTAGCACAATTATTGATATTGCAGTTTTAAAAACAATTGTGAAAAAAGGAGATGCACCTCAAATCACCACTGTTGGTGGAGATAAAGGGTTTGGATCCAGCAGTCCTAATAATGCAGCCAAAGTGTGGGTGCAGAGGCCAAAGGGCCCTCCCGAGCCAGGTGAAGGAACAGCTCTGGGGAAAGACAGCACTGTCTGAATCCTGAAAGCTGGGCAGGAACGATGGGAATGTGTCCCTGCAGCCAAGTGTTCTATGGCAGAAGGAGTGGATGTTATGGGATATTGTTTTACAGATCCTGCCAGACCAAATCTCCCTGTTTGCCCCCACGGTGCCTTTGGAAAATGCTCTGATCCAGGGGGCTCCATGGGCAGGCTGATGTGACACTGAGGGACTTCCACACCAATTCCAAGGCAGAGCCAGGTGCCCCTCAGGGACTGGGACCCGGCACCTCTGCAGCCAAAGGGGAAAGGACCCCACCAAGCCTTGTTAGCCACAGACACCGCGGTAAAGCTGAACAGCAAAGGACCTTGGGGGCATTATTCTGGAACTGAAAAGGTGCCAGCTCCATGGACAGCAGAATTATTGTTCCTACCCTGAATGAGACTGAGGAGAAAGAATGAATTACTGTGTCACCAAAGTACTGCTGATGTCTGTAAGTTGTACCTTGAGAGTCAACCAGAATCTTTGTTCACCAAAGGCACCTCTAGACTTTCACCAAGGGATTAGACATGAAAATTCTCCTGAAAATCTAAAGATCAAAGCAGCCAAAATACTAAATATAATTAATAATTGCTGGATGTGTTCGGAACTGATGTTGGGAGGAATGGGATTCCCTTGGAGGGCCCACCCCACAGGATGGGCTGAGCTCTGTCAATGGGCTCTGACTCACAATGGAGTCAGTGCAGGGACAGTTCAAGGAAACTGTGCTGTGGAACAAAGGAATGCAATTATCAATTGGACAGGATTCAGGAAGATTTCCCTGCAGGAGAAACTGAGCCCTGCTGTAGTTAGAGGCCACGATGTGAGAGGGTTTCTGTGCTTTGCCATCACTCCCAATGTCACTAGAACTCGGAGTGCTGGAGCTGCTCAGTGCCACTGTCACAGCACTCCCAGCCACAGGGCCACTGCTTAGGCTCCTTCAGCAACAAGCCCAGGGAAGAGCTGGGGCCAAGAGAACATTTGCCACCCAAAGAGTGCCTTTGGTGTCAGAAAGGCAAAGATTCTGGTTCAGCCTGTGCCCTGGGTGTGCTGCCTCCTTCTATGGAGTTTACATTAATGAGCTAAATTGATTATTAGAAGCAGCAGCAAATGATGCCATTAAATATCCAACAGCACATCCTGTGAGCTCCAACAAACACCAATGGGGGCTCTACAGAACCACATGGCCTTGGATTATCTGCTTGCTGGCCAAGGAGGAACCTGGGCCATTAGAGGACAGGAATGTTGTACTTCTATCAGTGCTGGGTTTGAATTCCAGCAATCAGGAATCACCTCGATAGAAAGAGCAGCAGAAGAAAGAGTGGCAGAAAGAAGAAAATCCTTCTTGGTGGCATTGGCTCCATGGCTGCCAAATTGGAGGCTGCTGTGCAATGCATTTGTGGCAGTCCCTGCAATCATTGCAGTGAGAGCACTTGGTGTGTTATGATTCCATGTTAGAGTTGTTGTGACACTGTGCTGGGAAATGGTGCATTGAGACTTGTCTAAAAAGAGACACAGCCTCAAGAAAGAAATGGGGATTTGATCAATACCATAGAGAACAGCAACTGATTTGGCCTGGCTTCAAAGGAATGCAAATTATAGCTCTGAGGAATGAACTTGAACAGCTCTTAATTGAAGAACAAGAGGTGATGCATTTATGCCTAATACCTACATCTAAGCCTCTGTTATTGAAAGACTTGTTGTGAAGGTTGGAATTCATCTCTAGGTCAAAGCACTGATGGAAGTACCGAGGCCTGACCAGCAGCCCTGAGCCAAAGCTGTCCTCTAGATGAACCTTGCAACCAAATGTTGTATTTGTATCTGCTCATTAATGAATCATTATTAGCAATATGGACTCTGTATCTGTGCATTGGTGAAATATGGATTGACCTTTCTGTATTTAGAAGCTGGACAAGGCCCCATCTGGCTTTGTTTGGGGCTGTAGGATCAAAGGCAACTCCTTTGGTTCCTCCTTGGGCCCTGGCCAGGCTTTGGGAGGAAGCAAAGAGGAGAATGAAAGCAGATGTTGCCACACTAGAAGTGCTGTCAGTTTGTTCATTCAGCACTATCAAAGCTGGGCCCTCTCACAGCCAGGGTGGAAGCCTCACCTGTGGCTGGAGGCACCTGCAGCAATTCCCAGTGTCCGGGAGTGGCTCTGCAGTCCTGGGCTGGGACAGCTTCCCCAGCTGATGTGTGGATGTGGCTGATGGTAAAGTCTGAGGGGAACTGGTGCTGGATCTTTCTAAATCACTGCAGGCAGTCTTTGGTGGTGATGATTGGGTGCATTGCTGAGCTGCTTTTGTCATTCTTTGCCAATGATTATGTCCTTTGTTGAGCTTATCCTTTTGTAATTCTTTGCACTTGTGCATCATAAAAATCCCACAATCCCTTCAGTTGGTGTCTGTGTCTTTGGTGCTGAGCGTGCCCACCCGCAGAACTGACACTGCAGCCCCACAGAACCAAGGGGACATTGTGACACTGTGGGGCCCCGTGTAACCAGGGGGACATTGTGACACTGTGGGGCCCCGTGTAACCAGGGGGACATTGTGACACTGCGGGGCTCCATGGAACCCAGGGCACATTGTGACACTGCAGGGCCTCATGGAACCGTGGAGAGCATTGTGACACTGTGGGGACTCGTATAAGCAAGGGTCCATTGTTCTCCTCTCCCTGGCACTGCCCAGTGCAGCCTCTCCCTTCCCCTGCAGAGCAGCAGAGTCAGGCGTGGCCCTGCAGCAGGAACTGGAGGCACTGCAGCTCAGGGAC
Source organism: Eopsaltria australis (assembly GCA_034509425.1). Taxonomy (NCBI): domain Eukaryota; kingdom Metazoa; phylum Chordata; class Aves; order Passeriformes; family Petroicidae; genus Eopsaltria; species Eopsaltria australis. The sequence goes on along the minus strand of JAVTVJ010000439.1, from coordinate 786,251 downwards.
AGCCCCTGTGTGTCTGCATGCTCAGGAGATGCTCAGCTCGGGCAGCTGGTGCAGCCCCAGGGCCAGCCCCGCTGCCCAGCACAGCAGCAGAGTTGGCCCCGGGGCTCCTCAGGCAGCTCCTGCTGGCCCAGGGCCAGGGCAGCCTCTTGCCAGGGCTCCTGTGCACAGCCACGGGCTCCTGCTCTGCTCCTGGCACATGCCAGCTGCCCACAGAGCCTTGGCCAGGGGAACACGTCTGTGCTGGCCTGAGCAGCCATTGCTGCAGCCCCTGGGCTGCTCCCCACAGCCCCCGAGCTGGGGGTGCTGCTCTGCAGAGCACGGCGGCTCTGCTGCCCGCGGCCCTGGGCTGCCTCTGCTGGCCTCTGCTGCTCAGCCTGGGGGACAGAGGCAGCTGCTGCTGCTGCCTGCACTCAGCCCTCCCACACAGGCTCTGCTGTGCCCATGGAGGCTGCTCACAGGTGCCTGCCTTCTTCCAGGCCTGCCACGTGGCCTTGGGGCTGCCCTGCATCCTCCTGGGCAACTTCCCTGGGGGTCACAGCAGTCACTGCCCACACTCCTTTCCCTGTCCCTGCTGTGTCCCTGGGCCTGCACAGCTCTCCTGGCTCACAGCACACATTCGGTCCTTTATCTCTGGCTGATCCCACCCCAGGCAGGATTCTGCTCCAGGCCTCCATTCACTGCTGCCTCCATGGCACGGGCTGTCCCTGCAGATCCTCTGTGCTCTCCTGGCAGGTTCTGATTCCCTACAGAAAAGTGCTCACTGCCACCAGAGCCATCAGCAGCTGCAGAGCCCCAGGCAGGTCACTTGGAGATCATTTGTCATCTCCATGGCCACTGACCACTAGCACAGAAGAGCTGACCCAGCCCTCAGTCCCTGAAGCACCACAGTGGGACCCTGCTCTCACGGCACTGCCTCCAGGGACAGACAAGCAAAGCAGTGAGCCTGCAAAATCCATTCCTTGGGCTTCTCCTGGAGACTAACTCAGTAAAAAGAGCCCAGCCTTTGGGCTCTGCACTAAGGAAATCCCCTTTGCTGATGGAGCTGCTGTGCTGGAGCCCAGCTGTGTGCCAGCAGTGCCCATGGCCTGTCCCTGCCTGTGGTCACAGCACGGACACGCAGCAGGACAGTGACTGAGCTGCCAGAGCACTCAGGACAAGGACAAGGACAATAAAGGAGAGGGTGGAAGTGGGAAAAGTGCAGCTCTGAAAGACCAAGTGCTGCTGCTCCCTGGCACTGCTGCTGGGCTGGGACTCCTTTTCTCTCGACCTCTGCACACAGGCACCTCCCCTGAGCTGAAGGACAGCTAACAGAGGGAGGATTGTTGACAAATAAGTCCCTGCAAGAACATTTCCTTCATTTAAACACACAGAGAGCCGTGATTCCTCATTTACACAGTCTGTGGGTGAAGTTAAAGGGGGGAACAGTGAATTCAATATGGGAAGATGACTGCATTTTCATTCTGAAAATGATCACAAGGGAAAGTAGAAAAGCCTGTCCCCCCACTCCCAGCACTATTAAAAGCTTTAGAAGGCAGGCTGGGCATGTCATGTGTTATAGCATGAATGCTATGCAGAAGAAAATAGAAAGATTTAAACTCCTGAAAATCATCCTTTCTTCTGAAATCATCCTTTAACTTCTGAAAGTCATCGCTTTCCTCAGGGCATCCTTGAGCTCCTGCTTCCTCAGGCTGTAAATGAGGGGGTTCAGGGCTGGAGGCACCACCGAGTACAGAACTGACAGCGACAGATCCAGGGATGGGGAGGAGATGGAGGGGGGCTTCAGGTAGGCAAAAAAGCCAGTGCTGATAACCAGGGAGAGCACGGCCAGGTGAGGGAGGCACGTGGAAAAGGCTTTGTGCCGGCCCTGCTCAGAGGGGATCCTCAGCACAGCCCTCAAGATCTGCACATAGGAGAAAAGAATGAACACAAAACAGCCCAAAAAAGGAAAAGCACTAAAAGCAAGAAGCCCAAATTCCCTGAGATATGTGTCTGAGCAGGAGAGCCTGAGAATCTGTGAGATTTCACAGAAGAACTGGCCCAGGGCATTGCCCTGGCACAGGGGCAGGGAAAATGTATTGGCCGTGTGCAGCAGTGAATAGAGAAAGGCACTGGCCCCGGCAGCTGCTGCCATGTGGGCACAAGCTCTGCTGCCCAGGAGGGTCCCGTACTGCAGGGGTCTGCAGATGGACACGTAGCGGTCGTAGCACATGATGGTCAGGAGAGAAAACTCTGCTGAGATGAAAAAGACAAACAGAAATAGCTGTGCAGCACATCCTGAGTAGGAGATGTGCCTGGTGCCCCAGAGGGAATTGTGCATGGCTTTGGGGACAGTGGTGCAGATGGAGCCCAGGTCGCTGAGGGCCAGGGTGAGCAGGAAGAAGAACATGGGGGTGTGCAGGTGGTGGCCGCAGGCTACGGCGCTGATGATGAGGCCGTTGCCCAGGAGGGCAGCCAGGGAGATGCCCAGGAAGAGGCAGAAGTGCAGGAGCTGCAGCTGCCGCGGGGCTGCCAATGCCAGCAGGAGGAAGTGGCTGATGGAGCTGCTGTTGGACATTTGCTGGCCCTGGCCATTGGGTTCTGTCATGGAGAAAAAGGCAGTGAAGAGTTAGAGGAGGTCTGAAACCAAAATCAAAGCCATTTCCCACACACCCTCCCATGGAACACACACACACACCCTTCTGTGTTCAAGAGTTCTGGGGTTTTCTTTTCAAGCTCCCCCATATCTCTCCTGGTATTCTTGCATATCAAACCCTCAGCATTTCTGCTGCCCTCAGGGAGAGCTGAGCAAGTTCTGTGAGGCAAAGCAGTGAGTGAGGAGTGAGGGGAGAGGGTCTGTCACTCTGACCTGTTCTGAGTTTCTCTGGGCTTTAACCTTTCTCAGGTGGAGGGTGATCACCCGCCCATGTTTCCCTTAAAAACTGCCAGGTACTGCTGAGAGCAGCTGGATCCAGCACAGCCCAGCTCCACATTTGTAGCCAAGGACTCACGGTGCTCATTTCCCCACCCCAACAGCATTTTCAGTGTCACAACCCCTCTGCCTTTCCCCATGGGTCTTTCAGATGACACAAAGATGCTCCAGGACAGGTTTGCATCCTGGATTGAAGCTCCCAGCTTGGAAGGAAACCTCAGGGAGACTTCCAAGTGTCCCAATGATGGCACTGGATGAAGGGAGATCCAGCTCCTTCCCTGGCTGCACTGACAGCATTGCCCAGAGCCGGGCACTGGGGACAGCGTCACCCTGAGCCAGCTGTGCCCCCTCCCAGAGCCCCCCAGTGCCGGGCAGCTGCTCCCAGCCCTGGGCTCTGCAGAGGGAACTGGGCCCGGGGCTGCAGAGCTGCCCCACGGCTCTGCTGCAGCTCTGCCTGCACAGGAGGGGCTTCACACCTTGGACCCCCCGGCCCTGAGGGCAGAGGCTTGGCTGGGGGAGAGGAGGGAGGGGGATTGTTCAGAGGGAGGGGCTGCACTGGAGGGGATCCCATGGAGATCTCTAAACTCTCCCTGCCACAGCATTTCTGGGTTTTCTTTTCTCTCATTATCTCTGCTTCCTGGAGATTTTCCTCCTGGAGGTGTTTCCCTGGGCCTGAGCTCTCCCTGCCAGCACTCACAGGCCCCAAATCTCTCTGCACTCTCCTTGGCCCTACAGAAACCTGCCTGTTTGCAGGGCACTGCCTGGGGACAGCTTCTGGTTGCAGCTTGCAGAAAGGACAGCTCAGACTGAGCCTCAGGGCTCCAGCAAAGGTGATGCTGCTGCTGTCCATGGGCACAGGAGTGGCTCAAAGCACATTAGGAATCTCCTCTGAACCTCCTGATTACTAAGAGTTCAGATGTCCCCGGGACTTGTTAAAATTAATGATACCTTTATGATTTGTTCTCCCTCTCCCCCATTATCTAATATTGAGGAAATGAAAACAAAGTCTCAGAAAATGTCTTCAATATAAAAGAAATCCTTGTCTTGGAAATGCTTTGGGAGGGAACAGAAGCTCTCAGTGGGTCAGAGCTTCATGAGCATTTCCCCTCGGCTACACCAGAAATACTCAGAGAGCTGTACTCACAGAGTCTGCAGACATTGGGATGCTCCAGCTCTAGGAGATCCCTGCAGGAGCTGCAGCTGCCTTGTCCTGCAGCCAGAGGCTTCCTGGGTCAGGGGCTGGCAGTGATTGTCCCCCAGGCACTTCTCAGCACCTTCCCAGGCCAGGCTGAGTTTAAGCCCTCGGTGCCTCTGTGCTGTGCCCGGGCTGGCTGCAGGCAGTGCCCCAGCCCTGCTGGGCTGTGCACAGGAGCTGCTCCTGGCCAGAGCTGTCTCTCTGCAGCGCTGCCCTTGCCAGGAGCTGCCTCTGGGCCAGGAGCCCGGCCCAGCTCAGCAGCACAGACACAGCACAAGGACTTGAATGACCCTCTGGGGCTCTCTGCTGAGCCCTGAACATCAGACCCTCAGAGGGACCTGAAGAAACCTCTCAAGAATTCAAAGTCACAATCAAACTCCAAAGTTCCTGATACCTTTAATGGGTCCCAGTGAGGGACACAGGTGAGAAAGTGTCCCCAGGCCCCAGTGAGAGCAGGAAATTGGAGGCAGAGATGACAGGTGGGGACAAAGAGAAGCCAAGTCTTGGTGCCCTGGGGCACAGCAGCATCTGTGCCACCAAGGGCTGTGAGGAGACACCTTGTCCTGAGGCACTGGGGCCTCCTGGCACAGCCCCAGCAAGGCTGGCCACTGTCACCCCCTTGTCCTGCCCTCAGCATCCCCCCACATCCCAGTGGCCTCAAGGATCTGCTGGAAGGAGTCCCTGGGGAGCCTTGGTCAGGAATGGCCCTGGGGGGCTCCCAGGGACTGCAGGTTTTTGAAAGGACTTTGGCTTTTCCTTTTGTCTTGGAGTCTCTGAGAGCTTTGTGCAATCATGGCTCCAATTATCTGCTCTAATGGGTCCCTTGAGAGGCTTTGTCAGTACCAACACTCAGTGGGGTCATTAATGCTTTGAGATACTCAAGGTGTTTAAGGTTCTGTGGATTTCCCTTCCCACACTGAGTCTCTGAGAGGTTTCTGTGCAATCCTGGCCTCCAGTTCTCTCCTCCAAGGAGTCCATGAGGAGCCTGTGCTGGGCATAGACCTCAGTGGGGCCCATTAATGCTTCGAGGCATTTTGGGTTTTTCCTCTGACTTTGACTCCTGGAAAGGTTTGTGCAATCTCCTCTCAGGCCCTGAGGTTCAAGGGCTCAGCTCCAAATGCACCACGGGGCTCATTAGGGCAAAGCCAGTCCTGACAAACCATGGCTCTGCCTTGATTTCCTTCTGCTCCAGTGCACTTCATTAGGAAGGTTTCCTAATACAGTTACGGAGAAATATTTCAAAGTGTTTCTAATATATCCACGTTCCTCTTTTAAAGGGTGTATTTTTCTCTTTAGAGAAGAGGTGATTGCAGCATTCAGTGATTGATATTGATCCAGGGTCTCTCCTCAGCAGGTCTCTGCTCACTCACCTGGGACCTGCTTTGCTCGAAGAGCTGGCTGCACTCAGGCAAAGAGGGCTTTTCTTTTTCTTTTTTTTTAAGCAATCTAAAACTCCTAAGTTTCCCCACTGAAAACAGACACCCTCCTCAAGTGTGTGCCAAGCCCAAGGTGCCTCCAAGGAGGTTCCCTTCCCCAAGGCAGAGCCATGCAAGGAATGTTTCAGACCTTTGGACTCCTTGGCTCCAGGTGGCCCTGCTGTGTCACAATGGATATTTGGTTCCATCGGGCCCCACGGTGTCACTGGCGTTTCCTTGGTTCCATTTGGCCCCAAGTGTCTCAGGGGTCTCCTTTTTCCTGCAGCAAGCAGCAGCAAACCCCACTGCCAGGGCCAAATGCCTGGCAAGGAGGAGCAGGGGGGCACATTTGCAGGGATGGATTTTGCCTTCCCAGGTGACAGGGACGTGGCGTGGGGCCCTGCTGTCCTGGAGATGGCTGAACACCGGCCTGCCCATGGCAAGGGGAAGAGACAACAACCTCTGGCCATGGAACTACAGCAGCAGAGAGGGCAGGCACAAGGCTGGCTTTCAAAGGCTCTCACCAGCACAGGAAACATCCGTGCAGGACATTTTCTTGACAGCTGACATTTCAGGCAATTCTTTTAGACAGAGATGCACCAGCAAATGGCAAGTGAAACAGTTTCAGCTGTGTGTGTGGCCTGAGAAGAGCTGGCATCTTTTCAGCAGTGTGAGCTGTTGCATGCCTTGCTCAGGGCCAGGATGTGGGATCTTGGAGCAGGCTGCGCTCTCCTGGGGGGCTTCTCTTGCCAGGCCGGCTCTAAAAGCGCAAGCAAAGAGCGGCGTGAGGCAGAGCACAAAGGAAGCAGCGGGCCGATGCCTTGAAGCACTGGGCTGGCAGTGCCATTTGCCGAGCGCTCCTCAGCAGCCCGGCTGCAAAGAAAGGCCGCTCGGGCCGAGCACAAGATCCGCAGGCAGCGGCGAGCAGCAGCTGGAGCCCAGCAGGGCCTTGGAGGAGCGGGGCCGAGCCCCGGGCCGGCTTCCAAAGGGGCTTCGGGGCTGGCGGCGATGGCGCCGAGTGGCCTGCCCGTGTCCCCCTGGGCTCTGCGGCGCCACGGGGCCAGAGGCCGGGGCCGGGGCTCGGGCCCTGCTGCCACAAGGGCGCTGCCGAGGGCTCGCCGCCCTTGAGCCGGGGCCGGGGCGGCGCTGAGGGAGCGGCGCCGCCATTGCTGCCGCCCTCAGGGGCTCTGAGGGGAGCGCGGCTCCCGCCAGCCCCGCTCGGCTGCGGGGAGAGAGCGAGAGAGGAAAGAGAGAACAGAGAGAGGAAAGAGAGAATAGAGAGAGGAGAGAGAGAACAGAGAGAGGAAAGAGAGAATAGAGAGAGGAAAGAGAGAATAGAGAGAGGAAAGAGAGAGTACAGAGAGGAAAGAGAGAATAGAGAGAGGAAAGAGAGAATAGAGAGAGAGAGGAAAGAGAGAACAGAGAGAGGAAAGAGAGAATAGAGAGAGGAAAGAGAGAACAGAGAGAGGAAAGAAAGAATAGAGAGGAAAGAGAGAACAGAGAGAGGAAAGAGAGAATAGAGAGGAAAGAGAGAATAGAGAGAGGAAAGAGAGAACAGAGAGAGGAAAGAGAATAGAGAGAAGAAAGAGAATAGAGAGAGGAAAGAGAGAACAGAGAGAGGAAAGAGAGAATAGAGAGAGGAAAGAGAGAATAGAGAGAGGAAAAAGAGGATAGAGAGGAAAGAGAGAATAGAGAGAGGAAAGGGAGAACAGAGAGAGGAGAGAATAGAGAGAGGAAAGGGAGAACAGAGAGAGGAGAGAATAGAGAGAAAACAGGGAGATAATAGAGGAAAGAGAGAACAGAGAGAGGAAAGAGAGAATGGAGAGAGGAAAGAGAGAACAGAGAGAGGAAAGAGAGAACAGAGAGAGGAAAGAGAGAACAGAGAGAGAATAGAGAGAGAACAGAGAGATAATAGAGGAAAGAGAGAATAGAGAGAGGAAAGAGAATAGAGTAAAGCGAGAATAGAGAGAATAAAAAGAGTAAAGAGAGAGAGTAAAGAGAGAATTGAGAGAGGAAAGAGAATAAAAAGAGAATAGAGAGAGTAAAGACAGAGAGAATAAAGAGGAAGAATAAAGAGGGTAAAGAGGCAGAGTAAAGAGAAAGAGTAAAGAGAGACAGTAAAGAGAATAAAGAGAAAGAACAGGGAATAGAGAAGTGAGTAAGAGAGAGAGTAAAGAGATAATAAAGAAAGAGTAAAGAGAGAATGAAGAGAGAGTAAAGAGAGAAAGAGATAATAAAGAGAGTAGAGTGTAAAGAAGGAATAAAAAGAGGAAAGAGAGATAATAAAGAGAGTAAAGAAAGAATCAAGAGAGAGTAAAGAGAGGGAGTCAAGAGAGAAAGTAAAGAGAGAATAGAATAAAGACTGGATAAAGACAGAGTAAAAAGAGATTAAAGACAGAGAGAGTAAAGAAGGGGAAGAAGATTGGAATTGAGTAATTATTGGGTTGGATTGGGATTTTTGGAGGTGGAATTGAACCATTTTGGTTTAAGGCTTAATTGGTTTTAGTGGGATTTAGTTGTTTTGAGGTGATAGATCATTCTTTCTTGGCTTTTAGAGTGCAAAGAGACAGAGAACACTCCCTCAAATTCTCCCACAACACAAAAATCCTCCACACTATGTCCTCATGGTGACCCTAAATTCTGGACACCCCAATTCTTCCCTCATTACCCCAAAAATCTCCATTTCGACCCCATTTCGGACCTCAGTTTTGGAGCTGACCTGAGTTGGGGACAGCCCTGAAAAACCTCCGTAAAAACCCCAAAATGCCCCCAAAAACCTCCCTAAAACCCTCAAGATGCCCCCAATAATCCCCACAAATCCCTCGTGGTGACCCCAAATTCTGGGCACCCTAATTCTTGCCTGATTACTCCAGAAATCCCCATTTTTCCTCAGTTTTCGACCCTAATTTTGTGGCTGACCTGGGGCGGGGACAGTGCCTAAAAACCTCCTGAGAAATCCTGAAAATGCCCCTAAAAACCTCCCTAAAACCCCCAAAATGCCCCCAGAAACCTCCCTAAAAATTCCCCAAATCCCCCCAAATGCCTCGTGGTGACCCCAAACTCTTGACGCCCTAATTCTGACCCTGTTATCCCAACAATCTCAATTTTTACCCCATTTTGGACCTCGATTTTGGGGCTGACCTGGGCTGGGGATAGCCGTGAAAAACCTCCCTAAAACCCCCTAAAATGCCCCCAAAAATCCCTAAAATGTTCCAAATCCCTCGTGGTGAACCCAAATTGTGGACATCCCAATTCTTCCCTCATTACCCCAAAATCTCTCTTTTTACCCTGTTTTGGACCCCAGTTTTGGAGCTGACCTGTGGCAGGGACAGTGCCCAAAAACCTCCCTCAATACCCCCAGAATGCCCTCAGAATACCCCTAAAACTCTCATGGTGGCCCCACATTCTGGACACACCAATTCTGGCCTCATTACCCCAAAAGTGTCCATTTTTACCCCATTTCAGACCCCGATTTTGGGGCTGACCTTGGGTGAGGATAACACCCACAAACCTCCCTAAAACTCCCCAAAATTCCCCCAAAATTCTCGTGGTGACCCCAAATTCTGCACACCCCACCCCCCACGCCAAAATCTCTGATTTTACCCCAGTTTTGGACGCCAATTTTGAGGCTCACCTGGGCTGAGGACAGCGATGGCAGCGCTGGGGAGGGACAGCCCCCCAAAACCCTGCCCCCAAAATGCCACCAAGTCCATCATGGTGACCCCAAATTCAGGACACAGCACCCACACCCCAAACCCACCATTTTCCCCCCATTTTTTCCCCGATTTTGGGGCTGACCTGGGCTGGGGGCAGCGGCAGTGCTGGGAGGGGACAGCCACAAAAACCCCAAAATGTCCCCCAAAAAACCGAAAATTCCTCCAAATCCTTCATGGTGACCCCAGATTCTGGACACTCCACCCACAGCCCAAAATCTCCAATTTCTCCCAATTTTGGACCCAAATTTTGGGGTTCAGCTGGGCTGGGGACATCAGTGGCCACGCTGGGCAGGGACAGCACCCAAAAATCCCCAAAATGTCCCTAAAATGTCCCTAGAGACCCAAAATTCTGGACACTCCACCCCCATACTGAAAAATCTCCATTTTTTACCCCATTTTGGACCCTGATTTTGGGGCTCACCTGGGCTGGGGACATCGACAGTGGTGCTGGGAGGGGACAGACCCCAAAAACCTCCATAAAATCCCTAAAATGCTCTTAAAATTCTCATGGTGACCCCAAATTCTGGACCCCCTAATTCTGGCCTTGTTACCCCAAAAATCTCCATTTTTACCCCATTTTTCCCCTCTCCTGGGTTAGTCAGGAGGGGTCACAATCTAGGAAGTGACCGATGCTGCAGGAGGTGATACAGCTTCCTTCCTGAGAGAGAGAGCCAATAACCAGGGAGTTTTAAGGATTGATGTGTAGGTAAAGCAATTCAAAAGTTGATCCACCTTCGAGGAAAAACCATCTATAATCAGAGAGCCTCTGAGCCTCTTCCTCTTTTTGCCTGCTGCAGTGTAGGGAGGAGCATCTCCCTGCTTCTCTCCCCAGGAAGGCGCTGTCCCCCCCAGTCCTTCCAAAGGAGGGAGAGGGAAGGGAGGTTTAGGGCGGCCGTGCAGCTGCAGCTGGGCATGGGGGAGGAACCAGATGGAATTTTCGGCAGATGCAGTTCAGCCGACAGGTCAGCTCCACCAGACAGGGCCAGGCCCCTGCTCCGGGCCAGGCAAGGACCGGGCCGGACTCCATCCAGCTCGGGCCAGGCCCTGCCCTGTCACCCCGGGCCCGGCCGGCCCTACCAGGCTGAGCCAGCTTCACAGAGCCAGGCACAGAGACTCTGAGAGCTTCTGCCATCCAGCTCGGACCTTTTCAAACAGCCCGGCAGAGAGCACGGGATCGTCACACTGCTGGGGAGAGAGAGAGATTAACTCTATCCATGCCTGGACTGAACTTGCAGACACCCATCCTTCCTTGCACAGAGAGGAACGAGTGAGGACATCTGCACAAATACAGCATAGAGACTTTACAGTCAGTGAGGAAAGCAGAACGGATGCCTAGAGGGAGGTGTATGAGAAGTGCTTCGAGAGGGAAGCTGAAAACTCTTTTGGAGAACCATGGTTGGGGACTAAGCTAATAAATTCCCTGTAATATATGAAGAAATAGTCCAAGGGTGGGATGTGAGGTTCTAATTGCAGCCAGTGAACTGAAATACCTGGGTAAAGACGAGTAAGTGTTGAAAAAGTACAGCCTAATGAAAAACTTGAAGCAAGAGAGAGGAGAGGCTGTGACCCAGAGCCCTGGTCCCAGGGGAATGCCAGAGAACCTGAGTTGTCAGGAGAGCCTGTGTTGCTCAGCACAGAAGAAGGGATTTCCTTTGTTGCTGCAATTGAACTGTGCATCCTTAAAAAGGTACCCCATGGGCTGTTGATGACCCACCATAGTGGCTGTGGGAAGGCTGCTGGTGTGGGAGGGGATCCACCATTCAGCAGATCTTTCTTCCGTGCAGTGGCTGATAGTAAAGCAGAAAACCCTTAAAAACTGTATTTTTCTTACAGAAAATCCATAGTGTAAGCAAAAAAGACTTCTCTCCCTAAATGAACTAGAACAAGAGCTAAACTGACTAAAAGTTGAAGTGTTGTCTTTTGTATGTTGTCAAAAAGAATGAAATAGAGAAGTGGGAGAAGGAGGGGTGGTCTGAAGAGTTTGTTCTAGTTTTTCTTAGCTTTTTTCCTCTTTCCCTTTGTCTTAAGTATATTAATAAAATTCCTTTGTACTTTATAAAGTTTGAACCTACTTTGCCTACTCCTAATCCTCATCTCATAACAAACATCAAGTAAATTTGAGAAAGTGTGCTGACATTTAGCCACAAACCTGAACAGGCGAACTGAAACCACTACACAATTATTTCATGATCCCTGTGCCCCAGATGGCATCTGACCACCACATCTCCCAGCAGCCCTTCTCTGTGAACAGCAGGAGACAGAGGTTCTCTTGGCAGTGGCAAGAGAAAGAAGCCTCCACAAAGGTTCAGACTGGAGGTGAGGAAAAATAAAAGTCCCTGCAAGGGTAGAATTGTGGTGCACTGAGACTGGCCCATGCCGTGGCTCTGTGTGCCAGGGACCAGCAGCGCTGGGCGCAGGGACCCCAGGGAGGGCACAGAAATGCTGGGTGACAAATGCTGGGGGGGACAGCAAGATGGGCGAGTGCAGCCGTCCAGGGCACAGGAGCAGCACGCACAGGGGGCACAGCCTGCAGGACAGATGGCCCAGGGCTGGGCAGGGCTGGCAGGGCCAGAGACACCCAGGCCTTTGTCCCCTGGGCTCTGGCACTGCCCCTGGAGACCCCAGAGAAGGAACTTTCCTGGGAGGGGCTGCACTTTGGTTCTCCCTCGCCCCTCCCTGAGGAGGCTGGCAGGGGTTGCAGTTTTAGGACATTTGTCCTTGCTGCCCCTCACATCCCCCTGCCCCACAAACAGCCCCGAGCCATCCGTGAGGGACAGGCCCTGCTGTGCCAGGCCTGGGCTCAGGGCTTGGCCTTTCTGCTTCCTCCAGCCAGCCCAGGCTTTTCTCAGCATGGCAGTTCCCTGCTCAGAGGGAACAACAAACCCCACTCAGGAACCACATGCTCAGTACTGGCTGCCTCTGATGATGTCACCTTTCTACAAGGGACAGTGTGACCAGAAATTATCTCTGTCAGAAGAATTCTCTGTCCCTGTCCTTTCCCTGGATCTCTGCTGCAGATGGAAGCTGCTGCTGCCACTGTCACCTTTAATCCTCTCTGGGATGCAGACAGATATGCCCAGGTGTGTTAGGCAGGGGTTGCTCCATGTTTATGCAAAGCTCTTGTGTTCCTCATGGAACCATGGAGATCCTGGGGACACTGAGGGTCTTCTTGTAACCAAGGGGCCAATGTCACACTGTGGGACAAAGGAGACTACTGTGACTCTCCTGGGCAACACGGAACTAAGGAGATCCTTGTGATACTGAGGCACCTCATGGAACCAAAGGGACACTGGGACACTGCAGAACTTCACCAAATATCCATTGGGACACAGGAGGGCAACATCGGAACCATGGCAGACAGTACGGAAGCTCACGGAATCAAGGGGACACTGTGATAAAATGGAATCTGGTGGAACCAAGTGACCACTGTGACCCTGCGTATCCAAGGAGACCATGGTGACACCACGGAACCTCAGGAAACCATTGCTCCATGGTGACACAGCGGGGCCTCCTGGAACCAAGGGGCCATTGTGACACTGGGGAAGCAAGGAACCATTGTTTTCAGTGTGGAACCTCCTGGAACCAAGGAGCCCTTGTGACACTGGGGAACCAACTCAGCTGCTGGACCTTGTCCCCAGGCCCTGCAACAGCTCCCTTGGGAGGCACGGCAGGACCTGCACCCTGGGAGCCTCTGGAATGCCCCTCTGGGATCCATGGCACACACTCCAGGGGTCTGGAATCCCAGTTCTAGCAAGGAAATGATGTTCCTGCCCTTGAAGGCAAAGCTCTTAAGAAGAGACTGAAAGCCAAGTGGAGCAAGATCTCACAGTGTGTCCTGGGTTGACTGTATGATGCTTGTATCCCCAATCGTCTGTCCTGCTTATGCCAGGTATTAAGTTCTGTAGCTTTAAGTTAGGCCCAGAGAGAGAGAGAGTGAAGAGGGTGAAGGGGGGAGAGAAAACGCACACAGTTTGTCTACAGGAGTTACACCTTACTCCCCCGGAAATTCCTTCAGAGACTGCGCTCGAAGCGGAGACAGAAAAAATAGAGATAAGCTCTCTGTGTGCTCTTGGAGTTCGCAGCTGGGTGCTCTCTGAAATCTCTCGGCTTTTGCAGAGAGAGAGAGACTTTATTTCTTTTACTGGTTTATTTCTTCTGGGACTGGTCAGCATCTCTGTGGTCCAAGACATCAGGACAGTCCCCCGGGGGCCCCCCGACTCTGCAGCCGGGCCTGGCCATCGGCCCCAGCCTCTGGAGGGACTGAGGCTGACACAGCCGCACCCACAGGAGGACTCTCTGGATCCACCATCTCTTCAGAGAAAGGAGAGGTTTCATTCTTTTATATCATTCAATTTTTGTTCCCAAACTTGTGAATATTCTGCTTATTAAATAAATAGTTTTTTCCACTTTTTCTCTCAGGAAATCTTTTCCCGAACCGGTTTGGGGGAGGAGTGGCTGAAATTGGCTTGTCTAGAGGAGACCCCCTTGGAGGTCTCCTCCTAACATTTGCCCTAAACTAGGACAAACATTTTGGCGCCCAACGCGTGGCTCGAGAAAGTGGAAAAAACTTGTACTGATTGCATTTTGGTTGTGCTGACTCTGTATTGGGATAAAGCAGTCAGTAGCCATGTTGCCTGAGTTCATAGTGTCCCTCTGCGTGGGGGTAGCCATGTCTCTCTCGTCCCTAGGCTTGTTTGAGGTGTTTATCGCTTACTGGTCCCTAGGTTTGTTTTCCTATCCACAGATAGCTCCAGTATTGTCCTTGGCACGGAGTTTTTACAGTAGAGGGGCACGGATTAAAATTGTTATTTTGCTGGGCATGGTGATAATGATTTATAGAGAGGTAGCAAAGGTACTGGGGATTGTTCAAAATATGTATGGTTTGTTGTTTCTCCATCCTGCCCTGCGTCCTAGTTTCAGTAGCATGTTTTGGGGGTTCGTTAGTAATGGCACCCAGTTTGTTGGAGGAGGGGGGGGTGAGGCCTCCCAGCCTTTTCTTCCCTTCTTCCCCTTTCAATCTGTTACATCATTTTTTGAGAATGTTCAGTTTTCCCTGGATGCCAAAGATACCACCCTTCTGATATTTCATATATTTCAGCTGGTGGGTTTCCTCTATACGGCTTACAACTTTTCAAGAATCAGGGCTGATATGTCCAGAGGGACTGAGGAGACACCCGATCCAGTAATGGGCCCAGTTGTGGAAAATCCTGAGTGGTGTGGGGAATGGGAGGATATGGGCCAGATCTTGAAGGAATTCTCAGAACCCATAGCTTGGGACTTTCCACGTGACCAAATACAGAATCCAGCTGAGGTGGCAAAATATCTGAAAGAGAAGTGTAATGATGGTTCTAAGGAGGAAAGGATCATTGCAATAAGCTGGGCCCTGGCATATGCTTATCACACGCTGCTAGATACTGTAGGGCAGCAGATAGAGGCAGGGGGGCAGGAAGATGAATCAGTAGCCACCCCAGTCACTCAGGCTGCAGTAGCTGCCCCAGTCACTCAGGCTGCAGTAGATACCTCAGTTGCTCAGGCTGCAGTAAATACCCCAGTCACTCAGGCTGCAGTAGATACCTCAGTTGCTCAGGCTGCAGTAAATACCCCAGTCACTCAGTCTGCAGTAGATACCCCAGTCACTCAGGCTGCAGTAAATACCCCAGTCACTCAGGCTGCAGTAGATACCTCAGTTGCTCAGGCCGCAGCTAGACCAGCCAGTGAGCCCAGGCCAGTAGCTAAAACAGACAGTGAGCCTAAGCCACTGGCAGTCGCTGCTGCGGGACAGAAGCGCAAAACCAAAACTGATCGACCAGTGGATGATGATGATGATGATGGCGATGGCGGGGGAGGACCCTCAGGGGCAGCAACTGACTCAAGAGCAGAAGACACTATTGAGTCTTTTTCCCTGAAGGATCTTCGTGGCCTAAGAAAGGATTACACTCGACGACCTGATGAATCTATAATTAGTTGGTTAGTCCGTCTTTGGGATGCCGCAGGCGATGTTACAATTCTAGACGGTACTGAAGCAAGGCATTTAGGACACCTGTCACATGAACCGGCTATTGACCAGGAAACAGTAAAGGGGGCTCACCCTAAGAGTCTCTGGTCACGAGTCTTGGGAGCTGTGGCACGCAGATATCTGTGTACAGACGATCTCTATATGCAGCAGACTCAGTGGAAGACAATAGAACAAGGGATCCAACGCTTGAGAGAAATGGCCGTGGCAGAGATTGTTTTCTCAGAGGATCCAAATACACCTAGGAATCCAGACTTGGTAATATGTACACCCATAATGTGGCGAAGACTTATACGACTTGGGCCAGAAGAACATTCTAAGACTCTAACAATAATGAAGCGGGATGAGGGAGATGAGACTGTGCTTGATATGGCGAGGAAACTCCGAGCGTATGCAGATGCCGTGCATGGCCCAACACATGCAAGAATTGCAGCTGTGGAAGAACGTCTACAGAAAATGGAAGATAAGATGGAAGAGAATCACAAGACACTGAGAAAGGACCTTCTCCAAATCTCAGCAGTACAGTTCAGAGGTCCTGTTACCAAACGTAGACGTCCCCCAGACAAGGAGAGAAGGTACCCCTCACGACGTGATCTGTGGTTTTTCCTATATGATTGTGGGGAAAACATGAGAAGGTGGGATGGAAAACCCACTCCTGCTCTGGCACAACGAGTACGTGAACTGAAGGAGGCTAAGACTCAGAAAGGAAGTTCTACCAGAAAGGAAGCAGCTCCAGTTGCCCACAGCCGATCTGCCAGATATGATGATGATGATGATGACGACATGTTCTATCCCCTTGAAGGAACCTCCAAGATGTACACCCAGGGAAAGAAGGATAACCAGGCTTAGAGAGGCCCTGCCTCCAGCCAGGTGGAGGCTAGGGAAAACCGTGTTTTTTGGACTGTGTGGATTCGTTGGCCTGGCACATCAGAACCACAAAAATATGAGGCTTTGGTTGACACTGGTGCACAGTGCACATTAATCCCATCAAGACATGTGGGGGCAGAATCTGTCTCTATCGCTGGCGTGACTGGGGGATCACAGGATTTGACTTTGGTGGAAGCTGAGGTGAGCCTGACTGGAAATGAGTGGAAGAAACATTCTATTGTGACTGGCCCAGAGGCCCCATGCATTTTGGGCATAGATTTCCTCCAAAATGGCTATTTCAAAGACCCAAAAGGACTCAGGTGGGCTTTTGGGATAGCTGCTGTGGAGACAGAGGGCATTGAGCAATTGAATACCTTGCCTGGACTATCAGAGAACCCATCTGCAGTTGGGCTGCTGAAGGGAGAAGAACAACATGTGCCGATTGCCACTTCGACAGTGCATCGCCGACAGTACAGAACAACTCGAGATGCTGTGATTCCCATCCACAAGCTGATTCGTGAGCTGGAGAGCCAAGGGGTGGTCAGCAAAACCCACTCACCCTTCAACAGCCCCATCTGGCCTGTGCGCAAGTCTGAAGGGAAATGGAGATTGACTGTAGACTATCGTGCTTTGAATGAAGTGACTCCACCATTGAGTGCTGCTGTGCCAGACATGCTGGAGCTCCAGTACGAGCTGGAGTCCAAGGCAGCAAAGTGGTATGCCGCTGTTGACATTGCAAATGCATTTTTCTCCATCCCTCTGGCAGCAGAATGCAGGCCCCAGTTTGCCTTCACCTGGAGGGGTGTGCAGTACACATGGAATCGGCTGCCCCACGGGTGGAGGCACAGCCCCACGATCTGCCATGGACTGATCCAGGCTGCACTGGAAAAGGGTGAGGCTCCAGAGCATCTCCAATACATCGATGACATCATTGTGTGGGGGAACACAGCAGCAGAAGTGTTTGAGAAAGGGAAAAAAATTATCCAGATTCTCCTAAAGGCCGGTTTTGCCATCAAGAAGAGCAAAGTTAAGGGACCTGCTCGAGAGATCCAGTTCCTAGGGATAAAATGGGAAGATGGACGGCGTCAGATTCCCACTGAGGTTATCAACAAGATTACAGCAATGTCTCCACCAACCAGCAAGAAGGAAACGCAAGCTTTCCTAGGCACCATAGGCTTTTGGAGAATGCATATTCCCGAGTACAGCCAGATTGTGAGCCCTCTTTATCTGGTTACCCGCAAGAAGAACACTTTCCAGTGGGGCCCTGAACAGCAGCAAGCCTTCACCCAGATGAAAAAGGAAATTGCTCATGCGGTGGCACTTGGCCCAGTCAGGACAGGACCAGATGTGAAAAATGTGCTCTACTCTGCAGCCGGGAGCCATGGTCTGTCATGGAGCCTTTGGCAGAAGGTGCCTGGGGAGGCTCGGGGTCGACCACTAGGATTCTGGAGTCGAGGTTATAGAGGGTCCGAAGCCAACTACACCCCCACAGAGAAGGAAATCTTGGCTGCCTATGAAGGAGTTCAAGCCGCCTCGGAGGTAATTGGCACGGAAGCACAACTCCTCCTGGCACCCCGACTACCGGTGCTGGGGTGGATGTTCAAAGCAAAGGTTCCCTCTACCCACCACGCCACCAGTGCTACATGGAGCAAGTGGATTGCTCTCATAACACAACGCGCCCGCATTGGAAAATTGAATCGCCCTGGGATTTTGGAGATAATTACAAATTGGCCTGAAGGCGAAAACTTTGGTCTCACTGATGAAGAAGAACAAGAGCAAGTGACACGGGCTGAGGAAGCTCCACCATAAAATCAACTGCCAGCAGAAGAAGCATGCTGCGCTCTTTTTACGGATGGTTCTTGCCGTATCGTAGGGATGAACCGAAAATGGAAAGCAGCTGTGTGGAGCCCTACACGACAGGTTGCAGAAGCTACAGAAGGAGATGGTGGATCAAGTCAACTCGCTGAGCTCAAAGCCGTTCAACTGGCCCTGGACATTGCTGAAAGAGAGAAGTGGCCAAAACTCTATCTTTACACTGATTCATGGATGGTAGCCAATGCTCTGTGGGGATGGCTGGAGAAGTGGAAGAAGGCCAATTGGCAACGTAGGGGAAAACCAATCTGGGCTGCTGAAGAATGGAAAGACATTGCTGCCCGAGTAGAAAAGCTACCTGTGAAAGTCCGCCATGTAGATGCCCATATCCCTAAGAATCGGGCTAACGAAGAACACCAGAACAACAAGCAGGTAGATCAGGCTGCAAAGATAGAAGTGTCAAAGATAGACTTAGATTGGCAACACAAGGGAGAGTTGTTCCTAGCCCGATGGGCCCATGATGCCTCAGGTCATCAAGGTAGAGATGCTACCTATAAATGGGCACGAGACCGAGGGGTGGACCTAACCATGGACAGCATCTCCCAGGTGATCCATGATTGTGAGACGTGTGCTGCAATTAAGCAGGCAAAGCGAGTGAGACCCCTATGGTATGGTGGACGGTGGTCCAAATATAAGTATGGAGAGGCTTGGCAGATTGATTACATCACACTGCCTCAAACCCGCCAAGGCAAGCGCTACGTTCTCACAATGGTGGAAGCCACCACAGGATGGCTGGAGACCTACCCTGTGCCTCATGCCACTGCCCGGAACACCATCCTGGGCCTCGAAAAACAGGTTCTTTGGAGACATGGTACCCCAGAGAGAATTGAGTCAGACAATGGGACTCATTTCAAGAACAGCCTTATAAACACCTGGGCTAGGGAACATGGCATCGAGTGGGTGTACCATATCCCCTACCACGCACCAGCTTCAGGCAAAGTGGAGAGGTGCAATGGACTGTTAAAAACCACTTTGAAAGCATTGGGTGGGGGATCTTTCAAAAATTGGGAACAGCATTTAGCAAAGGCCACCTGGTTAGTTAACACTCGAGGCTCTACCAATCGAGCAGGGCCTGCCCAATCCGAATCCCTGCACACAGTAGATGGAGACAAGGTCCCAGTGGTTCATGTTAGAGGTCTGTTAGGGAAGACTGTTTGGGTCAATTCTGCCTCCAATACAGACAAACCCATCCGTGGGGTTGTCTTTGCTCAGGGACCAGGTTACACATGGTGGATAATGCAGAAAGATGGAACAACACGATGTGTACCCCAGGAAGATCTGATTATTGGGTGAGAACCATGTTTAAATATCACTATTTGCTGGATTTTACTGCCATTTTATATATATATAGCTATATACTGTATATATACTGTATATATGTGTACCTATATATGTGTATAATGTATGCGTGTTTAGAATCAGAATATATTAGTTTTGCTAGTGAGTTGACGATATGGGGATAAGGGGTGGAATGTCCTGGGTTGACTGTATGATGCTTGTATCCCCAATCGTCTGTCCTGCTTATGCCAGGTATTAAGTTCTGTAGCTTTAAGTTAGGCCCAGAGAGAGAGAGAGTGAAGAGGGTGAAGGGGGGAGAGAAAACGCACACAGTTTGTCTACAGGAGTTACACCTTACTCCCCCGGAAATTCCTTCAGAGACTGCGCTCGAAGCGGAGACAGAAAAATAGAGATAAGCTCTCTGTGTGCTCTTGGAGTTCGCAGCTGGGTGCTCTCTGAAATCTCTCGGCTTTTGCAGAGAGAGAGACTTTATTTCTTTTACTGGTTTATTTCTTCTGGGACTGGTCAGCATCTCTGTGGTCCAAGACATCAGGACAGTCCCCCGGGGGCCCCCCGACTCTGCAGCCGGGCCTGGCCATCGGCCCCAGCCTCTGGAGGGACTGAGGCTGACACAGCCGCACCCACAGGAGGACTCTCTGGATCCACCATCTCTTCAGAGAAAGGAGAGGTTTCATTCTTTTATATCATTCAATTTTTGTTCCCAAACTTGTGAATATTCTGCTTATTAAATAAATAGTTTTTTCCACTTTTTCTCTCAGGAAATCTTTTCCCGAACCGGTTTGGGGGAGGAGTGGCTGAAATTGGCTTGTCTAGAGGAGACCCCCTTGGAGGTCTCCTCCTAACATTTGCCCTAAACTAGGACACAGTGGCATTTCACTGCCAGCCTTCAGAGCTTCATCCATGGTTGTTTTAGCTCCTGGGTTGGGAATTAAATCAGGGGAGGGTCTTTGGTGGGAGCTCCCAGAGACACTGAGAGAGAAACAGAGCAGGCAAAGAAAGGCAGGAGAGAAAGGAGGACACAAACACAATCAGCTGAGAAGGGGGGACTCTGAAAATAGAACTGGAAATGACTGAAGATGAATAGGACAGAAATCAATAATTCGGAACATTTTATTTATTATCAAAATACATCCCACCCACCCCAGCCAACCCCAATTCAACCCCTCCAAATCTGGATCCCACATCACCCAGTCTCCTTCCAACAACATCTCACCCTGGAGGCTGTGGAATCCAGTAATTTTGGGGTGGCGTTGAGTTTTTTTGAGGTGGAAACAAGCCTTTTTAGCTTAGGATTGAACTGCTTTCAGTGGGATTGGGTTGTTTTGAGGTGACAGATTGACCCCTCTTGGCTTATGGAATGAAGAAGATGGAGAACACTGCCTGAAGTCCCCCAAGAACCCACAAATCCTCCAAATATGTCCCCAAACCCTAAATTCTCCCTCAGATACCTGTGAAATGGTGGGACTTTGGACATATTTGATCAATTTCTTGATTTAAAAACATATTTTGTGTGTTTATAATGGATGAAGATGGATCAAAAGAAAATTAGGGCCAAAATAAAAGGACCACCAGGCAGGCATCTTCCCAGTGTGGATAACCAGGAAGGTCTCTGCCCAGTGCAGGCCCTCTCATGGGGGATGAAGTGGAAGCAGTGGATGAAGTTCTTCCCGCAGTCGGGGCACTTGCAGGGCTCCCTTTACCTGCGGTGCTTCCGTTGGTGTTTGGTCAAGTCTGAGCTGTCTGAGAGGCTCATCCCACACCGGGGACACTCGTAGGGCCTCTCCCCAGTGTGGATGCACTGGTGCTTGATGAGGTTGCAATTGCAGTTGAAGCCCTTCCCGCAGTCGGGGCAGAGGAAGGGCCTCTCATCTCTGTGAATCCGCTGGTGTATGAGGAGAGTGGAGCTGGTGTGAAACCTCTTCCACACTCAGGACACTCATAGGGCCTCTCCCCAGTGTGGATCCTCTGGTGATCGATCAGTTTGGTGCCCTGGCTGAAGCCCTTCCCACATTCCTGACACTCGTAGGGCCCTTCCCCAGTGTGAATGTTCTGGTGGCGGCTCATGTGGGAGCTGCATCTGAAGCTCTTCTCACATTCCCCACACTTGTAGGGCCGCTCCCCAGTGTCGATCCTCTGGTGGTGGATCAGGTAGGAGCTCCAGCTGAAGCTCTTCTGACACTCCAAGCACTTGAAGGGCTTCTCGCTGCTTTGGTGATGCTCATGGACCACCAGCTCTGAGCTCTGGCTCGATCTCCGGCCACCTTCCTGGCACAGAGTGGGTCTTCCCTCCTCGGAGCACCCTGGGCTGGATTTGGAGCCCCGCCTCCTGTGGGATCTCCAGGGCTTTTCCTCCCCATTGGATTCCTGCGCCATGGAGCCACTCAAATCGGCCTCTTCCACGAGGTTCTGCTGGGGGCATTTGTCCTCCCTGCTCTCCATCCTCAGCTCATTTTCTGGGGGAGGAAGGACAAGGAGAGGATGGGATTTGCCTCCGTGCCAGAGGGAAGGGGAAGGAGATCCCCCCAATGAGTCCCCGCCAGGACGGCATTGGCAGCGGGGTTTTCCTGCAGCTGGGGGCGATGCTGGGCTGGGAGATGGAGCAGGAGAGAGGGGGAAAGGGGCACTGACTTCCTCCTCACATGTCTCAGACTCCTGGGCCATCTTCCTCACAGACTCCTCTTCCATCCGGCCAAGAGCTGGGAATGGGAAATCCTGGTTTGGGGGGAAAACAAGGGATGAGCATGTTGCATGTAAAGGTCCCTCTGCCCAAGTCCATCTCTAGAAATCTCTGGGCATCTGGGGTCCATAAAAACCTCCTAAACACCAAGATTTGGCCCTGAAAATGCCTCCCAGGAGTTCCCTGTCTCTGGCCCCTCCCCTTTGGTGTTCGGGGGTTCCCCCCTGTCCCAGCTGCTGGGGGTCACACTTGTATTGGGAGACCTCCATCTACGAGCATGCTGAGGGCAATTGGGATATACTGTAAGTGTCTGTGACCATACTGGGATTGACTGGAACCACACTGGGAACTTGCTAGAGAAAACTGTGACCATGCTGGGGGCAACTGGGAGCAACTGGGAGTGACTGGGTCTGCACTGGGGGAAACCGGGCATGACTGGAACCATGCTGGAAGGAACTGGGATCATATGTGGAATACCAGGGGAAACTGGGATCACACTGGGAGGAACAGGGAGTGATTAGAACCATGCTGGTGGACACTGGGATCAGACTGGATCATACTTGGAGCAACTGGGACTGCACTGAGGGTGACTGGGAGTGGCTGTGAGCAACTGGGATCAGGCTACAAGCAACTCAGGGCAACTGGGAGTGACTGGGAACATGCTGGGATATTCTGGGAGAGACTGAAAGCACAGTGGGGGTAAATGGGAGCAATTGGAACCACACTGGATGATAATGGGAGCAGCTGTGCCCATGGTGGGATCATACTGGGATCCTACTGGAACAGACTGGGACCATACTGGGAGTGACTGGAATAATACTGGGAGTATCTGAGAATGACTGGAATCAGACTGGGAGTAACTGGAAAGGTGCTGGCTGTGACTGGAAGCATGCTGGAGGTGACTGGGAGTGACTGGATCCACACTGGGAGTGAAAGGGAGTCACTCTGGGTATGACTGGAATAATACTGGGAATATCTGGGAGTGACTTGGGCTATATTGGGGGTGACTGCAACCATGCTGGGGGTGACTGGGTGCAACTGGGATCATACTGGGAGTGATTGGGATCATCCTGGAAGGTACTGGAACCATACTGGGACTGACTATGGGTCCTGCTGGGAGCATCCGGCGAGCCACTGGGATTACAGTGGGTGTGAATGGATCCTGACTGGGGGTTACTGGGAGCTACTGGGCCCATGTTGGGAGGAAAATGTGGACACATAGGGAGCAACTGGAAGGTACTGGAAACATGCTGAGGGGACTGAGACCACAACTGGGGCAACTGGGATCATACTGGGAGTCACTGGGACCACACTTCGGGCAACTGCCAGAAACTGACATCATGCTGCAGGCAACTGGGAGTAACTGGGAAAGACTGGGATCATTCTGAGGTAACCAGAACCTTACTGAGGTAACTGGGATATACTGGGAGAGTCTGGAACCATACTTGAGGGACTGGAACCACACTGGGAACAACTGGGATCATTCTGGGGACAACTGGGACCATGTTTGGGGCAACTGAATCTACACTGGGGGCAACTCTGACCATGCTGAGAGGGGCAGGGACAATTCTAGGGGCAGCTGGGATCACAGAGGGAGCAGCTGGGTTCATGCTGGGTGAGACTGAGATCACACTGATGGTGACTGGAATCATACTGGGATTGACTGAGAGTGGCTGTGAGGAACTGGAATCATGCTGAAAGGAACTGGAAAGAAGTGGGAGTGACTGGGAGCATGCTGGGGGTGGCTGCGATATACTGGGAGTCACGGGGATCATACTGGAGGCTACTGGGGTCATGTTGGCATTGACAGAGGGCAACTGGGATCACACTGGGAACAACTGGCATCATACTGGGAGTGACTGGGATCACACTGGGATTATAGTGGGTGTCAATGGACCCGGACTGGGGGTTACTGGGAGCTACCAGGCCCATGCTGGGAGCCCCCTGGGGATACACTGGGAGGAACTGGGTGCAAAATGAACATGACAGGATGCACGCTGGTGACAACTGGGAGGTACTGGGAGTGACTGGGTGTCCTGGGCTGGTGTTATGAGGCTCCTTTATTCCGTAACCGTCTGCTCAGTGCCCCAGGTGTCCGTACCGTTAAGGTGGGCCCGGGGGGCGGGGCTGGAGCTGCGAGACCCCAGGTGCGGGTCGGTTCAAGGGCTCAGCCCAAGGGCCCTGGGGCAGCGGCTCTCGGCCGGGCTTGGGGAGGGAGCGCACCGGCGATGCTGCGCTGCGCTGCTCTCGCTCTCTCTCTCTCGTGTTATTTGTTCTTGAGGCTTAGGAAAAGGTTTTGTTTGTCTTCCCTCTTTTCTCCCCCTGACCTCCCTGCTTTCCTTCCCTTATCTCTGGCCCAGGGGGAGCCTGCGGGGTGGCCCCGCCGGTCCGAACCCCGAGGAAGACCAGGCTGGTGAGCGAAGGGACACAGAGATCCACCAGCATCGCCTGCTGTGAGGAGGAGAACAGGAGAACAGCAGCCGAAGAAGAGTTAAAAGGTTTCCTTCCATCTGCCCTTCTCCAGCAGCCTGCTGTGTGGACTCCCCTTCCCGCAGGCTGGGGGGGACCAGTCACCGGTTCCTTATGGGCATCTTTTCCTTTTTTTTCCATGTTGTTTTCCCAGTTTTGTTTTGTGCTAATAAATAGTTCAGGGTTTTTTCCACTTTCATTACTTTTGTTAATTTTTCTCATTGGTGGAAGAAAGGGGGAGGCCCTTTTGCCTTGGGAGGAGGCGCTCATTCCAGAGTGTTTCATCCTAAAAATGTTGCCTCGAAAACACTGAGACACTGGGATAAAACTGGGGACAAGTGAACCACACTGAGGTAACTGGGAGTGCCTGGGAATGACTATGAGAATGTTCAGGGCAACTGGGATATACTGGGAGTGCCTGAAACCATAGGGGTGGTGACTGGGACCATGCTGGGGGCAACTGGGGGCAGGTGGAGTGACTGGGGCCCTGCTGGGAGAGACTGACATCATACTGGGATCGTACTGGGACTTACTGGGGTTTTGCTAGGTGCACCTGGGAGAAATGGGAACACACTGGATAATCCCTGCTCCTGCTCCTCTTCTGGCTCCCGCCCCTCCTCCTCCTCTATCCCTCCTCTTCCTCCTGCTCCTCCCCCTCTCCGTCCCTCCGGCTGTGGCCCGGGAGCTCTTGGGTGAGCGGGGCCGGACCGGGACACGATGGGAAAGGGGTGGGGTCACCCCCAAACGGAGCTGGGGGGGAGCGGAAGTTTGGGGGGAACAATGGGAAAGGGGTGGGAAAGGGAGAACGGGAAGGTGGGACAGCAGGAAAGGGGTTCCCAGTGGGGGTCCTCCAGTTAACCCCAGGACCCCCGAACCCCTCCCAGGCCCCCCAGTCCCATCCCTGGCCCCCCCGTTCTTTGGGGGCTGGGCCCTACCCCAGTGCCGGCTCGGGGGGTGCCCCAGGCTGCTGTGCCCCACCGAGGGGACCCCCAGGGGGGGTTTCCAGCTGCAGCAGGAGCTGGTGGGTCCAGTCCCCGCTGGGGACAATGCTGGTGGCCACCACGTGCCCCAAGAGCTCCTGCTGGCCCTGGAACCACCTCACCTGCACCTGCACAGGGGAGAGATCCAGCACAGAGCAGAGTAAGAGGGCAGGCTCGGCTTGGGAGCTCAAGGGCACCAGTGAGATGGACACACTGTGGGGCACTGGGAGAGAGAAGGGAGACATGGGAGAGCTGGGAGCACTGGGAGAGAGGGGAGACACTGGGAGGACCTTAGGGGCACTGGGAGAGAGGAGAGGCGCTGGGGGGACTTGAGAGGCACTGGGAGAGAGGAGAGGCGCTGGGGGGCATTGGGAGAGGGCAGGGAGACACTGCAGGGAGCTGGGGGACACTGGGAGAGAGACAGGAGAGCTGGAAAAGCATTGGGAGGGACTGGGCATGGACTGTGAGGGACAGGAAGGGCACTGGGAGGGAATGGTGGGGCACTGGCAGAGAGGGAAGAGGGCTAGGGACTTACTGGGAAAGCCCTGGGACAGAGGTGACAGGCCTGGGAATGGACTGAGAAGGGCTGGGAATGCACTTAGGGAGACTGGGATGGGACTGGGAGAGACAGGGATGGACTGGGTCTGAAGGGAAGAGCCACGGGAGTCACGGGGGAGGGCCACAGGGAATGGGCACAAAGAGGCCTGAGGGTTCTGGGGTGAGGGTTCCAGGGAGGCTTTGAGGGGCTGTGGGGTCATTCCCAGGGCTGGGGCTGAGGGCACACGCTGTGCCCCACGCTCACCTCTCCTGTCCACACTGAACGGGCTGAACGTAGCTTTGTCCGTGAACTTTGTCCACCACAGGCCGTATTTCCTCCACGAATTCTGTTTGGCTGTTCCAGTACCAAACCTGTTTCTCCCCACATGGGATGTCCCCCACGTAGTGCTCCACATCGCTGTCCAAGTGCAGCAGCTGCTCCTGGTTGTAGCTGAACCTCACCTGGTGTTGAAGGTTGGATCTAGTTCTTTTCCTCAGGAATTTTTCTCCCATGGGTTGCTAAGACACAAATGACTGGGTACTTAAGAGAAACAAAGCACAAGGCTAGAGCCTTTCTCCTTGGCAGAGTGGGGCAAAATTGCCCCTCATAGAAGCAGAGCCTGGTAACGCGAGATTTGGAGAGACTGAAAAGCAAGGGCAGGGGGGAGGTCACGCCCTCTTGCTCAGGACCCTCGGAGCTAGACGGTCGGAGCTGCTGTCTGCTGAACCCACAGCCCCTGAGAAGCCAGCGCGGAGCTGCCGGTCTGTCTGCTGTGAGTCTCTGCCCTCTGCCCCATCCGGAGCCGACCTGCCTGCCACCAGCCCGCTCCGAGTTTTCTCTGCTACATTGTAGCGGGGTTTTTCCCTGCACGTGGAGACCCCTTACCGTCCCAGCTCCCTGTGTCCAGAGATCCTGCTGTAGCACCGACACCAGCTGCCCCTCCCGAGAGTCTGTGGAGCAAGGGCTCTCCTCCATCCCTCCGTGCTTCGGGCAGTCGCCATTGCCGTGTGCTACCTGAGCTCACGCCGGAGCGCCCCCTGCAGCCACCGAAGAATCACCGCACCCAGAGCGCCCCTGCAGCCACCGGGGAATCACCACACCCAGAGCGCCCCTGCAGCCACCAGGGAATCACCACACCCAGAGCGCCCCTGCAGGCTGTGACTGGAACTGCACCAAAGGGAAAGGTGCCTGAAGCCGAGCAGGCTGCCACTGGGTTTCTGGTTCTGTTTGTTAGTCAATGTTATAGTTGTTATTTGTTATCCTTATTTTAGATAGTAGTAAAGAACTGTTATTCCTATTCCCATATCTTTGCCTGAGAGCCTCTTGATTTCAAATTTATAATAATTCGGAGGGAGAGGAGTTACAGTTTCCCATTCCAAGAGAGGCTCCTGCCTTCCTTAACAGACACCTGTCCTTCAAACCAAGACAGATTTTGGCGCCCAAGTGGGGCACGAGGGCATCGAGGGGAAGAAGGATAACAGTTCTTGAGCAACGCAGTTTTTGTGTGCTGGATATAGGAACCTCATTAGGTTGCACCATGTGGTCTAGCTTATTCCAGTTCGTATGGCAAGTGGTCACAGCTGTTTCTCTCCCATTTGCAGCCCCATATCTAAACATGGGCCCTATAACTAAGGCTACAGTGGCTGTTATACAGTTTGTGTCATGGGTCAATAAGGTGAGGAATTCATGGATTTTCAACTTCCTCTGGAAGGCAGGCATGTGGATTCACAGCTACCACACATTAATGACATGTTTTCAGGGTTACTTTAATAATGGTACCTACTGCGAGGAAGTGACACCAAAAGAAATGTTCTCACAACCCTTCACCCAGCTCTTTGGGCCTATCCCACCAATCTTTGAGGGGTTCAAATCTTCTCTAGATGCTAATGATACCATACAGTGGCTGGTGTTGCTGATAGGCCTGCTCTATTTAGCATTCAGGGATAAGGGGGCTCTGACTTGGATAACCACTCTGACATCTACCCCAGACAATAGGGATGAGGCCCCAGAACCTGACATGGCTCCAAAGACTAGAGATGCTGCCACAGAAACTGACCTGGCCCCGGAAACTAGGGATGCTGCCACAGAACCTGACACGGCCCCAGGGACTAGGGATGTAGCCACAGAACCTGACATGGCCCCAGAAACTAGGGACACCATCCCAGAACCTGACATTGCCCCAGACACTAGGGATGTTGCTACAGAGTCTGACCCAGTCCCACAACCCACCTCAGAAACAACCCACCCGGATTGGGTGGGAGTCCTGGTGAAAGAGATACGCGAGATGGGCCAAGTGCTGAAGGAATACACTTGCCCAGCTGGTGGGAAACCCTTTCCCTACCCCAAAGAGGGAGAGTCTAATGAGGCAGCAGAAGAACCCAGGGACGTTATCACCGCTCAGGCTCCAGTCAGATCAGAGGGGCAGCCACAGCCAGTAGCAGTTGCCCCTGTGGAAAAGAGGAAGACTAAGGTCAAACCAGAGCAGCCAGTGAGTAATGATGGGGAAGCAGGGCCCTCTCAACCAGTAGGGAGGCCAAGGATTGAAATCACTACTGAGTCCCTGGGGTATGACAGTCTCCGTAATCTACGAAAAGACATTGTGCGACGGGGTCGTGAGCCTTTTACAACCTGGTTACTTCGGGTCTGGGACCTTATGGGTATGGGCGTGCAGCTGGATAGTATTGAGGCAAGGCAGCTGGGACCCTTGTCCCAGGACTCAGGGGTTGATCAGGTATTCAGAAGAGATGACGGGCCCCTGTCTCTCTGGGAACGGCTTTTAATAAGTGTAAGAGAGAGGTTTGTCAACAGGGAGAGAATGCAGGAGTATCATCATAGAAGACCATGGAAGACCCTTGAGGAGGGAATCCAACAGCTGAGGGAGGTGGCAATATTGGAGGTACTCTTTGGGAGGGATGGACAACATGATAATGACCCCGACAAGGTCAAGTGTACAGGGCAAATGTTGTGGAATCTGGCAAAGCTAGGGCCCTCCCAATACACCATCTTCATTGCAACAATTAATGCTGATGACAACCGAGAGACAGTGGGCTCCATAGCCACCAAACTCAGGAATTATGATAGTATGATCAGTGGCCCAATGCAGGCTCAGGTCTCTGCTGTGGTCAAAGACCTCAGAGAGGAGATGATGAGGGAGGTGAGGGAGGAGATGAGGTTGATGAGTGCGGCACCAGTGCGAGTCACAAGCCCCAAAGTCAGAGCCCAGCGCCCCCCAGCCAGGGAGAGAGGGTACACCCCACGATCTGAGCTGTGGTTCTTCCTGTGTGATCATGGAGAAGACATGAGGAAGTGGGATAGGAAACCCACTGCTACCCTGGCAGCACGGGTACAGCAACTCAAGGAGGGAAATACTAACCGAGGCGGGGGGTCTACTAAAGTGAAGGTAGCCTCAGCCTCCTGTGATCGAGATGCCAGATATTACAGAAGAGAGGACGATCTCTTAGATCCCCTCGAGGGGACCTCTACCATGTACGCCCAAGAAAGAAATGACAACCAGAGCTAGAGGGGCCCTGCCTCTAGCCAGGAAGAGGCACGGGAAAACCGGGTCTTTTAGACAGTGTGGATCCGATGGCCTGGCACATCAGAACCACAAAAATATGAAGCGTTAGTTGATACTGGTGCGCAGTGTACCCTAATGCCATCGGGACATGTGGGGGCAGAACCTGTTTCTATTGCCGGGGTGACAGGGGGATCACAGCAATTAACTTTGTTAGAAGCCGAGGTGAGCCTGACCGGGAAGGAGTGGCAGAAACACCCCATTGTGACTGGTCCAGAGGCCCCATGCATTCTGGGCATAGACTTCCTCCGGAATGGCTATTACAAAGACCCAAAGGGACTCAGGTGGGCTTTCGGAATAGCGGCTGTGGAGGCAGAGGGCATCAGGCAACTGAACACCTTGCCTGGACTATCAGAAAATCCAAATGCAGTGGGACTCCTGAGAGTAAAAGAGCAACAAGTGCCAATTGCCACCTCGACAGTGCACCGCCGGCAGTACCGGACGAATCGAGACGCCGTGATCCCCATCCACAAGATGATCCGCGACCTGGAAAGCCAAGGAGTGGTCAGTAAAGCTCACTCACCCTTCAACAGCCCCATCTGGCCTGTGCGCAAGTCTGACGGGGAATGGAGATTGACTGTGGACTATCGTGGCTTGAATGAAGTGACTCCACCATTGAGTGCTGCCGTGCCAGACATGCTGGAGCTCCAGTACGAGCTGGAGTCCAAGGCAGCAAAATGGTATGCCACCATTGACATCGCCAATGCGTTTTTCTCCATCCCTCTGGCAGCGGAGTGCAGGCCTCAGTTCGCCTTCACCTGGAGGGGTGTGCAATATACCTGGAATCGGTTACCCCAGGGGTGGAGGCACAGCCCCACGATCTGCCATGGACTGATCCAGGCTGCACTGGAAAAGGGTGAGGCTCCAGAGCATCTCCAATACATCGATGACATCATTGTGTGGGGGAACACGGCAGCAGAAGTATTTGAGAAAGAAAAGAAGATCATCATGATCCTCCTAGAAGCCGGTTTTGCCATCAAGAAAAGCAAAGTCAAAAGACCTGCTCGAGAGATCCAGTTCTTGGAGGTAAAATGGCAAGATGGACGGCGCCAGATTCCCACGGAGGTCATCAATAAGATCACTGCGATGTCTCCGCCAACTAACAAAAAGGAAACTCAAGCTTTCCTAGGGGCCATAGGTTTTTGGAAGATGCACATTCCAGAGTACAGCCAGATTGTGAGCCCTCTCTACCTGGTGACCCGCAAGAAGAACGATTTTCACTGGGGCCCTGAACAGCAACAAGCGTTTGCCCAGATCAAGCAGGAGATCGCTCATGCAGTAGCGCTTGGCCCAGTAAGGACGGGACCAGAGGTGAGGAATGTGCTTTACTCTGCAGCCAGGAACAAGGGCTTGTCCTGGAGCCTTTGGCAGAAGGTGCCTGGAGAGACTCGAGGCCGACTGCTGGGATTCTGGAGCCGGAGCTACAGAGGGTCCGAAGCCAACTACACCCCCACAGAGAAGGAAATGTTGGCCGCCTATGAAAGAGTTCAAGCCGCCTCGGAGGTAATTGGCACTGAAGCACAACTCCTCCTAACACCTCGACTACCAGTGCTGGGGTGGATGTTTAAAGGAAAGGCTCCCTCTACCCACCACGCCACTGATGCCACATGGAGTAAGTGGATCGCACTTATCACACAGCGCGCCCACATTAGAAATCCAAACCGCCCTGAGATCCTAGAAATAATTACAAACTAACCAGAAGGTGAGAGTTTTGGTCTCACTGATGAAGAGGAGCAAGAACAAGTGACCCGGGCTGAAGAGGCTCCACCATATAATCAACTGCTAGATGAAGAAAAGTGCTACGCCCTTTTCACTGATGGTTCCTGTCGCATCATAGGGATGAACCGGAAGTAGAAAGCAGCTGTGTGGAGCCCCACACGACAGGTTGCAGAAGCCACTGAAGGAGAAGGTGGGTCGAGCCAATTTGCTGAGCTCAAAGCTGTTCAGCTAGCCCTAGACATTGCTGAAAGAGAGAAGTGGCCAAAGCTCTATCTCTACACTGATTCGTGGATAGTAGCCAATGCTCTATGAAGTTGGCTGGAAAGGTGGAAAAAGGCCAACTGGCAGCGTAGAAGAAAGCCAATCTGGGCAGCTGATGAATGGAAAGACATTGCCACTCGGGTAGAGAAGCTACCCGTAAAGGTCCGCCATGTAAACGCCCATGTCCCTAAGAGCCGAGCTAACGAAGAACACCAGAACAACAAACAGGTAGATCATGCCGCAAAGATAGAAGTGGCACAGATAGATTTAGACTGGCAACACAAAGAGGAGTTGTTCCTAGCCCGATGGGCCCATGATGCCTCAGGCCACCAGGGCAGAGATGCCACCTATAAGTGGGCACGAGACCGAGGGGTGGACCTAACCATGGACAGTATCTCCCAGGTGATCCATGATTGTGAGACGTGTGCCGCGATCAAACAGGCCAAGCGGTTAAAGCCTCTATGGTATGGCGGACGGTGGTCCAAATACAAGTATGGAGAGGCTTGGCAGATTGATTACATCACACTGCCTCAAACCCGCCAAGGCAAGCGCTATGTTCTCACAATGGTGGAAGCCACCACAGGATAGCTAGAGACCTACCGTGTGCCTCATGCCACTGCCCGGAACACCATCCTGGGCCTCGAAAAACAGGTTCTTTGGAGACATGGTACCCCTGAGAGAATTGAATCCGACAATGGGACTCACTTCAAAAATAGCCTTATAAACACCTGGACTAGGGAACATGGCATCGAGTGGGTGTACCATATCCCTTATCATGCACCAGCAGCTGAGGAAGTTGAACAGTACAATGGCCTGCTCAAAACCACCTTGAAAGCACTGGGTGGGGGGACGTTCAAGAACTGGGAGACTAATTTAGCAAAGGCCACATGGTTAGTGAACACCCGAGGTTCCTCCAGCCGGGCCGGGCCTGCGCACTCTGACCCCTTGCGAACAACAGATAGAGATAAAGTTCCAGTAGTACACATGAGAGGTATGCTGAGAAAGACTGTTTGGGTAAACTCTGCCTCAAGTAAAAACAATCCCATCCGGGGGGTTGTCTTTGCTCAGAGACCGGGCTGCACCTGGTGGGTGATGCAAAGGGATAGAGAGACCCGATGCATACCTCAAGGAGATCTTGTTTTAAGGTGAACTACTTATAACACTGCGCTTGTATCTGTATCTGCATGTATGTATATACCTTGAAAGTTTAAATTTGATGTAAGGTGTTTGCATGGGAAAAAATTCGGGGTGGAGAATGTTGAAAGTTAGATCTAGTTCTTTTCCTCAGGAATTTTTCTCCCATGGGTTGCTAAGACACAAATGACTGGGTACTTAAGAGAAACAAAGCACAAGGCTAGAGCCTTTCTCCTTGGCAGAGTGGGGCAAAATTGCCCCTCATAGAAGCAGAGCCTGACAACGCGAGATTTGGAGAGACTGAAAAGCAAGGGCAGGGGGGAGGTCACGCCCTCTTGCTCAGGACCCTCGGAGCTAGACGGTCGGAGCTGCTGTCTGCTGAACCCACAGCCCCTGAGAAGCCAGCGCGGAGCTGCCGGTCTGTCTGCTGTGAGTCTCTGCCCTCTGCCCCATCCGGAGCCGACCTGCCTGCCACCAGCCCGCTCCGAGTTTTCTCTGCTACATTGTAGCGGGGTTTTTCCCTGCACGTGGAGACCCCTTACCGTCCCAGCTCCCTGTGTCCAGAGATCCTGCTGTAGCACCGACACCAGCTGCCCCTCCCGAGAGTCTGTGGAGCAAGGGCTCTCCTCCATCCCTCCGTGCTTCGGGCAGTCGCCATTGCCGTGTGCTACCTGAGCTCACGCCGGAGCGCCCCCTGCAGCCACCGAAGAATCACCGCACCCAGAGCGCCCCTGCAAGCTGTGACTGGAACTGCACCAAAGAGAATGGTGCCTGAAGCCGAGCAGGCTGCCACTGGGTTTCTGGTTCTGTTTGTTAGTCAATGTTATAGTTGTTATTTGTTATCCTTATTTTAGATAGTAGTAAAGAACTGTTATTCCTATTCCCATATCTTTGCCTGAGAGCCTCTTGATTTCAAATTTATAATAATTCAGAGGGAGAGGGGTTACAGTTTCCCATTCCAAGAGAGGCTCCTGCCTTCCTTAACAGACACCTGTCCTTCAAACCAAGACACCTGGTCAGTGCCACTTGGACTTTACCCTGTGCTGCAGACCCCTGTGTGTGCAGGACACAGGTCAGAGGGTGCCCCCCCAGCAAGCCCAGAGCTCTGGGGGGCACCCTGGATCCCCACTCCACACCCATGTCCCCCATGGCTGGCATGGGACGCCCCCCTCCCATCATCCTATGCCCTCATTTCCACCCTTCTCCCTCTTCTTGCCTCCTTTCCTATCACTCCCCAGTTGCCAGCCCCTGCACCACTTTGGGGCTCCCACTCCTCCTTTTACCCCTTTTCCCACCCCTTTTCACTCAATGCCCCCAATCCCCAGCCCCCTCCCGCTCTGGATCCCACCCTTCCCTCTCCCGCTTTTGTAACCTCTCCCACCCCTTTGCTGTCGTCCCCCACTCCTCAGTCCCCTTCCCATTCTTGCTATGGGGGGGTCCCACTCCCACTCCCCCTCCAACTCATTTTATGGGTCCCACCCATTTTCCCTCCTCTCCCCACCTTTCCCACCATAGCCTGACTCCTCTTCCCACCCCCTCCCCTCACCCCACAGCTCCTTGCCCATGGCCAGCAGGGCTCCCAGCACCACCAATGCCACCAGTACAGCCCCAGGTGCCCCCACATGCCCCATCGCCAGCGCCAGGCAGGTGCTGAAACCTCCTCTGTCACTAAATTCCACTTCTGGGGGAACTGGGGGCAAGGGGGGGGTCACAGGTGGGATTCAGGTGGAGAGCACTGGGCACTGTGGGTCTGCCTGGCACCAGCGAGAAAAGCTCTTGAGTGGCTGAAAATTGTTTACTGACTTCTCTGATTGAGGAAAGGCCCAGGAGGTGAGACCAGGAGAGATCCTGCCCCGATCACCAGCACGGGAAAAAGACCCAGCCTGGGGACACGGACTGCATTTATTACCAACGAAATCACAGCAGGGGAATGAGAAGTGAAAGAAAACTCTCAAACACCTTCCCCCCACCCAACGGGGATCACCTGGAATGGGCGTCACCAGATCTCTGCACAATGTGGGTCACTGTGGATCATCTAACAAAGATCCAGTGTGGGAATGAAGTTGGAGCAGTGCATGAAGCTCTTCCCGCACTTGGGACATTTGCAGAGCTTCCCTTTACTGGTGACTCTTTTGGTGTCTGGTCAAGGTTGAGCTCCTGGAGAAGCTCTTCCCACAGTCGGGACACTCATAGGGCCTCTCCCCAGTGTGGATGCGCCGGTGGGTGACGAGGTTGGACTTGCAGTTAAAACCCTTCCCACAATCAGCGCAGTAGAAGGGCCACTCCCTGGTGTGGATCATCTGGTGGGAGGTCAGGTTGAAGTTCCGGCTGAAGCTCATCCCACACTCCTCACACACGAATGGCCTCTCCCCGGTGTGGATGCGCCGGTGCCTGAGGAGGGTGGAGTTTTGCTTGAAGCCTTTCCCGCAGTCGGGGCAGCGGAAGGGCCTCTCATCCGTGTGAATCCGCTGGTGCTTGAGGAGATGGGAGCTGGTCCGAAACCTTTTCCCACAGTCAGGGCAGCACAAGGGTCTCTCCCCAGTGTGGATCCGCTGATGTACGAGAAGATGGGAGCTCTTCAGAAACCTTTTCCCACACTCAGGACACTCATAGGGCTTCTCCCCAGAGTGGATCCGCTGGTGGACGATCAGGGTAGAGCTGTGGCTGAAGCTCTTTCCACATTCAGGACACTCATACGGCCGTTCCCCGGTGTGGCTTCTTATGTGGATAATCAGGCTGCCTTTCTCACTGAAGCTCATCCCACATTCCTCACACGTGAAGGGCCTCTCCTTGGTGTGGGTCCTCTGGTGGACAATCAGGGTAGAGCTGTGGCTGAAGCTCTTTCCACATTCAGGACACTCATACGGCCGTTCCCCGGTGTGGCTTCTTATGTGGGTAATCAGGCTGCCTTTCTCACTGAAGTTCATCCCACATTCCTCACACGTGAAGGGCCTCTCCTTGGTGTGGGTCCTCTGGTGGACGATCAGGGTTGAGCTGTCTCTGAAACCCTTTCCACATTCTCCACACTCGTAGGGCCGTTCCCCAGTGTGAATCATCTGGTGACGAATCAGGTTGGAACTCCAGCTGAAGCTCTTCCCACATTCCAAGCACTTGAAGGGCTTCTTGCTGCTTTGGTGCTGCTCATGGACCACCAGCTCTGAGCTCTGGCTCGATCTCTGGCCACCTTCCTGGCACAGAGTGGGTCTTTCCTCCTCGGAGCACCCTGGGCTGGATTTGGAGCCCCGCCTCCTGTGGGATCTCAGGGGCCTTTCCTCCCCATTGGATTCCTGTGCCATGGAGCCACTCAAATCCGCCTCTTCCATGAGGTTCTGCTGGGGGCATTTGTCCTCCCTGCTCTCCATCCTCAGCTCATTTTCTGAGGGAGGAAGGACAAGGAGAGGATGGGATTTGCCTCCGTGCCAGAGGGAAGGGGAAGGAGATCCTCCCAATGCGTCCCTGCCTGGACGGCGTCGGCAGAGGGGTTTTCCTGCAGCCGGGGGTGATGCTGGGCTGGGAGATGGAGCAGGAGAGAGGGGGAAAGGGGCACTGACTTCCTCCTCACCTGCCTGCATATCCCAAGACATCTTCCTCTTCCTCACAGCCTCCTTCTCCATCTGGCCAAGGTTTGGGAATGAGAAATTCTGGTTTGGGGGGAAAACAAGGGATGAGCAAGTTGAGTGTAAAGGTCCCTCTGCCCAAGTCCCTCTCTAGAAGTCACCAGGCATCTGGGGTCCTGTGCTAGTTTGAAAGCAAACCAGTGAGAGATTCCAAGGCAGAACAAAAACCTAATAGGAAAATTAAAGGCAGAAAACTCTGGCTTAAACTGACAGAGTTAGGGTATGACCTGACACACTGTTGGTCAGGGTGGTGCTAGCACTCTGATTAAATGGTGGCTGCAGATCTGTTGGGGTGATGAATGTGATTCTGTCAAAGCAGCGATCCTGTAGTGAAGTCTGGTCCTGTTCTGGAGGTCCCGTGGTGATTATGGAGCTCTTCTCCTCTGGCAATCCAGTAGATAGTGCTGCCCATGGTGTTCCAAACCTCGGCTTTTATTCAGGTAGGAATGCTTGGTTCCTCCCTCTGGGCGGAGCATCTCACAATGGGATGATGTAATTTTATGAGTCATGCAGTGAGGTTTGATGGGCCATTAGCAGAAGATTGCCCCTGCTGGCAGTTATCAGGGATGACTCATGGAAGAGCTAAGAACACTGCCCCACCTGTTTTTAACAGCTTATGGAGATGGTGATAGAATCCATACTTTTGATAACCTAAGACTGTGGGGTAACCCCTGCTCAGGGGGAGTGAACATCACTCCCCTTACCCAAACTGGCTCAGGTGTGAAAACCCCACCCCGAGAAGGCCACACACACAGGGGACAGTGTCACACTTGCCCTTCCACAGGAGTAGTCTCTGTCCTAGTAACTCTCTTGCTCTCCCCCTTTTTTCTCTTTCTTTCCATCTCTCTCTCTACTTCCCATTTACTGTTTAATAAAATCCACACCAATTACTTTGGATTTGGTCTCATCAGCACCTTAGTGTGAGCAGAGATGTCTCTCTAAAAATTTTAATAACCAGATTGGGACAATATTTTGGCACAGTGAGTGCAGGGCACTGTTCTCTGACCCCAAGTACCTTTGACAGCACTGTTCCTCCTCTGGGGCGGTTGTGGTTCTTTCTGGAGGAACTCTTGGAAACTTGGATGCAGCTCCCTCTGAGAGGAGTGTGAGAGAACTTGTGGGGGCAATGGCTGTTGCGGGTGTGCAGTGTAAAGAAAATATTTTGTTATCCTTCCTTGAAAAATCTGTTAAAATCACTGGAGTAAAGAGAGCAAATGTAACCAGCGAGACTGACAAGGGTCATTCATTGCCGCAGGGTGAGGAGCAGAAGGCTGCTAAAAATCCTACAAGAAGCCCAGCACAAGGAGCTAAAGAACTCCCAAATTCACATTCTGTGGAGCTTTGTCAAATGTGGGAATCATTTATCTCTTTATCCTTCATCACCTTTGTGACAGCGACACAGAGTTTTTCCATCTTTTAATAATCTGAATTGGGCCAACTTTTCACTTTTCGTTTATCAGAACCTGCCAGAAGCTGAGCTGGAGCTGTGTGGGAGCCGATGAAACTTGGAATTGCCACCATAATTGTTTGTATTGTCAGTTTAAGGCTTGTATTAATGTTTGAGATTTGCTTGCATTTTCATCACAAGTGACTTGTGGGAAGAGCAGATATTCCTCAAGGTATTTTATGTAGGGTTAAGTTTGATTTCTGCAAAGTATATTTTGTCTGCTGCCCAGGGGATGCTTAAGGGGTCCCCGTGCCTCCTGGCCTGGGGGATGCTTGGGAGGGGCTTGGAGGGTGTTCCTGTCCCTCTCACCGCAGGACATTTCTGAGGGGGTGTCCCATTCCCTCTCCAGGGCATTCCTGAGGGGGTGTCCCTGTCCCTCTCATGGCATTCCCTGGGGTTGTTACCTCAGGGGATGCTTGGGGGAGTCTCTGTCCCTCTCAGCCCAGGGGATGCTTGGGGGTCTCTGTCCTCCTTGCCCTGGGGGATGCTTGGGGGGTCTCCATCCCTCTCGCCTCAGGGAATGCTTGTGAAAGGCTGTGTCCCTTTCACCACTGAGTGTGCTTGGGGGCTGGGGGGGCTCTCTGATCTTCTCACACCTGGTGTGACCCCATCCAAACATCATTGGGGAGAGAGGGACAGAAACATCCCCAAACCCCAGAAGGGGCTAAATGTGGGATTTGGTTTGGGGCTGAGGATTTAGGGAGGAGTTGGAGTTAGGGCTAAGATTTGGATTAGAGCTGGGATTGAGGTTAAGGCTAAACATGGGATTGCCTTTAGAGCTGGGGTTGGGAGTGGGTCTGGGGCTGGACAAGTCTGGGACTGGGATGAGACTGAATACGGGACTGTGAGTGTGTCTGAACATGAAGTGAGACTGAGATCAGGATCAGGGTTAGGTTTGGGACAGAGCGCACTCAGAGCGGGACAGCTGAGATGTCGCTGCAAAATGTCCCTGGCATCATCCCAGCCCTCCTCAGGCACCTCCAAACATGAGGGGCAGCTGGGTGCTCCAAGATCCAGGGGCTCCCACGCTGCCCCTCAATACCAGGCGAGCATTCAGTGTGACCCTTGGGGGTCTGGAATCAGCCTTCACAGCCCTGTGGGAGCAGCAACGGAGATGTTGAGAGATTTTTTACCCTCCTGCTTCCTTTGGAAGGATGAAGCCCAGCTGCTCTTTTCTTCTGGTGCCTCCTCATCACCTCAGCTGAGGACGTCAAACTCACCAGGAGCAGAAAAATCCCCATTCCGTGTTCCCTTGTGTCTGCAGCCTGGAACATCCCCTCAGAACAAAGCACTTTCTGAAAGCCCTGCTGAATGACATCAGGAGGAGGTTTGTGAGAAACAGAGGAAATTGTATTTTGGAAGTAAATAATAGTAGCAAAATTATTTCTTTCTGTCCCATTCATTTTCAGCCAGTTTGGGTCTGGTTTTCAGAGTGCCACCTTCTCAGCTGATGGTGTTTGTGTCCTCCTTTCTCTCCTGCCTTTCTTTGCCTGCTCTGTTTCTCTCTCAGTGTC
The DNA here is from genome assembly GCA_034509425.1 of Eopsaltria australis. Lineage (NCBI taxonomy): Eukaryota > Metazoa > Chordata > Aves > Passeriformes > Petroicidae > Eopsaltria > Eopsaltria australis. The sequence goes on along the minus strand of JAVTVJ010000439.1, from coordinate 747,036 downwards.
CCTCCTGAGCCAGGGCAGCTCCCACCAAAGATCCTCCCCTGATTTAGTTCCCAATCCAGGAGCTAAAACAACCATGGATGAAGCTCTGAAGGCTGGCAGTGAAATGCCACTGTGAGATCTTGCTCCACTTGACTTTCAGCCTCTTCTTGAGAGCTTTGCCTTCAAGGGCAGGAACATCTTTTCCTTGCTGGGAACTGGGATTCCAGACCCCTGGAGTGTGTGCCATGGATCCCAGAGGGGCATTCCAGAGGCTCTCAGGGTGCAGGTCCTGCCGTGCCTCCCAAGGGAGCTGTTGCAGGGCCTGGGGACAAGGTCCAGCAGCTGAGTGGGGTCTCCCAGAGCAGGCAGCAAAGGTGGCTTTGCTGGACTTTTTCCTGCACATTCCCAGCTGGAAGCAGAGGGAAGAAGGAAAGGGAAGTGAGTCCCTGACAGAATCATGGAATGACTGGGGTGGGAAGGGACCCTGCCCATGGGTGACTTGGCTGAAAGCCAAGCGGAGCAGTCTCTTACAATGACATTTCACTGCCAGCCTGTCCTGAGCAGGGTGCCCGTTTAGCACTCTGTGGGTGTAACCCAACTGTGCATTCTACTCCCCTTATCTCAGTTCTGATGAGCTGTTCATGATGGGTCGTTTGCAGGAGCTGCCCAGTGCACCCCTGACCCCTCAGGTGACAGCTGGGTGTTAAAAGAGATAAGGAAGGAGAGGCAAACCCTGTGAGTCAGGGCACTGTTTCTCTTCCTTCACACCAATGACTCAGCTGTGGGAACTCCCTCCAGGGAAGCACCAGCACAGTCCCACCCAGTCTGGGGGGTCATCTCTGCTAATGGGCCATCATGGGCTCAATGGCACCAGCACAATGGGCAGCTGCAACAACTGAGACCATCAAAGACTCCCAAAATATCCCATGACTCACAGGATTACATCATTCCATTGTGGAACTCCCCACCCTGGGGGAGGGACTGAGCACTTCCACCTGAACCTGAGCCTATATAATCTTTGGTCCTGGGCATTTCTGGCCACAGTCAACAGATCTGGAGGAAGAGAAGAACTCCAACAGGACTGTGACCACTGCTGTCGACAAGACTGCAACCATCACTTTGACAGGACTGTGACCACCACTCTGCACAACAGGTTTTGTGTTCTTTCCTTTTTCTTTGCGTGCAGGGGGACCACTTGGTGCTCAGCACAAGAGCTAACGAACACTGTGCTATTCTTGTCCCAGAGTGCCTGGTTACACTCAGGCTTTGTGGGTTAAAGCGGTAGCATTGTATTTCTTGTAAGCTCTTTGGTGAATTATAACTCTGACCTTAATCCCTCTCTGGGCAGTTCAGTTGGGTTCATTTCTCCCACCAGTTGAAACCAGCACTGTGTTTTGGAGGTTTTTTACAGTCATGATACACTTGATGTCTTTTAGAGATGGACTTGTGCAGGCGGAACCCGCAAGCCAACACACTCACAGCTTGTTTTTCCCCCAAAACCAGCATTTCCCATTCCCAAACCTTGGCCAGAGGGAGAAGGAGGCTGTGATGAAGACGAAGATGCCCTGGGACACACAGGCATGGGAGGAGGAAGTCAGTGCCCCTTTCCCCCTCTCTCCTGCTCCATCTTCCAGCCCAGCCCCATTTTTTGCCGGGGACACATTGTGGGGATCTCCTTCCCCTTCCCTCTGGCACGGAGGCAAATCCCATCCTCTCCTTGTCCTTCCTCCCCCAGGCAATGAGCTGAGGATTGAGACCAGGGAGGACAAATGCCCCTGGCAGAACCTCATGGAAGAGGCGGATTTGAGTGGCTGCACGGCACAGGAATGCAACGGGGAGGAAAGGCCACAGAGATCCCACAGGAGGAGGGGCTCCAAAGCCATCCCAGGGTGCTCCAAGGAGGAAGGATCCTGCTGCTGCCACGAAGGCGGCCAGACATCGAGCCAGAACTCCAGCCTGGTGGTCCATGAGCAGCACCAAAGCATCAAGAAGCCCTACGAGAGTGGGGAATGTGGAAAGGACTTCAGCTGGAGCTCCAATCTGACCCACTGCAAGAGGGTCCACACCAGAGAACCACCTCACGAGTGCTTGGAATGTGGGAAGAGCTTCAGGAGCAGATTGAAACTGCTCTGCCACCAGCGGATTCACACTGGGGAAAGGCCCTATGAGTGTGGGGAATGTGGGAAGAGCTTCAGATGGAGCTCCAACCTGACTGTCCACCAGAGGATCCACACCGGGGAACGGCCCCACGAGTGCTTGGAATGTGGGAAGAGCTTCAGGAGCAGAATCGACCTGATCTGCCACCAGCGGATTCACACTGGGGAGAGGCCATACAAGTGTGGGGAATGTGGGAAGGGCTTCAGCCAGAAGTGCAACCTGACTGCCCACCAGAGGTTCCACACTGGAGAAAGGCCCTATGAATGTCCCGAGTGTGGGAAGCGGTTTCACACCAGTTCCTATCTCCTTGTGCATCAGCGGATTCACAGGGATGAGAGGCCCTTCCTGTGCCCTGACTGCGGGAAGAGCTTCAAGCACAACTCCCACCTCATCACCCACCAGCGCATCCACACCGGAGAGAGGCCCTACGAGTGTCTCATGTGTGGGAAGAGCTTCTCACGCAGGTCTACCTTGACCCAACACCAAAGGAGCCACCAGGAACCCCCACGAGTGCCCCAGCTGTGGAAAGAGCTTTGTGAGCTGCTCGAACTCCATCCCCCATCAGAGGAGCCATTTTAGAAAGAGTTCTGGTGACCCACATATGCTGTGATTCACATTGGGAACACCCCTGGCTGGTGTTGTATTTTTTTTGGCCCTAATTTTAATTTGATTTATTTTCATCGCTAAAATAATGCCAACTTGCAGTAAAAATAAAGCAATTCATCAAAGACATGTAACTTCTTTCTCTTTTACTGGTATTTGGAGGGAAATCAGGGTTCAAGGACATACTGTGGAAGATTTTCATGTTGTAGGAGGATTTGAGGGAGTGTTCTCTGTCTCTTTGCACTCTAAAAGCCAAGAGAGATTGACCCGACACCTCAAAGCAACTCAATCCCACTAAAACCAAGTAGAGCTGGAACATCCCAATGTCTGCAGACACTGTGAGTACAGCTCTCTGAGTATTTCTGGTGTAGGGGAGGGGTATTGCTTATGACGCTCTGACCCACTGAGAGCTTCTGCTCCCTCCCAAAATATCTCCAAGACAAGGATTTATGTTAAATTGAGGACATTTCTTGAGAGTTTGTTTTGATTTCCTAATACTAGATTATGGGGGAGAGAGAGAACAAATCATAAAGGTATCATTAATTTTGACAAGTCCCGGGGACATCTGAACTCTTAGTGATCAGCAGGTTCAGAGGAGATTCCTAATGTGCTTTGAGCCACTCCTGTGCCCATGGACAGCAGCAGCATCACCTTTGCTGGAGCCCTGAGGCTCAGTCTGAGCTGTCCTTTCTGCAAGCTGCAACCAGAAGCTGTCCCCAGGCAGTGCCCTGCAAACAGGCAGGTTTCTGTAGGGCCAAGGAGAGTGCAGAGAGATTTGGGGCCTGTGAGTGCTGGCAGGGAGAGCTCAGGCCCAGGGAAACACCTCCAGGAGGAAAATCTCCAGGAAGCAGAGATAAGATCAGGCAATGAGAGAAAAGAAAACCCAGAAATGCTGTGGCAGGGAGAGTTTAGAGATCTCCATGGGATCCCCTCCAGTGCAGCCCCTCCCTCTGAACAATCCCCCTCCCTCCTCTCCCCCAGCCAAGCCTCTGCCCTCAGGGCCGGGGGGTCCAAGGTGTGAAGCCCCTCCTGTGCAGGCAGAGCTGCAGCAGAGCCGTGGGGCAGCTCTGCAGCCCCGGGCCCAGTTCCCTCTGCAGAGCCCAGGGCTGGGAGCAGCTGCCCGGCACTGGGGGGCTCTGGGAGGGGGCACAGCTGGCTCAGGGTGACGCTGTCCCCAGTGCCCGGCTCTGGGCAATGCTGTCAGTGCAGCCAGGGAAGGAGCTGGATCTCCCTTCATCCAGTGCCAACACTGGGACACTTGGAAGTCTCCCTGAGGTTTCCTTCCAAGCTGGGAGCTTCGATCCAGGATGCAAACCTGTCCTGGAGCATCTTTGTGTCATCTGAAAGACCCATGGGGAAAGGCAGAGGGGTTGTGACACTGAAAATGCTGTTGGGGTGGTGAAATGAGCACCGTGAGTCCTTGGCTACAGATGTGGAGCTGGGCTGTGCTGGATCCAGCTGCTCTCAGCAGTACCTGGCAGTTTTTAAGGGAAACATGGGCGGGTGATCACCCTCCACCTGAGAAAGGTTAAAGCCCAGAGAAACTCAGAACAGGTCAGAGTGACAGACCCTCTCCCCTCACTCCTCACTCACCGCTTTGCCCCACAGAACTTGCTCAGCTCTCCCTGAGGGCAGCAGAAATGCTGAGGGTTTGATATGCAAGAATACCAGGAGAGATAGGGGGGAGCTTGAAAAGAAAACCCCAGAACTCTTGAACACAGAAGGGTGTTTGTGTGTTCCATGGGAGGGTGTGTGGGAAATGGCTTTGATTTTGGTTTCAGACCTCCTCTAACTCTTCACTGCCTTTTTCTCCATGACAGAACCCAATGGCCAGGGACAGCAAATGTCCAACAGCAGCTCCATCAGCCACTTCCTCCTGCTGGCATTGGCAGCCCGCGGCAGCTGCAGCTCCTGCACTTCTGCCTCTTCCTGGGCATCTCCCTGGCTGCCCTCCTGGGCAACGGCCTCATCATCAGCGCCGTAGCCTGCGGCCACCACCTGCACACCCCCATGTTCTTCTTCCTGCTCACCCTGGCCCTCAGCGACCTGGGCTCCATCTGCACCACTGTCCCCAAAGCCATGCACAATTCCCTCTGGGGCACCAGGCACATCTCCTACTCAGGATGTGCTGCACAGCTATTTCTGTTTGTCTTTTTCATCTCAGCAGAGTTTTCTCTCCTGACCATCATGTGCTACGACCGCTACGTGTCCATCTGCAGACCCCTGCAGTACGGGACCCTCCTGGGCAGCAGAGCTTGTGCCCACATGGCAGCAGCTGCCGGGGCCAGTGCCTTTCTCTATTCACTGCTGCACACGGCCAATACATTTTCCCTGCCCCTGTGCCAGGGCAATGCCCTGGGCCAGTTCTTCTGTGAAATCCCACACATTCTCAGGCTCTCCTGCTCAGACACATATCTCAGGGAATTTGGGCTTCTTGTGTTTTCCATCTGTTTAGGATTTGGTTGTTTTGTGTTCATTCTTTTCTCCTATGTGCAGATCTTGAGGGCCGTGCTGAGGATCCCCTCTGAGCAGGGCCGGCACAAAGCCTTTTCCACGTGCCTCCCTCACCTGGCCGTGCTCTCCCTGTTTATCAGCACTGGCTTTTTTCCCTACCTGAAGCCCCCCTCCATCTCCTCCCCATCCCTGGATCTGTCGCTGTCAGTTCTGTACTCGGTGATGCCTCCAGCCCTGAACCCCCTCATTTGCAGCCTGAGGGGCAGGAGCTCAAGGATGCCCTGAGGAAAGCGATGACTTTCAGAAGTTAAAGGATGATTTCAGAAGAAAGGATGATTTTCAGAAGTTTAAATCTTTCTATTTTCTTCTGCACAGCATTCATGCTATAACACATGACATGCCCAGCCTGCCTTCTAAAGCTTTTAATAGTGCTGGGAGTGGGGGGACAGGCTTTTCTACTTTTCCCTTTGTGATCATTTTCAGAAAGAAAATGCAGTCATCTTCCCATATTGAAGTCACTGTTCCCCTCTTTAACTTCACCCACAGACTGTGTAAATGAGGAATCATGGCTCTCTGTGTTTAAATGAAGGAAATGTTCTTGCAGGGACTTATTTGTCAACAATCCTCCCTCTGTTAGCTGTCCTTCAGCTCAGGGGAGGTGCCTGTGTGCAGAGGTCGAGAGAAAAGGAGTCCCAGCCCAGCAGCAGTGCCAGGGAGCAGCAGCACTTGGTCTTTCAGAGCTGCACTTTTCCCACTTCCACCCTCTCCTTTATTGTCCTTGTCCTTGTCCTGAGTGCTCTGGCAGCTCAGTCACTGTCCTGCTGCGTGTCCGTGCTGTGACCACAGGCAGGGACAGGCCATGGGCACTGCTGGCACACAGCTGGGCTCCAGCACAGCAGCTCCATCAGCAAAGGGGATTTCCTTAGTGCAGAGCCCAAAGGCTGGGCTCTTTTTACTAAGTTAGTCTCCAGGAGAAGCCCAAGGAATGGATTTTGCAGGCTCACTGCTTTGCTTGTCTGTCCCTGGAGGCAGTGCCGTGAGAGCAGGGTCCCACTGTGGTGCTTCAGGGACTGAGGGCTGGGTCAGCTCTTCTGTGCTAGTGGTCAGTGGCCATGGAGATGACAAATGATCTCCAAGTGACCTGCCTGGGGCTCTGCAGCTGGTGATGGCTCTGGTGGCAGGTGAGCACTTTTCTGTAGGGAATCAGAACCTGCCAGGAGAGCACAGAGGATCTGCAGGGACAGCCCGTGCCATGGAGGCAGCAGTGAATGGAGGCCTGGAGCAGAATCCTGCCTGGGGTGGGATCAGCCAGAGATAAAGGACCGAATGTGTGCTGTGAGCCAGGAGAGCTGTGCAGGCCCAGGGACACAGCAGGGACAGGGAAAGGAGTGTGGGCAGTGACTGCTGTGACCCCCAGGGAAGTTGCCCAGGAGGATGCAGGGCAGCCCCAAGGCCACGTGGCAGGCCTGGAAGAAGGCAGGCACCTGTGAGCAGCCTCCATGGGCACAGCAGAGCCTGTGTGGGAGGGCTGAGTGCAGGCAGCAGCAGCAGCTGCCTCTGTCCCCCAGGCTGAGCAGCAGAGGCCAGCAGAGGCAGCCCAGGGCCGCGGGCAGCAGAGCCGCCGTGCTCTGCAGAGCAGCACCCCCAGCTCGGGGGCTGTGGGGAGCAGCCCAGGGGCTGCAGCAATGGCTGCTCAGGCCAGCACAGACGTGTTCCCCTGGCCAAGGCTCTGTGGGCAGCTGGCATGTGCCAGGAGCAGAGCAGGAGCCCGTGGCTGTGCACAGGAGCCCTGGCAAGAGGCTGCCCTGGCCCTGGGCCAGCAGGAGCTGCCTGAGGAGCCCCGGGGCCAACTCTGCTGCTGTGCTGGGCAGCGGGGCTGGCCCTGGGGCTGCACCAGCTGCCCGAGCTGAGCATCTCCTGAGCATTGCAGACACACAGGGGCTGTCCCTGAGCTGCAGTGCCTCCAGTTCCTGCTGCAGGGCCACGCCTGACTCTGCTGCTCTGCAGGGGAAGGGAGAGGCTGCACTGGGCAGTGCCAGGGAGAGGAGAACAATGGACCCTTGCTTATACGAGTCCCCACAGTGTCACAATGCTCTCCACGGTTCCATGGAGCCCTGCAGTGTCACAATGTGCCCTGGGTTCCATGGAGCCCCACAGTGTCACAATGTCCCCCTGGTTCACAATGTCACCCCTGGTTACACGGGGCCCCACAGTGTCACAATGTCCCCTTGGTTCTGTGGGGCTGCAGTGTCAGTTCTGCGGGTGGGCACGCTCAGCACCAAAGACACAGACACCAACTGAAGGGATTGTGGGATTTTTATGATGCACAAGTGCAAAGAATTACAAAAGGATAAGCTCAACAAAGGACATAATCATTGGCAAAGAATGACAAAAGCAGCTCAGCAATGCACCCAATCATCACCACCAAAGACTGCCTGCAGTGATTTAGAAAGATCCAGCACCAGTTCCCCTCAGACTTTACCATCAGCCACATCCACACATCAGCTGGGGAAGCTGTCCCAGCCCAGGACTGCAGAGCCACTCCCGGACACTGGGAATTGCTGCAGCTGCCTCCAGCCACAGGTGAGGCTTCCACCCTGGCTGTGAGAGGGCCCAGCTTTGATAGTGCTGAATGAACAAACTGACAGCACTTCTAGTGTGGCAACATCTGCTTTCATTCTCCTCTTTGCTTCCTCCCAAAGCCTGGCCAGGGCCCAAGGAGGAACCAAAGGAGTTGCCTTTGATCCTACAGCCCCAAACAAAGCCAGATGGGGCCTTGTCCAGCTTCTAAATACAGAAAGGTCAATCCATATTTCACCAATGCACAGATACAGAGTCCATATTGCTAATAATGATTCATTAATGAGCAGATACAAATACAACATTTGGTTGCAAGGTTCATCTAGAGGACAGCTTTGGCTCAGGGCTGCTGGTCAGGCCTCGGTACTTCCATCAGTGCTTTGACCTAGAGATGAATTCCAACCTTCACAACAAGTCTTTCAATAACAGAGGCTTAGATGTAGGTATTAGGCATAAATGCATCACCTCTTGTTCTTCAATTAAGAGCTGTTCAAGTTCATTCCTCAGAGCTATAATTTGCATTCCTTTGAAGCCAGGCCAAATCAGTTGCTGTTCTCTATGGTATTGATCAAATCCCCATTTCTTTCTTGAGGCTGTGTCTCTTTTTAGACAAGTCTCAATGCACCATTTCCCAGCACAGTGTCACAACAACTCCAACATGGAATCATAACACACCAAGTGCTCTCACTGCAATGATTGCAGGGACTGCCACAAATGCATTGCACAGCAGCCTCCAATTTGGCAGCCATGGAGCCAATGCCACCAAGAAGGATTTTCTTCTTTCTGCCACTCTTTTTTCTGCTGCTCTTTCTATCGAGGTGATTCCTGATTGCTGGAATTCAAACCCAGCACTGATAGAAGTACAACATTCCTGTCCTCTAATGGCCCAGGTTCCTCCTTGGCCAGCAAGCAGATAATCCAAGGCCATGTGGTTCTGTAGAGCCCCCATTGGTGTTTGTTGGAGCTCACAGGATGTGCTGTTGGATATTTAATGGCATCATTTGCTGCTGCTTCTAATAATCAATTTAGCTCATTAATGTAAACTCCATAGAAGGAGGCAGCACACCCAGGGCACAGGCTGAACCAGAATCTTTGCCTTTCTGACACCAAAGGCACTCTTTGGGTGGCAAATGTTCTCTTGGCCCCAGCTCTTCCCTGGGCTTGTTGCTGAAGGAGCCTAAGCAGTGGCCCTGTGGCTGGGAGTGCTGTGACAGTGGCACTGAGCAGCTCCAGCACTCCGAGTTCTAGTGACATTGGGAGTGATGGCAAAGCACAGAAATCCTCTCACATCGTGGCCTCTAACTACAACAGGGCTCAGTTTCTCCTGCAGGGAAATCTTCCTGAATCCTGTCCAATTGATAATTGCATTCCTTTGTTCCACAGCACAGTTTCCTTGAACTGTCCCTGCACTGACTCCATTGTGAGTCAGAGCCCATTGACAGAGCTCAGCCCATCCTGTGGGGTGGGCCCTCCAAGGGAATCCCATTCCTCCCAACATCAGTTCAGAGCACATCCAGCAATTATTAATTATATTTAGTATTTTGGCTGCTTTGATCTTTAGATTTTCAGGAGAATTTTCATGTCTAATCCCTTGGTGAAAGTCTAGAGGTGCCTTTGGTGAACAAAGATTCTGGTTGACTCTCAAGGTACAACTTACAGACATCAGCAGTACTTTGGTGACACAGTAATTCATTCTTTCTCCTCAGTCTCATTCAGGGTAGGAACAATAATTCTGCTGTCCATGGAGCTGGCACCTTTTCAGTTCCAGAATAATGCCCCCAAGGTCCTTTGCTGTTCAGCTTTACCAGCGGTGTCTGTGGCTAACAAGGCTTGGTGGGGTCCTTTCCCCTTTGGCTGCAGAGGTGCCGGGTCCCAGTCCCTGAGGGGCACCTGGCTCTGGCTTGGAATTGGTGTGGAAGTCCCTCAGTGTCACATCAGCCTGCCCATGGAGCCCCCTGGATCAGAGCATTTTCCAAAGGCACCGTGGGGGCAAACAGGGAGATTTGGTCTGGCAGGATCTGTAAAACAATATCCCATAACATCCACTCCTTCTGCCATAGAACACTTGGCTGCAGGGACACATTCCCATCGTTCCTGCCCAGCTTTCAGGATTCAGACAGTGCTGTCTTTCCCCAGAGCTGTTCCTTCACCTGGCTCGGGAGGGCCCTTTGGCCTCTGCACCCACACTTTGGCTCCATTATTAGGACTGCTGGATCCAAACCCTTTATCTCCACCAACAGTGGTGATTTGAGGTGCATCTCCTTTTTTCACAATTGTTTTTAAAACTGCAATATCAATAATTGTGCTACCCTGCCATGGGGTTGAATAATCAAATCTTGTTCACTGTTATTTAACAGGATTCCTTTAATTTCTCCTTGATAATCTGCATCACTTCCTCCTCCCAAGACATGAACACTTTGCAAGGCCAAGCTCCAAGGGAGCAGTTGGCAAATCAAAGTGTCCTGGAGGAATCTGAATTCCTGTTCCAGAATTGATAACTCTCATTTGCTTCTGATTTATCCTAATTAATTCTAATGCATCAAGGCCCAGCCCTGCAGCCTCTGGGGTGGCCCTGTCAGGGGCCATGGCACCCAGAACAATTTCCCAGCAAGTCCAAGTCTCCCTGTCCATGGCTGTATTTGCAAATTGGCTGCAGCCCTGCACACCCAGGGGGTTTCCATTCCCCCACTGGGCCCCTTGTTAAGGGTGTGGAGCACATCTGGGAGATGGGCTCTCCATGGGGACAGGTTCCCTTCTCCTCATTTTTCAACTGCTCTTTTAACAACCCCTTCATTCCTTTAACCAATCCTGCAGCTTGTGGGTAGTCTGGTCTATGGAAAGCCCAGCAGTCCTGATCACTTCATTTCTCACAGTAATGGACAAAGCATTCTGCATCTCAGTATCAGCAAACCCTGTAAAAACAGTCAATTCCATCCCTTCCCCCTTCCTGCATTGTACACAATCTCACAAAATTTACCACTGACTTTCGGGTCCTGGCCAGGCATTTTCTGTAGGGTGCTACATCCCTGAGCCGCCAAAGCTAACACGAGTATTGGCAGCATTATTTCATATTATTATAATTTTTAAATTTATATCCAAAAACTTATTGGACTCTATTTTATATATACATACATATATGTGTGTATCTATATATCATATTGCATTATTATTATTTCACTTGCACAAAGAAATTCAAACTCCAAATTAAAAACCTCTTCTGTCACTCCATGTGGAAACATTCCCACAACAATTGTTCCTTCTGTTGGTGCTGTTTCCAAGGTGCTGGTAACAAAATCCATCCTCATCCTCCCCAACCCACAAGTCCTTTCCTTTTCCCATGTGCAGTTTTTGGATGCATTTGAAGACATCCAGCAGTTCAGCTTCTTTTCACCAAATGCCCCATTGCTCACACGATGCTCTGACCTCAGCCCACTCCAGAGCCAGCCAACTCTAGGAAAGGCCTTCCCATCTGGGCATTCCTGACGGGGCTGATTCCTTACATTTGGATTGAAAAAGTGACATTTGTTGTGATCTGGCCAGACTATGCCAATTCTGTTTTACCAGTGGGCAGGGTCAGCACCAAAGACACAGACACCAACTGAAGGAACATCTGCTTTCATTCTCCTGTTTGCTTCCTCCCAAAGCCTGGCCAGGGCCCAAGGAGGAACCAAGGAGTTGACTCTGACCACTCAGCCCCAAACAAGGCCAGATGTCGGATTTCATGGCCTTGTCCAGCTTCTAAATTCAGAAAGGTCAATCCATGTTTGACTAATGAGTGGATACATCTATCACAGCACTAATGACCGTGCATATTTCGTTAACGAGCAGATACAAAGATAACCTTTGGCTGGAAGGCTCATCCAGAGGCCACCTTTGGCTCAGGGCCTGCTGTTCAGGCCTCACTCAGGGTCTCTTGTCCAGGCCTTGGCACTTCAGGGACGTAGTTTAGTGGTGGGCTTGACACCGCTGGGTGAACAGCTGGACTGGATGAGCTCAGAGGTCTTTTCCAACAGAAAGGATTCGATGATTCCATGATTCCATCTGCTGCATTCAGTCAGGTCCATGTTGGCAGCATTAGGATGGCAAAGAAGTTTCCTCTTGCTCGGCTCCTGTGGCCTGAGGCTCCAGCTCCTTCAGCCCCTGGAGCTGAGGTGCTCATGCTGAACGAGACGACTCGGAGAGAAGAATACAGTTCATCCAATTCCTTCTGGGACACTGAGAGGGGAGGGTGTGAAAACAGGAGCATTGTTTGGTGTCATCTCCTCTCTGCCCTTCACGCCTTTCAGTGCTTTGAAACAGGCAGGAGCTTTCTCCAAGAGTGCAATGAAGCAGCTGTTCCTGCTGCCAGCTCTCGTTCTCTCCAGTCTCTGCACTTGACTGCTGTTGTCCCTCTTGCTGTGCTCTCTGTTCACCCGGGGCTCGGTTACCGCTGGGTTTTGCTGTCAGTGCCATTTGCTGCTGCTGCTGCTGCTGCCGTGGGGGTCACTTGTGCAGCCCTGGCCCAGGCTCAGGGATCAGATCCAGGCACTGCTGCTGCTCCCTCGGCATCAGCCACAATTTGCTTGTTGCTGTCAGTGCCAGCAGAAGCGGTCGCTGGAGCAGCGGGTGCTGAGCGTGCCCCAAGCCCCGGGGCCGGAGGGGTCCCTGGGCTGGGGGCTGGGAGGGAGCTGCCCCTTGTTCTCCTGCCAGCCCCACGCAAAGCTGGGCCGGGCACAAAGTGGGCCAGCACAGCAAACAGGGAGCCTGCGAGTCTCTTGCAGCCCCGTGTGCTCAGAGTTTGGGCCTTGGAGCTTCAGGTGGACAAAGGCAGCTGCTTCTGGTCCCTCTTGTGTGTCCCCGTGTTCAGCAGCGCTGCTCCATCAGTCTGTGCCCAGCAACGGGGAAAAGCCTCAGCCCTGCAGGGCCAGGAGCTGCCGGGCTCTGCCTGAGCAGCTCAGCCAGCGAGAAGGGAGCTGCTCCACACGGGAACCAGGAGCAAAGGACACTCCTTTTTAAGAATATGTTATCTCTGTCAAAAAAACAAAAGAAAAGAAAAAAAAGAAAAAAGAAAAAAAAAAGAAAAAAAAAGAAAAAAGTCATACATAAAATGTGAAAGGTAAAATCAAACCCCAAGTTTTCAGTGGAATATCTTCTATAACTTTGGATTAAGAGGGAACTGATCTTTTGAAAAAGACAACTCAGTTATTTACTCTGTAAACGTGCTGATGTCATTGATCCATCTTACAGACCTCAGCAGCCTTTCTTGAAAGACTTTGGGGTGTGTTTCCAAGATGGTTATTTTAAATTGTGGTTGAAGCAATAGGAAATTGCTTTGTGCCCTTCCAGCTCCAAGCACGACTGGGAATCTAAACTCTGCCAAACCCCAAATCCTTGAGAAGATGCCCTTCCTTCTCATCCTGTGAATGAGCTGCACATTCCCTTGGAAATTGTCAGGGGCTTCTTACGGATGGAAAGTCCCACGTACAGCTTTTTGCTCTGCTTTGGAAGTGCAGAAGGGCAATTCTTCATCCCTCAGCTCCAGACTGCACTGCCTTAGGAACACGGCCCACTCGCCAGGTTTGGCCCACTCGTGGCACTTCTAGAGGAGGAAGAAAGGGCAACTGCACAATTCCAGCCAAAAAAGAAGGAAGAGTGGGACAGACAAAACAGCCTGGGGACATACAGGTGGTCAGCTGGGACTGTGGAGAGTTTGGGTTCTTGCCAACTGCAATCTCCTGGCCTGCAGGAGAGTCTCCCTCACCTGCAGCAGCAGAAAGCTCAGTCGGTGTGCTCGGAACGGGCTCGTCTGATGCAAAGCTGTCAGAGCCATGTGAGGGCAGAGCGGGCCCAGCCGTGGCCGGGGCTGAGCCCAGCAGAGCCCTGGCTGAGCCCAGAGCAGCCTCAGCATCCACAGAGCCCGGCTGGGAGGAGAGAAACCAGAGAGCACCCGTCAGCTGAAGGCTCCTGTCCCCCTTGTCCCAAGTGCCCACGGTGCCCAGGCCATGCTGGCCATGCCCAGAGCTGGGCCCAAACGTCCCCATCACTGCTGCCCTTGGGAGCAGAGCAGGAGGGCAGGACATGTGCCCAGCCTGCAGCCAGCCACGGCAGATCCCCCTCCTCAGCAGCTGCCCAGAGCAGGATGCTCCTGTGCTCGCTGCCATCTCCCAAAAGCCCTTCTCCCACCCGTGCCAAGCACACGGGGACCCACCTCACGCCATCCGCCGCCGGGAGAAAAGCTGCTCCCAAACCATGTCCTCAGCCTTCTCCAAGGGCACGTCCCATCCACGCCGCAGCTGCTCCCGAGCACTTCCCCATCCACACTGGACACCACCTAGAACGCTTCCTTTAGAAAAACAAACAACAAATTATTGAAAACAGATTACAGACAAAAAAGGAAAACAAGAGGAAAGGTAAAAACTCTGATCTCTGTCAGGGCCTTGAGGAAGGCCCAAGCCCTACATGCACGGGAAAAACCCACCCACGGGTGAGGGAAGGCCACGCTTTCTCCCTTCCCCCTGCACTGCCCCCCAAAACAACGGTGATCCCAAAGCAAACAAGGGCAGTGGAGCAGCCCAAGCCCTTCCTTGCCTGCAAAGCAAAGCAGCCCCACACAGGTTCTGCAGTCAAACCTCTGCTCCTGCCCTGGGGTTTGTTTGTGTCGGGCTGGCTGCCCCAGCCCCAGCCCCAGCCCGGGCACGGTGGGTGCTGGGGGCTGTTGGCAGGGCCAGGAGCCGACTCCCATTTCATACCCACCCCAGCACATCCCCCAGCCCTGCCAAAAAGCAGCTTGGCAGCCACTGAAAAATTCATTGCATCCAGCCCAGCAATGGGGGGAACCTTTGGTGCCCGGCCAGGCCGTGCAATGCCCAAATCTGGGAGCATCCCCCTGGCTGTGAACTCATCTGCAAATTCTCTGTGGAGCCTGCCTTTGAAGAAGGTGCCAGAATCAAAGTCCATCATCTTCAGCTGCCAGTGGCCAGGTCAAGGAAGAGGTTGTCATCCTTGATGTTGTCCTCCATGTCTCTAGCAGCAGCAGCAGCCCCACCCGATACAGCTTCTCCAGGGGCTCCTTCTTCCCTGGGGATGAGAACAGGCTGTCAGGGCTCTGCCCAGGGCCCCAGCTGTCAGTGAACCAGGACAAGCACAACCAGCTTCAGTGGTGGCCACCAGTGCTGGGCAGAGCAGCTGAGCTCCAGCACAAGGGCTGCCTGTTCCCATCTGATCACCCGTGGCAGTGATACAGGCAGGACAAAAAGTCTGCGTTTCTTTGCCTCTGATTGCCAAGGCTTGTGTGGAGCTGTAACTTACCAGGGCCCTGGATCAAAGTGTGCCTGTGGCTCTCTCCCTTCTGCTATGGCTGATGAATATCCTGCAGCCAAGGATCACAGAACACGTCTTCTAATGAGGGCCTGTCCAAGGAGTTCAGGGATAAACACCACCTGATAAGATCCTTGCAGTCTGGGGAGAGAAACCACAAACCGCCGGTCAGTTGGAGAAGGCTCCTGGCCACTATTCCCGTGCCCAGGCCATGCTGGATGTTTCAGAGCTGGGCCTAAACTTTCCCATCAGCTCTTTGTTTGGAGGAGAGCAGGAGAGCAGCACATGTGCCCCCTCCTCAGCAGCTGCCAGAGCAGGATGCTCACGAGCCCGCTGCTGTCTCCCAACACTGGCATTCCCCCCGTGCCCAGAGATGAGGATCCACCTTGAGAGAGCCGTTGTGGCAGCAAGAGCTGGCCCCAGCTGATGTTCCGGCCCTTCCTGAAAGGGTGCTCCCCGCAGACCATCTGGTGCAGCAGGATGCCCAGGGACCAAATGGTTGCTGCCTCGCCGTGGTACCAGCCAAAGTGGGTCCATTCCGGGGGGCTGTAGGATGGTGTTCCTATGGAATCCAGATGGAGCTCATCAGGGGGATGCTGCTGCTCCCAGAACCTCGCCCCAGCATCCCTGGGCATGCGGGGGCTGCACCAGTGGCACATGGGGTGACCCGCTGCCCTCTGGCCTGCACCTGGGACTTGTGTACAAACTTGGAGTTGAAAAGGAGCCACTGGTGTTCGAAGAGGGCAGCAGAAGCCCTGGGAGGACCCAACCATGACATGCCCAGAAAAAACCCACTCAGTGCTGGGGAAAACCATGCCTTCATCCTCCCTGCCTGCATTGCCCCAAAAAAGCCAAGGCAAACAAGGGGAGCAGAGCAGTCCAAGCCCTTTCTCGCCTGCTCACCAGACCGGCTGCTGCACAGGTTCTGGGCCCCCCTCTCTGCTACCCCCACCCACGGGTGTTTTTGTCGGGCTGGCTGCCCCCGCCCCAGCCCCAGCACCAGTCCTGGGCAGAGTGGCTGGAGAAGGCTGCCAGCAGGGCTGGAAGCTGGCCCCCTAGCCACCCCTGCTCAAATGCAACTGGGCTGAAGATTCAGTGCCATGACTGGCAGCAAAAGGGAGAATCCCTGCTGCCACAGCCAGCTTGGGCTGGGAGATGTTGGGCCATGAGATGCCGGGAGCGGGACCCTACCCCTGTGTGGGCTCACCTGCAAAGTGAGTGTAGGCTGTGTCTTGCAGGTAGGTGCCACAGCCAAAGTCAATCAATTTGGCCTGGCCGCTGGCCAGGTCAACCAGGATGTTCTCTGGTTTGATGTCCCTGTGCAGGACCCCGCAGCTGGTGCAGTGCCACACGGCCTCCAGCACCTGGCGGAAGAGCTCCCGCGCCACCTCCTCGGCCAGGAACCGCCGTGCCCGAATGAAATGCTGGAGGTCCTGACACCGCTCCGGGCGCTCCAGCACCATCACGATGTCGTTGGGGAGCTCAAACCACTCCAGCAGCTGGACCACACCAGCGAAGCCAGTGGACACCCTGTCCAGCAGCACGATCTCCAGTGGTGCGCTGGTGCCGTCGGGCTGCGGGAGGAGCACGATGCCGTCAGTGGGGCTGAGGCCGTGCCGGGGCTCGGGAAGCCCTCACCCAGCCCGGGATGCTCTGCGCCCTCCGCTGGCCCCACGCCCGCTCTCCCTCCAGGCGTCCCGGCGGCTGCCACCCTGCCGAGCCTCGGCTCATCCCCGCCCGGCACGGCCCGGCTTCTGCCGCTGGCCACCCGCTCACTCACCAGCTCGCCCCAGTGCCGGATGCGGTTCCGTGGCACCCTTTTGACGGCCACCTGCAAGCCAAGGGGAGCAGCGGGCTGAGCTCGCCGCCCGCCCTGCCGAACGCCGTCCTCCTTCTCCTCCGCCCTCCTCCTCTTTCGCCCCCTCCTCCTGCGCCCCCTCCTCCTGCGCCCGCCGCCGGCGCCGCCACTCACCGGGGCGCCGTCCGAGAGCCGCGTGGCCGCGAAGACTCTGCCGAAGCCGCCGCGCCCCAGCAGCGAACCCAGCCGGTAGCGCTCCTGCAGGGCCTCCTGCGCCCTCCCTGCGGGCGAGACGCGGCTGTCAGCGCTCGGCCCGGGGCCAGCGCCGGCCCCCGAGCGCCCCTCAACCGCCCCGGGCCGGGCATCCCCAGCCGTTCGCTCCTCGGAACGGGGCAGCGGCGGCTCGGGGCCGGCGGCCGCGCTGCCGAGCGGGGGAGCCGGCCCGGGGAAGCCGCAGCGGAGGCGGCGGGAGCGGCCGCGCCGCGTGTGTCCTCCGCGGGCCCCGGGAGGAGCCGGGGCCGGGGCCGGGGCCGGGGCCGGGGCCGGGGTCGGGGTCGGGGCTGGACCCCGCGTCGAGGCCGGGGCCGGGACAGGCGGAGCCGAAGGGCGGCGATGCTGCCCCAGCCCCAGCCCCAGGCACTGATGCCCGCCCAGCAGCGCCACCGCCAGCACAGCGAGAGCCGGGCGGAGGCGAGACCGCGGCGGGACGGCCGGGGGCAGGGACGGGGCAGCCCCGCCCGGGGCCGGGGGCGGGCCGGGGGCATGGCCCGGCCAGGCAGGGGGAGAGGGAGACGGGGAAGGGCGGGATGGAGCACGAAAAGGAGAGAGGGAGGGGGTGCGGGACGCTGGGAGAGGGAGAGGAGGAACAAGAGAAGGGAAGCAGAGGGGTCTGTAGAGTCGCTGCTCCGCTGCTGCTGCTGCTGCTGCTGCTGCTGCTGCCGCTGCCGCTGCTGCCGCTGCTGCCGCTGCTGCCGCTGAAGCGCCGGGAGCGTTTGTCCGCGTGTCCGTGTGTCCGTTCCCCGCGTGTCCGTGTGTCCGTTCCCCGCGTGTCCGTTCTCCGTTCCCCCCGCGCGCCCCAGGGCCGAGCCCGCGCACCCCGGGGCAGCACGGGCCGCTGCGCTCCGGGGCCGAGCCGGAGTCACGGAGCATCTCTTCCTCCCGCAGCCACGCCATAAGCACCGTCTCGTTTAGCTTCGCCTTCACTCCATTGTAACTTTTCTTCCCGGCAATCTTGCCCCTTGCCCCTCGTGCTCGCCTGCCCCGGGCCCCATCCCGCCCGCTCGCCCCGCGCTGCGGTCTCTTGCTCACAGGCAAACCCAGCGCTGTCCGCACTTTCCCCTGGAGCAGAGGAAAGTGCTGAACGAGGAGCCAGGCAGCGGCAGGCAGAGGCAGCCCCGCGGGAGGGCTGGGCACAACGTGAGGAGGGAGAAATGCAGCCCCTGCGGGGCAGCGCTGCTCCCCGGCCGCTCGGGCTGGCCAGCGGCAGCGGCGGGGCCGTGCCCGGCCCGCTGCCCTCGTCCCCAGGGCTCTTCCTGTTTTCTTCTCCGGTTCCAGGTGAAATTCGGAGACTGCCGATAGGAGGATTAAAATCAAAGCATGAAACCACTGCTTTTGCCCAGTTTGGCTGCCAGTGCAATAGAGCAGCTCAGCTCTCAGCTGTCTGCCTCCTCCCTGCCAATGCAGCACTTTCAGCCTGCAGCAAAGGCCCTTTCTACAAACAAACTGCTGGCTGCTTTATTTCTCCTGCTGTTCACTTTGCCGTGTGAAGCCAAGACACAGAGTCTTGACCCCTGCACCATGTCCTAGGAATGACCTTTGTTGCTGCTGGGATTGTCCCTGCTGAGGGGGAAGCACCATGGGAGCACATGCCCTGTCCCTAGAACCCATAGCCGACCAGTTCTTCCCTCAGGCTGAGCTTTCCAGCCGCGCCCTGAAGTCCATCAAGTGCTTTCCCAGAGCCTTCCATGGTTGCCAGCCACCCCTCAAGGTGTGGCTCACAGGGGCACAGAACCTTGTTCAAGGTCAGGAGAGCAGAAAAAATGACAAGAGATGCCCAATTCAGAGCTCTCTTTAAAAACCTGGAAAATCAAAATCAATTGAACCCTGAAGCCCAGCTGTGGGCCCTGGAATCTCAGATCCAAGGGAAAACTGGAAAGGCTTTTTACAAGGACTGACACTGAAGAGCTAACAAATGGATGTAACAAATTACTTGGCTTTCTGAGAGTCTTCAATTTGTTTAGTTTTTTATCCTTGAACTGCTGAATTTGACTTTGTCTTTGCCTGCTCTTGCACTCAAGGAGCCTCATTTCACCAGGCAGGAAGGCAAAGCTCATTGGTGGCCCTGGCTGGTGCTGTCCATGCAGCTTTTGCAGCATTTCCATCCCTGCCGTGGCCTCTCCCCTCAGGGTCCCCAGCAGAGCTGCTGCAGCAGCAGACGGAAGCTGCAGATGGAACTGCTGCCCAGCCCAGCCTGAGCTGCACAAGGATCCTGCTGACCGGAGCCCCAAGATTCCCTGCCAGGGGCCCTGCAAACACTTCCCCATCTGTTCTGTCTGCCCCATGCAGACACTGCAGGGAACATCCTGCCTCTGCCTTGGGGCAAGGCCAGGACCCCAAATTCACACTCAAAATGCCGGATTCTGGCCCCTTCCTGCATCTGCTGACATGGGGCTACAGCCTTATCCAGAGAAACTCACTCGACTTCACACTCCAGCTTGCAAAGCCAGCCCTTGGACAGTGCCTTTCTAAGGACCACAAGGAAGAGGCCAAATTGGATTCATTTTCAATGGTTCCCCTTCATTCTCTGTGGTCGATTCTTCTGTTCTGTGCCTTGAAACACATCTTCAATGAGACTGCAAGTGATGGCTCTGAAGCCTGCAGGAAGAGAACAAAACCAAACCTGCCAAATTACCGAATGAAAGCTGAAAGACATAATACATAGTGAATGTGTTTTTCTCTTCCAAACCTTTTTCAGGTAAACATAACATGTACAAGATATGGCCAATTCACACTGACTGAGTTTCCTAAAAAGAGGCAAGCAGGGGTTATTTTTTGAGGAGAGGTTAATTCTACTACCAAATTAACTAGCTGAAGTTGAAGATAAATTGAACTTAGCATTTCAAACCTGTCCATGGTGCCTGCACAGGGTCTGTGCTGGCTTCTCGTGGTCCCCGAGGAGCAACTGGAGAGCAAGAGCTGGCCCGGAGGAGGCAGGACCCGTGGGTGCAGTGGAGATGCAGCACTTGAGGACAGCTTTTTGGTGTTCTTGTTGGGAGTTTTTGAAGAACTGTGTTAAACCTCAGCTCCCTTGCAAGTTTCCCTTTTTCCCGGTGTGATTCAGGTGCCCGGAGCAATGTGAGGGGGAGTGGGCCCAGGCTGGCCGAGAGCTGAGCCCCAGCAGAGCCCTGGCAGAGGCCAGAGCAGCCTGAGCACCCCCAGAGCCTGGCTGGAAGGAGGCACTTGCAGCAGAGCCCTGGCAGCAGCCCGGCCCTGGGTGCCTCTTCCTGGGCCAGGACTCATCAGCCATGGCAGAGCCCAGCTGGGTGTGGCTGCTGCCGAGGGAATGGTGGCCGAGCTGTGGAATGCGCAGCCTGGGGGGATTGGCCATGCCGAGTGTCCGCAGGAGCAGAGGGGGGAGAACAGTGCAGTGCTGCTGGCTCCTCTGAGGATGCCTGCCCTTCTGCCAGTGCTCCTGTGGCTGCTGGGGCAGCTGGGAGAGCTGCAGCCCTGTGGGCAGAGAGGCAGAGAGCCGGGCTGCTCCACAGGCTCCTGCACGTCCTTTAAATAACAGAGCAACCGAAAAATCTTAACAGTGGGTGAGCAGCTCCAGCTCAGAAACATGCTTTTGTTTCTAAGAATAGATTAGTACTGAATAAATAAATGAAATAGATTTCATTTGTAATTCAGATGTATTTCATCCTTTCCCAAGGGTTTGGTCCCCTTCCTGCAGGGTAATTTCCTTTACTCACCCACTTTCTAATGGTTAGGAGGAGTTAAGCTCACCAAAAAAGGCAACAGCTCCTGTTTCAAATGGAAGCAGCCACTGCTCCATGGAGCCTGAAATGCCCCCAGGCACGTGTGTGCATTTGAAGGGTGAGCGGGTGTTGGGGACAGAGATCTCACACTCCTCCTAAGGCTGTGAGAAACCCAGAAGTGGCAAAGTATCATTCCAGGTCAACTCCTACTGAAATTCCATTCCCCCACCCCCTCAAAATGGGCAGGCAGGGCTGGGCTCTGGCAGGGTTCAGTTTTGAGTGCCTTGTGCTCCCTGGCATGGAAGTGATCGTAGGACCTCTGGTGCTGATTGATTGATTGATTGATTGGGGTATGGCTGCTGAAGGAGGAGGGGGAATCTGGGGAGCCAGGAAAGTCTCTTCTTCTCCTTTCTCTCTGCAGAGCCCCCTCTTCCAAGAGAAATGCCTGTGCTGGCTTTACATGGGAGCCCTTCCCTCAGCCCCGTGTCTGAGCCACTGTGTGCTCAGAGGAGCCAATCCCGGAGGAGTCCCAATATCAGTCACCACACGGTCCCCCCACAGCAGCAGAAAGCACTGCTTGGAGTGGGGCTGGTGATCTGTGAACCGTCCTGATTCCATCCACCCCACTCCTCTCAGACAGAGATACCAAAAGGGTCCCAGCAAACCCGCAGTGCTCTAGCAGATCCCAGGAGCACTCAGTGCTGCTGGATGACCTCGTTGGTGAGGATCCCTGGCTGGTGATGGAATGTGTGGATGGAGGCCCTTCACAGGAGGTTGTTTGAGACCCGCGTGGGGCTGCAGGAGAGATGGCAGCTGTCGGTCAGGAGGGCAGGGACCCCGCTTGTGAGTCCTTTGGCTTGGACACCCTCACCCACAAGATGTGCAAGAAGTCACACAAGGCTTTGGCACTCTCAGCCTTCTTTTCCCCGAGTTCCTGGTTTCTGTAGATTTGCAGTAGAGAACCTTGCTTGCTTTTAGAACTAGAACAAAGATACCAGATGGAACAAGCCTTGCTGGTTTTAGTCAGAAGCATCAGTGACCTAAGGTGATGTTTGCTTTGGTTTGGTCACATCTTTGTTCCTTCTCAGTGTTCAGGCTGGCCTGTGGGGTGTCCTGGTTTGCTGCATTTTCTGAGTTCCTCTTGGCTCCTTTGAGCAATGGGCTGTGCCCTGGGAGGATTCTTTGTGCTCCTTGGTGACACAGGAGAACCCTGCAGGCGGTTTTTGCGGGAGCTGCTGCTGTGATGTCACAGGAACGTTGCCGCGTCCTCGCGGTGTTCCCGTTGCTGTGGGGCACAGAGGCCTCAGTGTCAGAGCAGCTCTGGGCGCCTGCTCACTGCCAGAGGATCCTCCTGCCCGAGGCATTGTCAGCTGCCAGCCCAGCCCCTGACGGGTGTCCTTGTGTCCTGGCAGGGGGACAGTCTGCAGACGTGTGCAGCACGGCCAAAATCATCCAGCAAGTGGCTGCTGCACTTTGCACTCTGTACTCTGTGGCTTCTGATGGGTATTTTTTAACCCACCTGGCACGTAAGTGGAGTTTTCCCCCAGGTGCAGCATATGTGGCTTTGGGATTGCTTTGTGCTTGATATTCTTCCTTTGGAAGGGAGTTGATTTTGAAACAAAATTGCCTTTAAGATGCCATTTCTTTGTAAGAGTTCCTGTCAAGAGCTTCTTAAAAAAGGGGGTGACTGCAGCCAGCAGGGCGTGCGCAGCATTTGCAATGTAGCCTGGGGAGTTCTGTTCCCCCAAGAGGAGAGTCTGTGGCAGTGGAGCCTGGACCTCCCTCTGTTTGCTGCTCCAGCCAAAAACTGGACACAGCCCAGTATTTTGTGCTGTTCTCTTGCTCGCTGTGTGAAAGGACTGTGGCTCCAGGGGCGATGTTGTGAAAGCAAAATGCTCTCTCCTGCCGTTGATTTGTTGTGTGGGATTTTCCACCACAGGCAGTTTTTTTCCTTACAGCATCTGGTTCATGTTCCCTCTCCCGCTGCAGGTCACGTCTCACGTGGATACTGAGAAGATCCTCCCTTGTGGAGGGGGAAAGGAACCTTTGGTGTTCAGAGTTGTGGAGCAAGTTTTGAGCTTGGCCTGTTGCAGCCAAGGGAGCAAAGCCTTGGAGGCTGAAAGAAAGTTCCTGTCAGTGTCCTTGCAGCAGCAGAAGCAAAGGGATCCCTGACTGTTTTCTCCTGTTCTGTTGAAGAGCATTGGAACACAGCAGAAACAAACCCTTTTCCCATACAGAATATGGCTTTTCAGCATCCTTCAAGCTGAGTGAGTGAATTTGGGTTGGGCGAGTGGGGCCCTCTGGTGCCACTGCCACCCAGGAATTGACAGTGCATGGATGGCAAACCCTCCTCAGTGTGAAAAAGGTCCTGTGCATAAATGGGACCAAGAGCTTGATCCACTCCTGCCTCAAAAGCCAGCAGCTTTAGGGCCTCTTCAGGGAGCAGTGCCCAGACCCAAGAAGCTCTTTTCTTGCTTAAGTTGTATAAGGGTTGGGCTATGATGGAAAAATCAGGAGTGTGTCTCCTCCAAAACCCCAGTAATCCGAAAGCATGCTGGAGCTCCTTTGTGCTTCCAGGAATTTTCATGTGTGCCAGGCTAGCTGGTGTGTCAGGGGGAATGCCCAGAGCTCCTCCCCTGCACCATGTATTCTAAGCCCTGCATTTCCTTGCCATGCCTGACCCATCCCATCCCATCCCATCCCATCCCATCCCATCCCATCCCATCCCATCCCATCCCATCCCATGCCATTGATGAGTTGCTGCACCTTCCTTGCTCTGCCTTGCCTTCCACTGCCTACCCCCACCTTACCTCGCCTTGCAGACCCATCCCCTGCCTTGCCTATCCCTGCCCCTCCCCTGCCTTGCCTTCCCTTGCTCACCTCTCGCTTCTTTTCCCTTGCAGACGCTCCCTCTCTCTGTCCCCACTGACTTCCCTTGTCTTGCCCTCTCCTTGCTCTCCTTGCCTGCTCTCCCCGTCCCTGGCCTGACCTTGCCTTTGTCTCCTTGCCTTGCCTGGTGTAACCCTGCCTTGTCGTGCCTTGTACACACCTCCCTTGCCTTGCCTTGCCTACTCCTCCCTTGCCTTGACTTCTTTGCCTGGCCCTGCCTGCCCCTTGCTTACCTTTCCTTGCACTGCCTCCCCCTCCCCTGCTTTGCCTGCCCCTGCCTTGCCTTGCCCCTGCCTTGCCCTGCCTTGCCTTGCCTTGCCTTGCCTGCCCCTCCCTTCCTCCCGTGGGTAACTGTGAAAGTTGCATTGCCTTGTTCCTGGAGTTCCCGGTGCCATTGGTGAGTTGGGATGGTGAGGCAGCTGATGGGCTGTGTCCTGCTTCCAGATTTATCTCTGCTCTTGCTAAACTGCCTCTTTCCCTTGCTTGCCATCAAAGACATCTCCTTTTTCGGGGATGTGTCTTTCTCCTTCAGGCTGTGCAAATTCTAAGAACTGTTTGGCCTCAAAGGAATGTCTCTCCATTTGATTCTGTCTTCCTTTACAAGTCACCTGGGAACAAAACTCAACTGTAGTCGTTTCCATGAGGTGATTTAGCTGTGCACATTGATCTCCATGCCACTGTTTTCTTCTTGGAGCTACCTTGTCCTTGAGGAACTGTGGCTGGTTATGGAATACTGGACAGAGGCACTTTAGAGGCTGTTGTGGCTGAAGGAGAGGGGGCAGCTGTCAGTCAGGAGGTGAGGGATCCCTCTGGTGCTTCCCATGCCCTGGACATGCTGGTCCTGGTAAGCAGGTGATAAGAACAAAAAAAAACAAACCCCTAATCTGTCTTCACTTAGAAAGATGCTGCTCTGATGGTGTTGGACAGCAGCTCTTCCTCTTGGCTGCACCGTGTCCTGCCATTACTCACCATTTCCTGAGACAGGAAATCTCTTGGAGCCATTCTCCTTTCTTTGTGTGATGAATTCAAGTCTTTAATTGTGACCCTCATATTTCTTTGTCCTCTATCGGAGCCTGCAGGCCCTGGATTTCCTTCATTCCACCAGGTCATCCACAGGGACATCAAAAGCTCCAGCATCCTTCTGGGCATGGACAGATCTGTCAGGTTGGCTGGGTAGTTTTGGTCAAGGCTGTATTGGGTCTGACTGGGGTAAAGCTCACAGCCCTTACAGTGCTGGGCTTTGCTTTGGTAGCTGGTGTTGATAACAGAGCAGTGTTTGGGCTACTGCCAAGCTGTGCTGTCCCTCTGACATTCCTTCCCCCACCCAAGGGGATGGGGGTGGGCAAGATCCTGGGAGGGGACACCAGCAGGCCAGCTGAGCCCAGTCAGCCAAAGGGATATTCCATCCCATATGACATCAGCTCAGATATCTAAGGGAAGGAAGAGAAGAGGAAGGGGGGGCATTCATGAGTTGTCCATGTTTGCCTTCTGGAAGAACCACTCCGCGTGCTGAAGCCCTGCTTCCCAGTAAGTGTCCGGACATCGCTGCTGATGGGAAGTAGAGACTGATTGTTTTTTCCTTTAGCTCTTGTGCTCGCAGATCTCTGCTTGTTCTCTTTATTTTCCTGCTGTAATCAACTGCCTTATCTCACCCTACTAGATTTTTTCCCATATTATTCTCTCCCATGTCCCAGTGGGAAAGGGAGTGATAGAGCGACTGAGTGGGCACCTGGCACCCAGCCGGGGGCAACCCAAGTCAGTCTCTTTTGGTGCCCAAAGGTGGGGCGAGATAAAGGCAGTTTATATATATATATACATACATATATATGTGTGTATTGCATGCTCTAGTAATTATCAATAGCAGCTCTCAAGTAATGAGCTCCTGCATGGCACACAGCCTTTGGCTTTGTTTTGCTATCTTTATTTTGCTAAGTTTGGGAACATGTTGAAACAAACAATGACTATGAATGAATATAACTCCTTCTCTCTGCCCGGGGTGAATTTGAGTATGGATGATCTTTTACTGCAGATTCCCATGGTCATTGCCAATCCTTATATAAGCTTCCTGATATTATTAATAATATTAGCCAACACCGTAGTTACCTTATGGAATTCATGGAAATTGTCATCTCCCTGGTACAGAAGGAAACAACCCTTGGGTGAGGAGCTGTTAAAATCTGCCCTGAGGTACCCAGTTCCTGGGTGGAAAGGTGTATGGAAGGATTTGGGCAGGTTCCTAGGGCGGTTATCACCTCCCATTGCCAGGGAGTTTACTCCTGAAGAGGTAAATAACCCTAACAAACTGGCCCATCACTGACAGAGGGGTGCCTCGTTTACTCCCAGGAATGCCAGCAGCTTCTCGCCCTGTACTGGGGGCTGGCCTGGGCCTACCGGGCCTCTGTTCAATACTCTCAGAGGACTGTGGTTGAGGCAGGAACCCAAACTGTGTCTGAGGACACTATAGCTGAGACAGGGACACAAACTACACCTATGGCTGAGGCACGGATACAAACCACAACAACTGTCTGAGATAGGAACCCAAACCACAGCAACTACAGTGATTGCCCCAGCAGTGCAAACAAAAAAATGGACAAGGCAAGTTTCAGGCCCAAGCCGCCAATTAGTAAGGGAAGAAGAAGAAGAAGAAGAAGAAGAAGAAGAGGAAGAAGAGGTGGGGCCAGATCAAGAGGCAGGTCCTTCAGCAAAGGAATCAAAGGGAGTGAGGCAAGTTAAACAGGAAACCGAAGTTACTTGGTCTCTGACCCCATTCGAACTTCGAGACCTGCAAAAGGATTGCAGCTGCCAGTCAGGTGAGAGGATTCCTGCATGGCTGCTGCGATGCTGGGATAATGGGGCCGATAGTCAGCAGTTAGAAGGTCATGAAGCCCAACAGCTGGGATCCCTTGCTAAGGATCGGGAAACTGAAAGAGGGCTTGCAAAGGAAGGAGCAATTTGTAGCTTCTGGAGACGGCTTTTCTCAAGTGTGAAGGCAAGATATCCTTTTAAGGAAGATCTTGTGAAATCCCCAGGGAAGTGGACCAATGTAGATGAAGGTATCCAGTACTTGAGAGAATTGGCAGTGCTGGGAATTGTCTATAGTGATCTAAAGGATGATCGAGTCAGCAAAGATCCAGAGGATGTCCCCTGTACACTCGCCATGTGGAGGAAGGTGGTTCAAGGCATCCCTGCATCATATTCCAGCAGCCTGGTAGCATTTTATTATCCACAAATGGATACACCAACTGTAGAGGTGGCGTCCTCCCGGCTCCGAAATGTAGCAGAAACTCTGGGTACTCCCTCATCCCTGCAAGCCACCAGCCCAACTTTTAGGGGCAGCCCAAGAGATCGCTCCTCTCCAACCCCAGCCAGAGGGAAAAGAATCCCCAAGAACAGGCCACGTAATGAGCTCTGGTTCTTTCTGCGTGAGCATGGAGAGGACATGAGGAAGTGGAATGGTGAACCCACCTCCAAGCTGAGCGCCCGGGTCCGAGAACTGAGGGGGAAGAGACCTGTTAAGAAGGGGCCGCCGAAGAAGACTGTCAGTGTAGTTACCACAGAGAGACCAGAAGACAATCAGCGATCTCCCAGATATAAGAAAATGAAAACCATTTCCTACAGTCCTGATGAGGGAACCTCTGATTTGGCATCACAAAGGTCAGACAGTGAATACTCTGACCAGGAACAGGAATAGAGGGTCCCTGCCTCCGGCCAGGAGGAGGAAAGGGATGACCGGGTATACTGGACGGTGTGGATTCGATGGCCTGGCACATCAGAGCCACAGAAGTACAAAGCTTTAGTGGACACCGGTGCACAGTGTACACTGATGCCATCAAGGCACAAGAGTGCAGAAGCCATCTGGATCTCTGGAGTGACAGGGGGATGCCAGGAGTTGTCGGTAATAAAAGCTGAGGTGAGCTTAACAGGGGACAGATGGCAAAGGCACCCCATTGTGACTGGCCCAGAGGCCCCTTGCATCCTTGGCATTGACTACCTCAGGAGAGGGTATTTTAAGAATCCAAAAGGATATCGATGGGCCTTTGGTGTAGCTGCAGTGAATACAGAGAAGATCAAACAGTTATCCACCCTGCCTGGCCTCTCGGAAGATCCCTTCATCGTAGGATTGCTGCAGGTGGAAGATCAACAAGTACCGATTGCTACCAGGACAGTGCACCAGAGGCAGTATCGTACCAACCGGGACTGCGGGACTCCTATCCATGAACTAATTCATCGACTGGAGAGCCAAGGAGTTATCAGCAGGACCCGCTCACCCTTCAACAGCCCCATATGGCCAATGTGGAAGTCAAATGGGGAATGGCGGCTGACAGTGGACTATCGGGGCCTGAATGAAGTCACAGCGCCTCTAAGTGCTGCCATACCAGACATGTTGGACCTCCAATATGAGCTAGAGTCAAAATCAGCCAAATGGCATGCCACGACTGACATAGCTAATGCATTTTTCTCAGTCCCTCTGGCGGCAGAGTGCAGGCCTCAGTTTGCTTTCATTTGGAGGGGTGTCCAGTACGCCTGGAACCGACTGCCCCAGGGGTGGAGACACAGCCCCACCATCTGCCATGGCCTGATCCAGGCTGCTCTGGAACAGGGTGGAGCTCCGGAACACCTGCAATATATTGATGGTATCATTGTGTGGGGTGATACAGCAGGAGAAGTTTTTGAAAAAGGGAAGAAAATAATCCAAATTCTTCAGAAAGCTGGTCTTGCTATAAAACAAAGGAAGGTTAAGGGACCTGCACAGGAGATCCAGTTCCTGGGAATAAAATGGCAGGATAGGCGCCGTCATGTGCCTGCAGAGGTGGTTGACAAAATTGCCAATACGTGTCCAGCAGTTAATAAGAAGGAAACACAAGCTTTCCTGGGCCTTGTAGGGTTCTGGAGAATGCACATTCCAGGCTATAGTCAACTTGTGGGCCCCCTCTATCGAGTGACCCAGAAGAAGAAGGACCTTGAGTGGGGCCCTGAGCAGAAACAGGCCGTTGAGCAGATCAAACAGGAAACAGCTCGTGCCCTTGGGCCTGTTCGGACAGGACCAGATGTGCAAAATATACTCTACACTGCAGCCGGGGAGCAGGGCCTCACCTGGAGCCTTTGGCAGAGGACTGCGGGAGAAACCCAAGGTCGGCCATTAGGATTCGGGAGCTGGAGTTATTGAGGATCAGAAGCCCGCTATACTCCAACTGAAAAAGAGATATTAGCAGCTTACGAGGGTGTTGGAGTGGCCTCAGAAGTTGTTGGGACAGAAGCGTGTCTCCTCTTGGCTCCACGATTGCCCGTCCTACACTGGATGTTCAAAGGAAACATTCCCTCCATGCATCATGCAACCAGCACTACATGGAGTAAGGGGGTGGCCTTAATTGCACAACAAGCCCGAATGGGAAAAGCCAATTTCCCAGGAATCCTAGAAGAGATTTTGAATTGGTCAGAAGCCAGAGATTTTGGAGCACTGTCTGAGAAGGTGACTCATGCCCAAGAAGCACCACCATATAATGAGTTACCAGAAAATGAAAGATGATATGCTTTATTTACTGATGGATCCTGCCGAGTGATAGGAAACCATCAGAGGTGGAAAGCTGCTGTGTGGAATGCCACACAACAAGTGATTGAGGCCGCTGAAGGGGAAGGTGAATCAAGCCAGTTTGCAGAGGTGAAAGCCATCCAACTAGCCCTAGAGATTGCTGAGAGAGAAAAGTGGCCCATACTCTGTCTCTAGACCAACTCCTGGATGGTGGCTAATGCCCTAAGGGGATGGCTGCAGCAGTGGAAGAAAAGCAACTGGCAGCGCAGGGGGAAACCCATCTGGGCTGCTGCATTGTGGCAGGACATTGCTGCACGGATGGAAAACAAGACTCTGAAAGTGCGTCGTGTAGATGCCCATGTGCCCAGAAGTCGTGTCACTGAGGAGCAAGAAAAAGGCAATAATGAACAGGGATGGTGTCAGTGCTCAACCATCAAGTTTACTGTTCCTCCTGTCCTGACCCCACATTCTTCTGGAATGGAGATCACCTGGAACGACGTGAAAGGACAGGAGATAGCAGTTAATGTTATAGGGATGGTTGAAGGATGTAGCTTAAATTGCATGTGTGAGTAGGAAAGGGTTCTAGTAATGAGAATATCCAGATTATATGGGATCCAAGCATGATGCAAATGGTATGGAATGAGGGGTGCAGATTGTATTGGGTCTGACTGGGGTAAAGCTCACAGCCCTTACAGTGCTGTGCTTTGCATTGGTAGCTGGTGTTGATAACAGAGCAGGGTTTTGGCACTGCCAAGCAGTGTGTCTTAGGTTACAATGGTATGTATTCTATCACCATCTTCATGGGATGTTGGGGCCGGGTGGGGCAGTGTTCCTGGCTCATCCCTGATGGCCCCAGGGCATGTCTTCCCATGGGCCAGCTCTTGGAGCCAGGTGGGGCACTTTGCTTTGCTCATTCCTAATGCCTGCAGTTAATGGACCATTGAGTCCCACTGATAAACTCCATCACTCCATTGTGAGATGCTCCACCCAGGGGGAGGAACCAAGCATCCCTATCTGGATATAATCTGGAATTGGAAACACCACAAGGCAGCTTTTCCACTGCATTCCCAGAGGAAGATCAGACCCTTCTACACCACCACTGGACCTTCAGAGGAGAACTACACCTTTCCACAGGGATCGCTGCTACAAGAGTACCACATCTGTCACTCCCAGAGGAGTGCAGCCACCATCTAATTGGACTGCTACCAACACCTGACCGACAGGGTGTCAGGTTGTATTCTGACTCTGTCAGTGTTTTTGTACTATTGCATTTATTTTAATTTTTCTATTGAATTGTAGTTCTGACTTTGAGTCTCTCACTGATTTGCTTTCAAACTACCACATTTTTTGGCACCCAGTGTGGGGCAGGGTCCTGAGGAAAGCCAGAATTACAATGTTGTGTTCTAGAGTCCACCTATTCACTGTGATACTCAATACACTTACATGGGTCCTGTACCTTGCTCTATATATATTTCCGCAGACAGGGAACTACCTGCCCGTAGTAATGCTCCTGTGCAGGACAGGGTATCGTATAAAAATTGCTTTAATGGTTTATAATGTCTATTGCATGATAACCTCTGAGGCAACGAACACCATTGGGAATATATACTCAATTTTGTTTGCTTGTCCTAGTCTGGGCTGCTACATCTGGGGCCTCCTCAACAATCGCACCCAGCCCCCAGGGGAAAGAGTAGAGAGTCTGATGAGTAGACATCAGACATGTTCTTCTCCAGCTGACTGGTGATTTAGAAACTACATCCAAGTCCATTTCTTTCAGCCTCTCTTTTTCGCAAAGCTTTCCTGAATATAAAAATACTGTTTTCACAACTTTCTGTAGCAAAAGAATTTGGATGTTCACTACCTGCTGAGTCAATGAGTGCTAAAATCAATATCCTACTGATTATCTGAGAGTCCATTTGTCTTCTTTTCACACTGTCCAGAAACATAGACTTTTGCCCATCCCCTAAATGCCTCTCCACTTCTGCAGTTACCTTCATTTCTAATGGACATAGCAGCAGCTGTGAGTTTGATTCTTGCCTCAAAATGATGACGTTTAGGAAGGTACCAGTGACAGGAGGCAGCCTGTCAGTGTGTCCATTCTTCAGAGGCTGTAGAATGACACATTTCACTGGCACAACAGTCTGCCAACCTTCTTTTCAAAGCCACACATGCATTCACAAAAACTGAGAACCAAGGTGAGACACAATTTCATACTGGGATAAGTAGCTTGACTATTGCTGTTCCTATTGCTATTAAACACAGATTTCTTTGCCAAATATCACTGGAGAAAAGATGTGATAAGATAAAGATTACTTGCACTTTAGAGTGCTTTTATACAAAGGGGAGTTCACAAAATGATTGAGGACATTCTTGGAATGCTGTGAGCCAGTATCCTGTCAGTGGGGCAGGGTGTGCTCCTGCCCTGCCTGTCTTGAGGACTCATCACCTCCCATGAGGAGCAGCAAGAGGAGGTTTGGGCAGGGAGTTTCTTTTGATGCTGAACCCTCTCCTGAAACCAATTGTGAAGCTGTCAAAATACCTGAACTAAAATTTCTCAGTGCTCTGAGCCTCATTTTCTGGCGTCTGATTTGATAACGATCTGATTTTCAGAAGAACTGGGCACTCTAAATCATGGTTTGAGATAAAATAAATGCTATGCTTAAGTCTCCAAAGTGCTAATAACTTCAGAACTATGTTCCTTAAATTATACTTCCCAAATAATCAATTATATTTTCATCTATTAGTACTTTAGATTTATGATAGAAAAAGAGTCTATTGCTTATTTCTTGGGGAAGTCCCAAAGGTTTCTTCGTGCTTCTCATGAGAAACACAGATGTAAGATGGCTGAAAAATCATGCAAAGTCTAGTGAGTAATTCGTGGTTCTGCCTCCAAGGCCAAGCAGGCAGAAAATGCACTTAAACAATGAAGGAGAAGGCATCTAAAACAGCCAATTTCCACTTTGCACCTTCAAAGGGACAAGGACTCTTCAGGAAAGAAAACAAACTCAGAAACCCAAACAGAATTAGTGTGTGATCATACTGAAAGGCTCCTTCATAATGCAGTTTCTAATTTCAAATGATTGATTTAGCAATAGAGCCAGTGTGAAATTCGTTGACAGAACCATTTGCTTTTTGAAGCCACAATTCCATCAAAATGGAAATTATTAGAAAAAAAAGTTGATTTTCCTTTGACTTTTTGGGTTGGAGGGAAGAGAGAAATATACTTTACCCCATTTCTAATTTTTCAAAGTTGAACTTTTATATAATTTCTTTTTCTCCTTGTGTGATAATATACAAGACAAAGTACAAATGATAAAACTGATGGAAAAACAAATACACTTTCACAACAGAAATTCAGAATTATAGAGCATATCATAATTACATTTTAAAACCTGGTGCAGTTCCAGTTTTATATCCTTTACATAATTTTTTAACTTCTCTATGTGGATATGTTTCTATATACAAATGAGATGGGAAAGGGGACTAATTCCAAACTCAAGATGTTCTTTGTTTTGTTGTTTGTTTTGTTTTTAATTCCATCACGTGGCACTGGAAATGTTAAATTATTTAGAGGTGTCAGCCAGGGTGTTCTGTTTCAATTTTTTGGTAACAATAATAGGAGGCAAACATTACTATGGCCAGCCTAAGTAAAAGGCCATGGGCAGGGACAACTTCCACTATGCCAGGTTCCTCCAAGCCCCATCCAACCTGGCCTTGGATACTTCCAGGGATGGGGCAACCCCTCTTTAACTTCCAGCCCAAAAACTGAACCCTTTTGTTCAATCAGATTATTCTTCCCAGGACTCTTTACATATGTTCATTATATAAAGCATACAATTTTAATGTGTAAAATGTCAGAATATAGAAAATACACCACCTTTAATAAAGAGGATTCCATACTTTGACTTTATTTACGTTCAATATTATTCTCACAGTGACTGCTGCTCTCTGCAGGACAAGGGAATTGTCAGGATTGCAATAAAATCAGCTTCACTGCTGTTATATGTTCTTGTGTTGGGCTGCTCACTGGTATCAGTGCTAATCTTGTTTCACAGAAAATATGCAAAATCTTGTCTAGTGCTACAGACTCAATCATATTTATCACTACAAGACACAGCCCTAACATTTGTCCCAAAAATATGTGAGCACATTGTTACAAAGCTACAGTCACAGGGACAATGCAAGGTTTATGCACATGAGGTATTTTTTGCTCCTTCTTTATAGAACACTCAAAACAACAATACA
This sequence comes from Eopsaltria australis, assembly GCA_034509425.1. Classification (NCBI taxonomy): domain Eukaryota; kingdom Metazoa; phylum Chordata; class Aves; order Passeriformes; family Petroicidae; genus Eopsaltria; species Eopsaltria australis. The sequence goes on along the minus strand of JAVTVJ010000439.1, from coordinate 713,531 downwards.
AAACAATTACAAATCTCATCTCTGTAACTATATTTATGCAAGAGTGTGGCTGTTGCGTTTCATTGGTTCCTTGCATCCACTATTATCAAACTCCATCATTTTCTCTGTGTTCTCTGGTAGACCTATTTTGCAAGAGATTTTGTGAAATAAATATGCAAATATACTTCACCAAAAAAGGAAGGCAGCAACCTTTAACTGCTTGATAACAGCCTTTGACACTCTTTAGAAATCAGTTATACTGACTGCTGTAATATATATAAATGTGTCCTTATCTTCTTCTTTAATATTTATAATATTTCATCTCATTCATGTGTCTCATCTCTATTCTGCACAAATCACCCATTTTAATGATTACAGACCATGAATCATCTGTGGTGGTCCCCTTTTCTGCTCTCCCCCACGAGCCTTCACTGACCCCATTTCTGCTTCTGAGAAAATTGATTTACATGTGGAGCAACTGCTGACCCCACTGGGGTTCAGACTTTCAACACAACCCAAGTGCTGGTTTATCTTTATATCTGGGGCAGTAATTTCAAGCAATGGCTTCACAAACAGCTGGCTCATCTCTGCAGGGCAGACAGCTGGAAACGGAAACCATTAGTGCTAAGAGGGAAAAGAGAAGCTTTTCACATGCAGATAAAGCCCTTGACTAAGACTCTCACCTAGCCTTGCCCTTTCCTCCTGGAGGATCAATCCCCTTTGGGTAACAAAGGAGCCAACAGAAACCTTGAATGCCAAATTTAACAATTCCAATGTTCTTGATTTATTTAAATTAGTGAACATTTCTTCAAAAACCCTACTTTGCTCTATGAATTTCAGTAAGTTACAGCCAGCAGCCAGAATAAGAACCAAGTCCTTTGATTGTTTTTTTTTTGGGTTTTTTTTTTTTTTTGGTTGGTTGGTTGGTTGTTTTTTGGTTGGTTGGTTGTTTTTTTGCATTAAATCTCAGAGACCAGCAGAACATTTCATGACACCTGCAGAGGATGTACAGAGCCTAACTGAAGCAAATCAAAGATTTCCAGCATTTTAACTGCCAAGAATAAACATACTATAAAAGAAAAATAAAATAAATGCCAAAAAGATGAAGGTTGCCTAAGGATTTATATTCACTTTTATCATTGCGGTGCTTCACTTTTTTAGCTCATCCAGCCCACCTTAGCAGCAGAGTGGTTTAGGCACCTTACCCCGTTCTAGGTCTCTTTCCTCACTGTTCAATCTTTCTGCCTCTCAGGCAACACTTCAGGCTCCTGGATGAATCAATTTGCCAGGCTATAAATATGTGAGTGGTCTACTAGGCAGGATGGCTCCCAGCTGAAAACACAAAGCCAAAGGAGTAAAGAGAGAAGGAAATGAACACAAGAGGTGGACTGAACAATAATGTACATTTTAGACTTGCCAGGAGTGGGGGAAGATATGCTTTTCTTTGTTCATAAATGAAAAGGAAACTATTTTTATTTGCCTTGCAGTGATGGCACAAAAATTACTCTTTTCTAATTTCTCCGGTATCCACTCCTTCTGCTTTGCTTACACTTAATTACATTAACATCTTCTACTGAAAGCAGGCTGTCACCCAAAAAATTAACAATGGCCATTGAGTATCACAATTTGCACTATTTTAAAAAGAGATTCTGCGGGAATAGCTCTTTCAAATAAGTTGCATGTGAAAGTCTGAATAAAAGGTCCAGAACTGGATGTGTGGATGTGCATAAACATATATAAACTCACACCACAGCATACATGTACCCATTTTCTAACAAATGCCTCTAAATTTTTTCTTCAAATGGTTTGCACAATCGATTCTCAAAGTGGACTTGATGCCTCCAAAGGGTTTTGAAGGGCTTCATGCCTTTATCATTTAATTTTATTTCCCTTAATATTGGTAAAGAAATAACATTGCCTCAGGTGAAAGAGCTAGATTGTTACTTTGGGCTCAAAACACATGTAGGTGCTTAGGAACATGGTTTGGTGGTGGACCTGGCAGTGTCAGTTAATGGTTGGGCTCAATGATCTTAGTGTTCTTTTCCAGCCTTAATGGTTCCATGATTCTCTGGGCACAGATTTGAGTAGGGGTAGTTTTGGAGATATCCATTCCTCCAACACCACCCCCATTTATGCTGTGCCTTCTGAAACCACAGTTACTCCTTTGATGTGGCAGTTTCCAACCAACCTGTAAGAGCTGGAGGAAGAACCTCACAAACCAGGAGACCCAGGGGAGCAGAGCAGCATCACTGCTCCCACCCCACCAAGGAAGAGAGACATGCAGGCAAATGCTGGAGTAAATGGGAATACAGCCCCCAACAATTCCTTCTTCCCCTTCTTTCCCCCCTTTAACTGCAGTGGCTGCAGGGCTGCTTGCTCTCAGGGCTCTCATTTCTCCTCTGCCTCTTAAAGCACAACTCTGGATAATATAAAACCTCTAAGCACAGTCTCTGAGCTGGTGCTGGCCTTTGTAGCCCATCTGCTGTGATGCCTTTCTTCCCCCTGCTAATATTGGCTGGCCCAACCACAAAGGTCAGTGAGCAAAGAGAGGAGCCTTCCTTACCTCAGGCAGGAGAGCTCATGCATTAAAACCCAGAGTACAGAGGTTCAATGTCTGCTGCCTGGCAGTTCAGCCACAGGCACATCAGAACACCTGAACCACTTCCTCTGCACAGATGGCCTTAAATAATGATATATTCCTGTCTTGAAAGTCTCAAGGCCAGAGCCTATTCCTCTTCAATTCAGTGCCGAGGATCCTATTGATTTAAAGGGATTGGTTTTCAGCCATCAAACTAGAAATGTATGCCTTTCCTGACAGGAAGAAATATAGGGCAGGATAGAAACAGGAAGGGGAAGGATCCAGAATTTCAGCCATTCAGTAGTATGTGCTGGATGCACCTTTGTTATTTGAATGTCAAAGAAATGTTGTTTATTCCTTAAAGTGCAAACCCCTCAAGATGAAGTCCAAGCATGTCTATAATTATTATTTCTCTTGACTGTAGGAAGCTTCTTGCTGTTTCATTTTTTCAATAATAAAGAAGTTGATTGTAGTATTAGACTCAAAAGGCACAAATTTTTTGGTTGTGTTCTAAAACCTTGTCTAGATTTTTTAAGCAGAGAGAATTAAACAGAGGTGGAATTAAATAGAGATGAAATAAAAAAGAGATTCAAGTGATACTTTTGAATACCTATACAAAATTTTGTGTGTGCTTAAATATATAGAAGAATTTTAACCCTGAGTTCAGTGAGACTGCTTGATTCAATAAATTCATGTGAGAGTGATTTTGCAGAATTCGATTCTCAGTCTGAATTCTGTGAGACAAAGACTTGTCCTCACCATCCTTGCCTATGTAGACGCTAACAGCATTTGAGTATTATATAAATAATAATTCACCATAAAGTTTAACTGAGCCCTGTTAAGGATCCCACTTGCTATTCAGCAGGGAACTGAGATTTAGTAGTGGTGAATTTAAAGCACTTGAGTTAAAATTAATTTGCTGCTTGTAAAATTTTAAATTCTATTGCCCTCAGAAATGTTCCCGAAATCCTTGTAAAGTGGTCAGCTATGTGGATGAGGTTCAGGGCTCTCAGACTGATCATAGTGGGGATTTCCTTAAAGAATATTTTACTCAGGAATGTAATTTATAAATGTCCTCTGATTTCAGTATACTTTGTGTAAGTATGCATTGCACATTTGGTAACAACGCTGAACTGGAGAAGGATGGAAAGAGTTAAAATGATGGAGCAGGTGAAAAAATGAAAGTATAAAGGAAGACCATTTCCCTAATTGTGCTGAAAAGCTCCTTTTTTTCATAATTCTTCCAATTTGTACTCTAAGGCTGAAGGTCTGAAGGCAAAATTCTGAGTGCAAAAGCAGTTAGAATGTTTTGCTTTGTGTTTATCTTAGTCACAAGCCAATTGATAAATCACAATTTTAGGGACAAAAACTGATGTGGAAGCAGGTGTGGCAGAAAAAATGCATTGCTATTAATTCTCTCTCAGGGCATCACTTTGTCTCTGGGTCAGTGTTTGAGCCACTCTCCAACCTTACAGTGACAGCTCTGCTCTGTACAGAGAAAAAAGTTTCTTCATTTAAAGTGTCCCAAATTTAGCTAAAGTTAAGATTAAATATTGTTGAAATAGAACAAAAGTGCTGAGTAAAATATTGCTAAACATTGCTAAAATATTTTGGTGACACAGAGCATAGATAACCTTCTTATACAGACAATAACTTGCACAGCTTGAAGATTTCACCCTAAGGAGCATTAGGCTACAATCCCACAGGGGCAATTTGTTAGGGGAGTTTGTCTTTCTCATTGTCAAGGAGCTATTCTATTTAATGAAATTCCTTTTCCTATTATAATTCACCTTATTTGTTCTTAATTCAATTATTTCCTGTAAATATTTTCTTCCTGTCCAGCTTGACTGAATGTGGAAATCATCCATTCTCTCCCTTGAGTCTTTTAGGTCCAACATGCAGACACCTGAACCATAAAACATCCCCTCAAATGAATTCAGTAACAAAATCCAGGTGCTGAGAGACCTAAAGATAGACCCAAACTGATTGTGTGTGATTACAGGCAATGCTCTGACACAAACCTTTCAAGTGTTGTACCAAGAAAGACAGGCTGGAAATAGGAGGATAATTAGGCTCTTTCTTTAGCAAGAGCACATTTCTGCAGTGCTGGAGTAATTGCAGCCCTGCTGTGATATGCAGAAACTTTCTCAGAAGGCAGAAAAAGGCTTTGGAAATTGTAGCCATTCAAGAGATCACTGGGTCTCTATTTCTGTTGAATTTTTAGGAATATAAGCAAATATAAGTTTTAGGCAAGCTTGCAAAAATTAATGACATCTCTGAGATTTGCAAATATTGCTCAGGCTGAACTTATTTCCCCATCAGGGATTTTTTTACAAGCAGTTGTATAGTGTTAAGGCTCATGGTTTGGGCACAACAATTATGGCATGCTGGGAACCACTAGGAGGTTTCTCTCAGAAAGTTACACAGGTAAAAAAACCAAACCCAGAGTCTCTGAAATTTATGAGATTCAGCTAGACTGAAGTATTTATACACTTCTGTGGGTCTGGACGCTCCTGGTCAACTTCATCTCACACAACTTTAGGGAGCTAAACAATAGAAATAAAAGTTGCTCATTCAGAGTTTACTCAAATGTGTATAGCTACAAGAGCAACTGACTTCCCTCATCGATTACTGGGACATTTAAGATTTCTTTGCCCAGAGAGGTTGTGGCTGCCCCATCCCTGGAAGTGTTCCAGACCAGGTTGGATGGGACTCTGAGCAACCTGGGAGAGTGAAAGTTGTCCCTGCCCATGGCAGGGGTTGGGATGAGGTGATCTTTAAGTTCCCTTCCAACCCAAACCATTCTAGGATTCAATGATTCTAACTTTCTGTTTTTAATACAAAACCCCCACAAATAAAAGCCCACAGGATATGTCCTAGAATTCCAGTGGTCAATACTTAAGAAAGTGTTTCAGTGTCCTAAGTGAAAGAAAAGAGGTCATCAAAGGGGCAGAGTGTAACACATTTGAACTCCGGTGTTTGCAGATGTCACAGCTAAAAGTGAGGGATCCAGGTGTGTCTTTAAATTGCACCTCTAGACTTAATAACCTGGGTTTGGTTCTTGAGGCACTTGTTTTGATATAAGAAAAACAATAAACTCATAGTGAACTGAATTTTTTCAGATCAAAATTAAGACTCCATATATTTAGTAAATGATTCAAAAAGATTCCTATTGAAAATACCCTAGCAGATAAAACAATAGTCTTGAAACGAGGCCCTGAAAATAACCAAATGTGGCCTGTGTGTACATATTAGTATAATTTTATGCTCCATTTCCAACATGGATATTACAATAATATTTCACACAAATTATAGGTCAATTTTCACAGAGATGCTGCCCTAAAGGTGCGTGAAATTGCATTAGGAGGGGAAATTCACATCATACTTGGCAATCACAATTGAGCAGAAAAGTAATGTTTTAGTAACCTCACAGCTCTGAAAGTGATGGTGGGTTTCATGATGTAAAACTAATGTTCCACCAGAATGCACCAGCTGTAATTAAAATGGTTTGCATTGTTCCTCACTCTATGAAACCTTCTATGAATGCTAACACAGGCACCTGCCTTACCAGGGCTTATGCAGTTTTGTTATATTTTCATTTTCCATGCCAAAACACATCTTCCTATGCTATTCCTCATGACCTTGTAGCTTTTTCTCAGCAATATAAAAGCTTGAAGACAATTGCATTTCATTCCTTTCCTGTGGTTTGGCTGTTGTAGCTGGGGGAAAAAAAAAAAAAAAAGAAAAATATCATGAAGACCAGGTCAGGCCAAATTCCCAGATTGCTGGCCCATGGAATGGACAGTCAGTGCTCCTTCCAATGCCCAGATTTACCTGGCCACAATCCCTGTGCTCGATACCTCTCATCTGGCTCCAGGATTCCAGATGGGCTTAATTAGTGAGAAGCATTAGTCCCAAGGACTGAGATAGAATTAAGAGCAGATGACTTCTGGCTCAATTTCTTTGATTTTTTTAACCCTGGTTACAGATTTCTGGGCAGCTGATCTGTACTGACACTTTTTATATTCCTTTTGTCAAGAAAATTTTCCTCCACAGTTTGTTACTGCTTGGTAGGTGCCATAAAGAGCAGCTAGCACCTGATTCTTTCCCTGTGGTAGATTTATCCTTACATTTGTCTGTTTAATATGTTCCAACTGATCTCCAAACTTCTGTTTAATTAAAGTCTACTTAATTAACAAGGACAATGGATGAAGAAGGGGAAATTCCTGGGCTTTGTGGCTCAATAGTTGGTAGAATTTTTATCGCTCACTTTTTTGTGTGACTCAGTTTATTTAATAAAAATCTAATATTTTAAAAGACATAACTCTTCGCATTTCTCAGAGGGCAATTTGAACATAATTCAGCTATGACAATAGCAAAAGAACAATTATACTCACCTACATGGTCTTAGTGAAATGAAAGGTGTGATTTTGTTCAAAAAGTAATTGCCTGATGTAAAAGGACTTCCCAGTGAATGCCACCCACACCCCAATTCTGTGTTTCAGAAAACAACTGGCATGCAAACCACAGGAAGTGTGACTGAGAGATTTAATGTCCCCAGATAACATTCACATGAATATAATTAATCCTTATTTAAGTGCTCTCAGCCAGAAGGTGGGTTTTCAGATGGCTACAACCTCCCCTTCTATCCCAGGGGTGCTACTATTGCAAATTTAGAGAACAGATAACTAATGGAATGTTTATATCAGTTTCAAGAGTATGATTTATGTGCACCTTTATAGTCTTATCTAGACTGAAATCAATTTTTAATACTCTGTGTAGGTCAGTTCTGAGCTGCCATTACAAGACTCAGTGCTGGGAGATGTTGTGGACAGAAAGGGCCCTCCTAGGAACGTGACAATCTTTCCATTGGCATTAGACTGCTGCTTTGGCTTCCCATGAAGAAATTATATGCAAACATTTTCTTCAGGTCTCTTTAAGAAACAAGTGATGTTAATCCTTTTTCTCCAGACACGGAAAATGATTGTTTACAACTAAATGCTATGTAGGTGATTGGTAAAAGAACATGAATGCAGGAATTCATGTATCAGTATTTGAAACCTCATTAACATCTTCCCTTCTCCATAAAAGAAGTGCACCTTTACACAGAAAAACATGCAATAGTCAGATGCATCACTGCAAAAAAATGTTATGTGCATTTTGAGTCACTGGGTTTAGAGAAATCCTTGGATTACTGAAATAAATGTCTTTTTCTTTCTTATTAAATTTATGAAAGGAGTCCCACTATGTTTCACATTATCTTTATGCTCAGTGCTTTCCAAAACAATGCCTGATTCCTCTGCTCTAGAATTAAAAAAAACCCACAAATTGATTATATTAAGTTTCTTTTCTTATTTAAAGAACACCCTATAGATTATGAGAGCTACTCCACATAAGTAATCTTTCACTTAAGAAAAATTTCTATGCTTATAACTAAGGCAGGTATAAAGCAAATCCTTCATTGCATGCCCCTCAATATGGTTCACTTTGATTTTTCATTTATAAGGGAACAGAATGCAGCTTGGCAGGTCATCTATTCCTTCATCTGCATCATAGATTAATCACATTTACTTTTTTTTCTTTTTCTTTCAACAGATGTTTACAGATGTTTTGCCACAGGTCAATTAGTGACTGACTGGCAGATTCCTCAGCCTGGGAGCTTCTGTCAGACCTGCTTCTTCACACCTAAGGAAGATGGCAGGAAAGCCTCTGGGCAATATTGCTGTCCTAGTAGCTGAATGCCCTGAAGCACAGAAGTAGAGAATCTTCTTGTGGCTGGATCCACAGGACAGCTTGGAATCACACTTCTTTGTATGGATCTGCATTTTCTCTCACAGCAGAAATTGTTGTTGCTCCGATGTGGGCTGTTAAACACGAATTTGGACCTCATAGCAACCAGGGTTGAGTTGTTCATGCTGATGGATAAATAAGAGAACTCTTCAATCTGACTTGTGACACATTTAGAGAAGTGGATCCTGTTATCTGTTTACTCTGATCATGGTCACTGGATCAAAAATGTATTATTGTATTTCTTTATTTCCCAGAGAAGTTGTGGCTGCCCCATCCCTGAAAGGGTACAAGGCCAGGCTGTGTGGGGCTTGGGGCAATGTGAACTAGTGGAAGGAATGAGATGGTCTTCAAGTTGTCTTCCAACCCTGGCCATTCTGTGATTCTATGATTCTCTTCTTCTCAGTAAGGCTTCTTTTTTAAATGCAAATATTCGTGAGTATCCCTGAACTTTTATTTTTTCTTAGACTGACAACCTTCTTTTTTTTTTCCTTTTAATTTTTCTCACTATATTATATATATATATTCTAACATTTGTGTGGATGATGTTCTGGGATATTTATAGAAAGACACTGATACAGATCTCTAATGAACAAATCATGCCACCATGTCTAGAAAAAGATTCATATACTCGAATTATCAAAAATCAAGGGCCGATTTAACTAAACTGGGGGAAATACAGTCTTGAAAAAGAGGCTTCTTAGAAGCATAGAATGGTTTGGGTTGGAAGGGACCTTAAAGATCACCTAACTCCTGCTGCATATAGGAATTAATGGATTATTCCATCCTATTCAGTGGTTGTTGGTAGTTTAGAACCACAGAATCATAGAATAACTCCTGGCACTGCACAGGACAGCCCCAAGAATCCCACCAAGTGTCTGATACAAATGCTTCTTGAACTCAAGTTGGTGCTGTGACCCTGGGATGCCTGTTCCAGGTCCCAACCACACTCTAGATGAAGAACTTTTTCCTGATACCTAATCTAAACCTCCCCTGATCCAGTTTCATGCTATGTAGGGTGTGAGTGTCTCAGCTTGCAATCACTTTGCTGAAATGAAGCCACGGTCTCACCCAAAGTGCTCTTTGTAGAGTTGCTGAAGAATTTTTGTTGGGCAGTATTCAGTCACAAGTAGTTCTCCTGTATGGTAACTTCTTGCAAAAATTGTTCTGCACCAAACCTGTGGCTCACATTGGCACTGATTACACAATCTGAACTCCACGGCACTATAGGAATACTATGCTTGATAAATGATGGACTTAAACTTAACAACGATGCTATTTTGGGCCTGACCAGAGCAGTAGGTATTGAAAATCTGTCTGATGTGATTTGTTTCAGGAGTTATCCTGCCCAGTATTCCAAAACCTGCACTGTGACTTTTATTGCAGAATTCCTCCAGATGTTTTTATCCCTTCAGACAGGCAGCTCACTCCTCGTGTAATGTAAGGACATTACATGAATGTTCCACTCTGTACTCGCTATGAATATGTAGATGTGCCCGTGCTGCCAGCAGGTGTAACCCCCTAACTCACTCTGTGAAGGCTGAGCTTTATTATTCTTTAGAATTGATGAAATTACTCCTTAATTCACTTAGAAAAACAAATAGATGCTTCATAGACAAGACTTCAGCTGGGGCAGTTGTGATGGCTGTGGCAAAAATCCCTTTGCCCATCAGCACACAGCAAGAAATGTGGTGATCCCTCAGCTTCCAGTCCCTCAGGCATGGATTATTCTGCTCACTGTTCAAGTATAGACTAATGTGTGAAACAAGTGTTCACTGATTACATGCCTTTTTTGGGATATTCCCCTATTCGCTGAACATCACCTGAAAGTTCTCTTGAAGTTAGAAGTCAATAAAAGAGAAACTGGCAATTAGTTCACTACGAAGCAGAATTCAGTTTTTGTGCTGAACTGAAGGATAACCTCAACCAGCACTTAACTATTTGTTAAAAAGTGGTTTATTTTGACAGTTATAAACTGGGTTTGTGCAGCAGAAGTTGCTGCACTTTAAATGTTCCATAAAAATGCTAAAATTCTTGCCTTTGTCTGAAGGAAAAAAACCGTTCAATCTTGCTCCTCCATTAGAGTTTAGGCAGACCAGATCCCCGCCTTTCCCTCACTTCCCCATGTGAGGCTCCCTGTCACACAAGATCAGGGTGGCCAGCAGGATCTGTCTTTCCCAAGCCCATGCAAAAGAGGCTTGTATGTGTTGTGTGATGGCACTTCTGCTCCGTGGGGAAGCTGCTGACTACTCCAGGACTACGAAGCTGCCTGTGCTGCCTTCAAGCACTGCAAAGAACATCTCAGTGCAGCTCTGCTCCTCGGAGGAGCTGCTCACCAGGAACTTGCAGGAGTGGGAGCAGGGCAGCGGCGTCAGATGCTGGCGTGGCCACTGAGGCAAGCGCAGCCAGGCTGAAAACAGCAAGTTTTGCACCCAGATGGAGATTTGCTCCAGGTTTAGGTAGAAGCCTGTGCAGAGGGTTTCTAGCACCAGTGATCTGTGATCCTGCAGCAGCTCGTTGCCCCGGCGATGGACAAAACACAAGGAATGGCCTATCATGTGTTCCATGCAGCACGTGCACTCCAGCACCACGCGGATGTCAGAGCACCTCTCTGGATGCTGCCCCACAGTGTCCTGCTCCAGGATGAAAGAGTGACCAGGGGGTGGCCGCAGGAACACAAGCAGCTGGTAGAAGATTCTATTCTCAAAGATTTTCCAGCATTCATGGCTGCCATCCATTCCTCTGTCTGGGTAAATCTCTGGCATGAAAGTCCTCCGGGAAAACTCTCGGCTGATGTGCAGGAGGTCACGCACCAGGTGCTTCAGATTCCGGCACGGCTCGGGCAGTTCCTGCACTGGTAATTGGGAGGATTCAGACAAAAGCCTGCGTGCTGTGTTGAGGCCTTGCTCCCCGTAGTCATCCTCACTGCTGAAGGCAAGCTTCCTTTGCCAGGCCAGCCAGCAGACCTCTGCCAGCATGGCTGCTGCAGTGGCCCAAAACAGCCAGTTCTTCAACACATAATGGACAAGGGCTCCTTGCAGGGATCTGAGCTGCTCAACCTCCTGCCACAGCCGTGTCATCTCCTGGTGCAGGAAGTCCTCACGCTGCTGCATGCGCTGTGCCGCGGCCATGTCGGCCTGCGGGTCCTGTGTCAGCCTGGGTAGAGTGGCCAGCACGGCCAGGAGGAGCGCGATCGCTGCGGTCATGGCCTGTGGGACGTGGGGGAAAGGGGGCCTGCAGGGAGAGGGAGCACGAGGCAGGAGCTGCTCCCACTGTGACCTGTCCTCTGCGATGTCACAGCCACATCATGAGGCTGACAAGCCCCAGACTCCATCTCCACCCCGTGCTCAGTGGGTTCTGGGCACCACAACACTGAGTGCCCACACAGCCACAGGAGCTCCCAGGGGTCCCTTGGCAAAGCAGACAAACCCCCAATGCCACCACAGAGAGCCCTGAGCTGCTCTGACCCATCCCCAGTGGCAGAGCCCTGCCTGGCCCTGAGCGGTTTAAATCCCTGGCTTTGGCTCTGAAACCCCGCCTGGGCATTTGCCCCAACCCTCATCCAGCCCAGCCCAATCATGGAACAGAGTAAAGGACTGAAAACATCAGATAAAAAAGATTTCACTGACTGACAGAATCAGAACAGAGCCTTGAGATTGTGCTAAATTTTGTTTAAGTTGAGCTGGGCTTACAGAGGATAAAATATAGTACATGTTTCTGCAATATCTTATAAATATCGACATCAGCAGAGGCACTGACTTGCCTGTTATCTTTATTACTAAGGCCAAGCTTCCTAGAACAAGGGAAGACTTTATATAATAGATGAGACAATGTGTTAGTGATACTGTTGGATGTGGATATGAGATCTCCAGCTCTGCCTTGAGCTCAAAGACTGAAGTTTAGCTGACCTGAAGAGGTCAGTGGCGAACCCTGGCTGTCCTGAGGGGGCAGAGCAGACCCACACAAGGCCTTGCTCTGGTGAATCTGAATTGCTCTGGATTGCTCTGGATTGCTCTGTCCAGGTGTACAATAGAGCTTCCAAACGTCAGGGGTTTTCTGTGGTCCCACAGAGATGGGATGAGTAGAAGTTTTTATTTTTGCTGATTGTTTTTAGTCAGAAAGAAGTAGCTCACACAGAGAGACACGTGCAGGTGACTGTGAATGTATCAGCCTGGAGATAACAACATTCACAGTGTGCAGAGACATCACAGCTCAGGGACAGAGGATGTGACCTGAGTACATCCTGTGATTTACAGCAGAGAGGTCCTCTACAGATACAAAATCTGGGGGTGGGAGCTGGGCTCTGCTCCCTGGCAATCAGTGACAGGATGACAGCACAGAGCCTTAAGCTGCAGCAGGGGAGGTTTAGGTTGGACATCAGAAAGAATTTCTTCACAGAAAAGGTGAGTAGACATTGGGATGGCCTGTCCAGGGAGGTGGTGGAGTCACCGTTCCTGTAGAGGTTTAAGGAAAGGCTGGATGTGGCGCTCAGTGCCATGGTGGTGTTGGGTCATAGGTTGTGCTCAGTGATCTCAGAGGTCTTTTCCAGCCTGATTGATTCTGTGTTCTGAGGGGATATTTGGATTTATAGCATTTACTTAAAGTACAGACTTAGGGCATTCCCTGTCCAGTTTCCCCCCTGAAGGATGTCTGAGGGCTGTTTCACTGTTTAGCCACTTAGACACAAAACCTTTACTATAATGATGTTTCTAGCAGGTGGCATTATGTGTCCTGTAGCTCTCTCAGACTTGGCACCCCTTTTTTTCTTATTTTAATGCTTCATGCAGTTAAGTCTTTTCCCCAATAGACTCAACAAAATGCAAAACTCTTTCCCTTTTTTATTTCTGTTTGGTAGATATATATGGATATATGAATATATTGGTATTCATGAAAATGAATTTTATCTATTCTTACTCCACCCCCCTGTCTTTCCTCTTTCCTCCCTCTATCCATATTTATTGCATTAACTTTATCAGTCAGCCTTGAATTTTATTGTGTCACCAAAGGAAGAATCTACTTCATCAGCACAGGATTGCACCAATCCTTCTGAGGGTTTTTTCCCATTAAGAAAAAGCATTTCCCTGGTAAATGCTTCCTTTTGGAGTGTTTCCAACAAAGGTGTTTCCAGAGGCCTGATTTTCAGCTGCTGAGCACACAGTGTCAACACCAGTATTGATATTTACTGGGACATTTTATAGCTTCAGCAGGAAGGGGTTAGTATGTATCTATTTAAAAATATATTTTTAACATGTTTTTCTAAAATAACTCAATATAACTGTATTCATCCTTCTAGACTTGATATTAAGGTAACTGGCCAGTGGATCAAACTCATGAGATGCATTTATGGAAGATACAAACATGAAGAAGCAATTTGTCAGACAGAAAATATGTGTAAGCAGGTATAAAGGTATGCAACAGGAAACACCCTCTGCTCTGGCTTAAGCCCTCACTGTTTCTATTGCCATGCTCCTTCTTTCCATTTTAAAGCAATATAAATTATAATTAGGGGTGAAGTAACACCAGATTTTCTGGTATCAATGTCAGCATTGACCTAACCTTAGAACCTTACCCATAGAATGTTCCAGAGTTAGACATCCCCATGTGGCAATAATTGAAGCTCTCTCTTCATAAACTCCAGACCTAGACCTAAAGTTTTAATTTTTGCAAGTTCATTTGCCTTTAGCCTCAGCTTTATAATTTTGAGACTGCCCTGACTATTACAGATTGGAAACATTTTCTCGAAAACACAAGCATTGCTGGCAGAAAATAAAATATAGGCTAACCCTCAGTTAATTCATAAAGAAGAATCAGAAAACATAAAGATACATTGCAAAGCCTGGGGAGAGTATCCTCTAAGAGAGATAAAAAGAGAGATCCCTAAAGGGTTCAAAAGCATGAATAAAATCAGAATGTTTCTGTTGCTGCCACAACATGATGTTTCTTCAGAGCTGATTTCTTCAGGCTCTCCCTCCTATCTCCTTCAGAACAGGACATCTTGTTTGTTTGCTTCCATTTGGGATAATGTTGCTCTTCTGGTGAGTTTTGCCTTATTTATACCTAGTTGGCCCCATAAATTTATTTAGTTGTCTTTATTTTGATGTGAAGCATTAACTCCTATTTTTGTGCATCCCTATGCAACTATAGCTAAAAACCACAGCATTTAACACAACACCCATGTCTTTCCTTTTCCTGAATTCTAAATTCAGGCTTTTCCATTTTAATCTGTCTCAGGATATTTTATTACCTTACTTGCTTGTGTCTAGGCCATAATTTTTTCTAAGGTATTTCATCACATATATGCTAATGAAATGTGCCAAACCAATGCTTGTTCTTTGGATGGTGGATGTCTAGGATAGATGAAACAAAGCTTCTTGATGGAAACTATCTTCCTAGAATTTAAACATTCAAATCCAACCTGGTTTTTTTATGCATTCTTAGGTGTAACTTTAATCCATCTATCTATCTATCTATCTATCTATCTATCTATCTATCTATCTATCTCTACACACTGAAATGCAAACATTTTAATTGCTGTGACATCTTTTCCCTTCAGATTTCTCTTTTCTGACAAGAAAAGAAATTATTATTTTGCTGTTGGTACCAATACTTGAGAAGTGTTCTTCCCCTTCCTAAGAGAAGTTGATTTGGTTTTAAATCTCATATTACATTCATAGTTTAACATATGAACATAACATAGAGTTTAACATAACTTCTAAAGATTGTCTAAGAAATCTGTGTCCAATCAAAACAAAAAAGCAGTTTATATAATTCTGGACAATGCATTCTGACACAGCCACAGCCAGGAAGGAAGAATTCATCAGTAAATAACATTTTTGCTCAATCTCTTCCTTGCAGGCTGTGAATAGCAACCCTTACAGCATCATTCAGTAGACTTTTAATTAATTCTCTTTTAGAGGAAAACTTGTGCTATTAATGGTCATTAAGGAATGGAAATAAACAGGTCCATTGGGGATGCAGGGGAAAGGGAAAACCTCTATTTCCCCTTGGAATAGTACAGAAATTATTTGGAAAAATATTGCATCCTGGATGCAAATTTTGGAGGGAATTCTATTCCAATCAATAATAGATTCTTAAATTTTTAATATTCTTTCCTGTTTTCTGTTCCCAGTTATACAGAATCATTACTTTTCTCTTTCTCTGTGTGTACAATTGTCTCCAGAATGTGTGTCTTTCAACTTTCAGCTTTCCAAAGGAGTTAAATTATGTCTGAAAACTTTTTACATTTGTGCAGTTTGACTCCCCCAACTCTCTCCAGACTCTGCTTTCCCCACCACAGACACACAGTAATTGCATAATATTGATGTTATTCTGCTGTTTTTCAATTCTAATTCTGTGCTGCCATACTTCAAAATACCAATTTGTTTCATACATCTACAGTGTATATGGAATAAGACCGTACTGTTAGCCAAGCTGTCCAAACTGATTTGTTCCTTTTCAGGCATTTTTGGTGTTTTAATTAGTTTAGTTCCTTACAGAGGCTACAAACTTCCTCTATTTTTAAAGTTTGCAGTCTCAATATTTACCACATCCCTTCTGCCCATTAAATTCTTTCTGGGTTTTTTTTGTTAGTTGTTTTTTTTTTTTCTAATTGAATCATTAATAGTGTCCCTGTTGGATCATGACAGCTTTGCTTGTTGTAGTTGTCATTTTCAGAGCTGACCCAGAGTATGGCTGACAGCAACACTGCTCTGAAATGAAAATTAAATGGGGGTGCCAGCTCCTACTGGATAGATATTTTACTTGAGAATAATATATGTTCAAAATAACTAGTGCTAAATCATGATGAATGAGAATGGAAAATAGAAAATCTTACAAGAGGTGATAGGTTGTTTTAACAGTGAATAAAGCAAAAAGCCATGTGGAAATATAGAAACAGAGTGAAATAAGTGATATTAGCAATGCTGTTATTAATAATTCAAATTGTTAGTCATAATAACTGATAATGCAGGATGGCAACAATAAGGTACCATGTACAGGCAGAAATATTGCCCTGAAGAAATTCTAGTCTGTGTTTAATGATAATCTGTTATCATAATCTGTAAAGTTAAACACTGCAGCACACAGAACAAGGTTGTTTTGTGGAAAAAAAAAATTGTCTGTGAAGAGGCAAAAGCCTAAGGGAAGACATGGGAGATTGGAGGCTGCCTGAGAGAAAGTTGGGAGAAGAAGGGAATGCCAGACCAAGGGAGTCCCAAGGACTGGAAAGAGAAGTAGGAACAAAAGTCCTGTTGTGGGAATATGCCCTGATATCCCTCCTAGGATAAGAAAGAGAGGAAAAGATTCTTCTTTATTTGAGAGGAAAATTTTCCCTTGATTTGAATTATATTTTCATATATTTGATGGTTAAACGTGTATTTTTCTGCACATCTTGACTCTGTGTTCCCAGGGAGGAAATGTTCTTTCTTCATATAGAGGAAAAATGCACAGAAGCAAGAGGAAAGCTGCAAAATACTGCAAAAAAAAACCACAAGCAACACAGCTCCAAGAAGGATAACTGGTTCATGCAGACCTTTATAGTACAGGTTGAGCACATGGGAAAAATACAGCACAACAGTTAAGTGCCCTGTGGAGGAGAGGAGGAAACACTTCTGGCATCTGAAACCCATAACCTGGAGCCCAGCTGCAGTCAGCATCAATCCTGACCTGGGGAGATAACAGGTTCCTTTTCCTCCCCCAGTTAACTCAGTGTTGATTTCAGATCACAAAACAGTCCTTATTAAGATGAAAATGCAACTCATGTTAAAAATCAACACTTAAAGACTAAGTTATTTTTTTCAAATCCTAAATAGCTAAAAGGAAAAACCTCATAATAAAAAAAAAGGAAAAATTGTGTCAGTAGCTGCATGGAAGGTCTTTCTTCGTTGGCTCTTCAGTCAGATTGAAGTTTTTATGGTTTATGAATAAAAATATAAAATTTATTAGAGGTGTACATACATGTGCAGATGTGAGCACACGCTTTAACCATTCTTTAGATCCTCTTGATCAAGTTTTGTTAACAAAGGTCCAAATTTTACTTTCATTAAACAACTCAACTGATAAGGATGTAAAACTTGTAATGGTTATGGGAAAATATTAATTAAGTAAGATCAGGTCAGGACTTCACACAAACATATTTTCAGTGGAAGGGCAGGAATGATTATCTGAGCAGTGAAGATTCTTTCCATCTACTTATCTCTATGAAACATCTTCAAATTTGTTTCACTTCAATGCACAAATATTTATCTTGATCTTAATAGGTTTTACACAAAGTAGAAGATGAGTGCTGCTGATTCTTACCCTGGCAACACAGTTCATTTTATAGAATGTTATTTTAACCAAATTTTGACTTTGAATCAGCATAGAGGGAGAGAATTGTTTGGAGCCATGACCAGGGAGATCCTAATATCAAACTCGCAGTTTTTTCATTATTAAAAGAAAATTCACCAAAGGAATCCTAACAGACACTCAAGGTTTGAAACAGGATTTCCACTTGGTCTTATTTTCACTGCAAATGCTGCAGAGAAACCAACTGAAACAAAGACCTACTAAGGAGCCAAATGTGCTGTTTCAGGAGGTAGAGGATGGCTTTGACCTCACCTCTTCTCTGGTTTCTCCTCCTTCCATACTCTTATTGATAAGCTCCTATTTAGCAACAGAAGTTGTTGTTAAGTGACAAGGATGATGTCACAGGACATCAGGGATACCTGACAAACCAGATTTCTGCTTAAGCTAACTAAAGACTGGGTGAACATAATTTTGATTCTCAGATGCTGCGTAAATAAAAACACTGCTCCTTTCAGGCAAAAAGGTAAGCAAAGCACAGCTGTTCAGGAGAAAGCACAAATACAAGTTGTGTAAATCACTACAGTGTGGCAAAAAGCACTGAGCTGCTGCAGAGACATCAATGTGAAACAGCAGAGGATTTAATCTTTAACTCAGTTTGTCAGCAAAGGGAATAAATTCAAAAGAATCCTCATTTTCAGCATGTAAATCCTGTTCTGTGCAGCTTTAGCAAACAGTCTTTGTAACAAGAGTGCATTTCATTCTGCTTTCATTTATTCCCACCATCTCCCTTTGGCACAGGATTGGCTCCCTCTTTTCTCTCAAAGCCAGGCAGGGATGGTGCTACCACTACTCTGTGCCAGACCCATGGTTAGAAATCCCAGGACAGAGCTGAGGATTTCCCTGAGGCAGTAAACAATTAAAACCACAACTTCTCTCAGTAAGGAGAATGCACCAATTTTTTGCACAGGCACCAGGCTGGACCAAAGACTCATTTCATCCCTCCTGTACCACAGTGTTACTGAAAAAATTAAGATTAAATGTGAAAAGATGAAGAGTTTTCAGACAAAACCAGGGTAACTCTGGAACCTCACAGCTAGTGCTCACTTTGTGGGGATGGCAGTGTCAAACTCTTTTACCAAGACTGAATTAAATAGTCTTTGAATAAAACATGTGAACAACATCAGGAACAAAACCAAGCTGCTTTTCCCCTGTATCTCCCACTGTCCTCACCAATCTCGCTCTGCTGAGCACAGCAGCCCAGCTCCTGTGTGTTTCCACACACAACTACACACTCTGCAGGCAAGGCTGGGGGCAGACACCAGCACTGAAGGAAATACTGATTCCTTAAAGAAGTGCTGCTGGCTTTTCTGCTCTGCAATAATCCCTCACACAGGACCCCGGTGTATGTCCAGACTTTCCTCTTACATTGATTTACTTTTCACATTTCAACTACTATAAAGGGAAAGATTCATGCTTTCCAAGTATTTCTTCCCAGCTTTGCTACATTGAATATTTCAATAATTTCTTTTAATTGGCATTTTCAACAATCTCTTTCTCAGAAGTATCAGTCTCTCTATATGTGGTTTATTTGACTGCTTCACACTGACAGAATATGCAAATAACATCTAACCTCATGTCAGTTTGGTAGAGGTGGACTACAGTCAGTAGTTGATGTATTTAATAGTTGTTATTGTTGCCTGCATTTCTTATGGGAAGAGATCACAGGATGCTAAGAGATGTCAGTGATGTTGTATTTGAATTATTCCATTCCATTTTGTACTGATCTATTGAACATCCAACCCAGGAAAAGAGCCTTGGCTCTATGTTCAGTCTTTGTTTCCATATTGATGGGTTTTTAACTGTCTCGTTCATTTGTAACCTTAGAGAAACCTGATTATTTATTTATTTTATAATGCCACTCAAAACATTACTCTCTTGCCTTTGACTTCATGAACTACAGGGAAATCTCTTGTTTCTAAAACTTAACTTCATTATTGCTGGTCAAAACTTGCATTTTCCAATGGATTTTTTAAATATGTAAATTATGTAGACATACTAAGGCATACAAACAAATATTTCCATTAAAATAATTTTTTAAAATGCTCAGTGGTAACTGATTTAAAAATGTTGGATAAAAAATAAAAATAATCTACACATACACACTGAAGACTCCAAAATCTTGAAGTAATTTTCCAAAATGAATACTACTCCCAGCATATATATCCCAGCATAAATATGCATTCCATTTTCTGAGTAGAGCAGCGTATTTCTCCTGCAATACACTTCTCAATGCTGGCCAATAGATTTCTGCAAGATGATGCTTGGTAAATAAACTAAAACTTAAAATTACTTTTGACACAACTATTTATTAAAGAAAACTTATGTAGCGTACATTGCAGTATCAGAAAATATCTGCATGTTGTTTGGCACTACAAGCAGTAGCCCATGAGTTAGAATGTTCATTAAATATTTCTTTTGCTATTGTCTTTTGACCTGCTGTTTTCCTCCTGCCTTTTTATAATACTGAACACTTTTAAAACCTGAATGCTGTAGAATCCCCCGAGCCAAGATAAGGAAAGTGAATGTTTATTTGGAAAAAGGTGAATGTCAGTGTTTATAATAAGGAGACTAAAGCACTTTAAATGGGAAGTAATTTCTCATATTCCAGCTCGAAAGCAAACTTCTGCCTAACAAGTAGGTGAAGGAACATTTTCCCCATGTTCTTTGTCATGGTCATCTTGTTTCCACAGCTTTTATTATGTTTTCCTCACAAGCATCTGGGACTGGCATCAGGTAGTACCAGAACCATCTACCAAGGCATGTCCTGCAGTTCCCCCAGTATGAACCTGTCATATCACCTGCAAAGCAGAGGAATTTCCATGGATTCTTCCTCACATTAATGGCAATAATTTTCAGTATAATGCGTCCTTTGAACTCTTGTATATCTGATAAGACTCAAAACATGTAATTCTGCATTGCAGGACTTGGTTATTCCTCAGCAATTAAGGTGGAAGGGTGACAGAGAGGGGTGGGCAGGCAGGCACCAAGAAAAACATGGGCAAAAAGTAGAACTCTATATTTACCTTACCACCCTAAGCTTCAAATACAGAAGCACCAAGTTTATCTCTGTGAGGACTCCTTAGCCTTTAATCTGCATGTTTGGTTTACTCAAACTGATCACATTTACATGGAAGGAATAGAAGGGAAGGATTCTTGTCTAACAACTTTGAAGGGTTTTTTGAAATATAACTTTCATCTTTACATGAACCATCCAAGCAATCTGACATTCATTCTTTCAAAAATGTGCTCCAAACCCTTAATCCTGGAAATATGTAATTCATTTCTTTATTCTTGAGAGTACAGTGCACACAGGGATAGACGTTCTCTGCAACAGAAAGATACAAAGGGACACATCCCTGCTTTGAATACATTTTCAAAGATTCATTTGTTTTAAAAAATTTAAGGGAATGGACTCCCCTGAAAGTGTGAGCCACAGCAATAATCCAGTAGGAGTGGACAAGTGTCACTTAATAAGTGATGAGTCTTCATCAGGTGAGCTGTAGTGTCTCACCTTTCTGCCTCTTTGTCTGTTCCCAAATGCAAAATAAGATACAGAAGCTTGAATCCCTGCCCCTAACCCTTAGGCCAATGCATTTTATTTGTGCATGCTATGTACAGGCACTCAATCACCACAGTCCAGCTAATGAGGCCAAACTCATTAAGTTGTGCTAACTCAATTGTGTCAGAGTTGATGATGATTTGTGAGGTTCACTGGCATTGTAGCTTCTTGAGACAGAAACCCCTGGATAATAAAAACCAGCAGTGAATAAAATGCTCATTTGCACATGGTTTTCATCTGATCTGACCCATTTCTGGTGCTCTGTGGAGTCTCCATCTGAAGCGGCTCCCTCAGCTCCTCACTGCTGTCAGGGAAGGTCCTGCCAGCTGAGTTAGAAGAGCTCAGTGTCTCAATTCCATTCCCACAGACAGGCACCTGCAGTGTTTGACATCTGGAAGGCTCCCTTGTGCCTGTGTTTTCTGTAACAGCCATCAAGGGTGATGCAGGAATCCTAGAAACCAAAGTATCTCTGTGTGGAGGCAACTGAATGAAGGTCTGCATTCACCAGTGTCATCAAATGAAGGGATCTGCTCCTCCTGCACATCCACTACTGCCTAGTGCCAGAGACAGGACAGTGGATTTAGTGGATCTTTGATCTTTCTTTCAATTTTCCTGTTAAAATGGCAATGGGACTTATTTTAAGGCTGAGATGTTACAGGTCCCATCATTTTCTCTGAATTAATTCTCTGCTGCAATATGTTTATTGGGCAGAGTGTCTCAGGCAAGGATTTACTGCTCAGAACAAGTTTACAGCATGAGCACAGATAGCAAAGCATCTGACTGGCAGGGTTTGGGTTGTGGACCAGGCTGCAGTGGAGGTGACTGAGACCACAGCCTGAACCTCCTCCTGAAAACTTTGGTTTGCTTTTGGTTTTTTTCCCCAATACATGCACTCATATTTGCTCCACTGTTATTTTTAGTTTGTAGTTGAAAACTGAAGTCTGAGTGCTGTCTCAAGATTTTTCACCCTGTTTCTAATTGTTGTTATCTACTTTCCACATCCATTTTGCTGCTGCTAGAACTAAGGACACATGCAGAGGGACTTTGTAGGAGAATTCAGCTAAGCTTTGTTTTCTCTGATGAGCAATGCTCTTGCTATAAGTGCCTGTCATCACAAGCCTTTAGAAAATATATCATGAAAACAGGGAGTGACTGGGGAAAACTAGAAACAAAATAAAAGAGTACAAGTACGTGTGCTTCTAGTTTTAGAATTAGAAATTGAGGAAAAGGCCTTATATAATACATCAAAAGACTTTTATATAAGTGATTTATTTGGTTTAGTACAAGTGATTTATTTGGTCTATTTTTGTTCTAGGCTTTCAGTGTTGTAAATAACAGCAAGATCTCTTTCAAACAGAAATACAACACACACCTTGCTAAGACAGAAACTTTCCCAATTCTCATGTAGGAGAGATGAGGTGCTGCTGGATGTAAGTCATAATTCTGGCACACTGGCAAGTATTTCTCCAAAAATAAGACTTGGAAACATTAATTTACAGCTTTGGAAGTCAAAGGGTAGTTGCAAGTACAGAGAAGAGTTACTTCTCTTCCAAAACTCATCCAAATTCCTGCCATAGTCCCATTACAAACCCCACAGTGCCAGATTCTCACATAACGTGTCTATTATCATCCCAGCTGCTCCCTGCTTCCTCACCCAGGAGTGGGAGCTGTGTTGGATCACCCACAGCACAGGGACAACTGTGGGAGCACACATGGGAGGAAATAGCAACAGCATCTCTGATGGAAGAACAACTCCCTGTGCCAGCTGCTCCCTGATGAATAAAAATATTAATTATGCCTCTGTGGGGTATGCAAGGCTGGTTTTTGCTTCCCTGTCTCTCACAAGTGCCCACAGTGAGAGCTGCTGGCACAGAGTAACTTTGTTCTCTGAAGCTTCTTCTTAGAACCAGTTCCTGCATCAGTTCTTGCATCTATTCAAAATTTTTCCTGCCTGGAAATAGGCAAGTTTTTCCCACTCATCTCAGGTTATTACAAAACACTTACAATCAATACTGCCCTAGAGCCTTTTCTATTACTTCATTTGAAAATTAAGGAATTAAAAAAGAAAATTTCAGAAGATGCTTCTGTCCTGGTTTGAAGGACAGGTGTCTGTTAAGGAAGGCAGGAGCCTCCCTTGGAATGGGAAACTGTAACCCCTCTCCCTCCGAATTATTATAAATTTGAAATCAAGAGGCCCTCAGGCAAAGATATGGGAATAGGAATAACAGTTCTTTACTAATATCTAAAACAAGGATAACAAATAACAACTATAACGTTAACCAACAAACAGAACCAGAAACCCAGTGGCAGCCTGCTCGGCTTCAGGCACCTTTTCCCTTTGGTGCAGTTCCAGTCACAGCCTGCAGGGGCGCTCTGGGTGCGGTGATTCCCCGGTGGCTGCAGGGGTGCTCTGGGTGCGGTGATTCCCCGGTGCCTGCAGGGGGCGCTCCGGCGTGAGCTCAGGTAGCACACGGTAATGGCGACTGCCCGAAGCACGGAGGGATGGAGGAGAGCCCTTGCTCCACAGACCCTCGGGAGGGGCAGCTGGTGTTGGTGCCACAGCAGGATCCCCGGACACAGGGAGCTGGGACGGTAAGGGGTCTCCACGTGCAGGGAAAAACCCCACTACAATGTAGCGGAGAAAAGCGGGCTGGTGGCAGGCAGGTCGGCTCCGGATGGGGCAGAGGGCAGAGACTCACAGCAGACAGACTGGCAGCTCCGCGCTGGCTTCTCAGGGGCCGTGGGTTCAGCAGACAGCAGCTCTGACCGTCCAGCTCCGAGGGTCCCGAGCAAGAGGGCGTGACCTCCCTCTGCCCTTGTTTTCAGTCTCTCCAAATCTCGCGTTACCAGGCTCTGCTTCCGTGAGGGGCAATTTTGTGTCCTAGCAACCCATGGGAGAAAAATTCCTGAGGAAAAGAACTAGATCCAACCTTCAACAGCTTCTGACCCATGCCTGGAAGTGTTCAAGGCCAGGTTTGATGGGGTTTGGAGCAACCTGGTCGAGGGAAAGTTGCTCCTGACCATGGAAGAGGTTTGGAACAAGATGCTTTTTATGGTCCCTACCAACCCAAACCAGTCTTTGAATCTATGATTCTACTCTCACTCTGGACAATCCC
Source organism: Eopsaltria australis (assembly GCA_034509425.1). Lineage (NCBI taxonomy): Eukaryota > Metazoa > Chordata > Aves > Passeriformes > Petroicidae > Eopsaltria > Eopsaltria australis. Next base: position 689,167 of record JAVTVJ010000439.1, on the reverse strand, counting down.
CAAACACACAAATATTTAATGCCTTTTTTCTGCTTTCACTTAACAGAAGGAGGGGTTTCAGTTGTTTCCTAAGAAAACCAAAACTATTTTGCCCGCATATTTCTGGATTATTTTGACATCACATTAAAGGGAAAACCTGAAGCTCAGACACATTGCTGGACACGAGAAAATCTGCCAGGTGGAGCATCACAGAAAGAAAGAAAGAATCACAAGTGCAACTTCTCACAAGTCTGGTGTTTATTTTCTGCACTCCAAAGGGTATGATGGACTCAATCTTGAAATGTGATGGTTATTCTCTAGAAAAGTTTTTTTTTTTTTGTAGTTTATTAACAAGGTGAGCTGGCTCATAAAGACTGTAGAGATGTCTTGGCAAAAGAAGTAATCCAATGAGGTTGATGGTCTCAAAAAAATTGTGTTGAGCTATAGAGGAACAGGCAGAGTGAGTTTCTCATGGTGCTCAGACATATGACAAATGTGTACAGATTTTTCTTTTTTACTAGTTGCCTTGAAGAAATAAATAAAATATGAGTTAAACTTATGGTTTTTTCCTTTGTTTTCTTAGCAAATTTAAAGTAAGTTTGAACACTTTTTTCCCAGACAAAGTTAAATATTTTCTCTTCTTGAATGTCTTTTAAAAATTAATGCCAATACATTTTCAGAGAAAATAATTTTGAAATACTAATGAAAACAATTTAGTTAAAAATGTCAAAATGAAGACATTTATTTTTCATTCTTTCTTTCTGTGATGACGTTTGAAGACAAAAGAAAAATGGGAAATGAACTTTGCTTTCTTAGCTTATTTTGTTACTGGCTGACACAGGAGTTTACACCTTTTTGCCACTATTGCTTAGAAAGGCCACTGAGGATGATTTTCCACAAAGCAGATAGTGCATAGAGAAGAATCTAACCAACAAATCTGAGAAAATACATTTTGGTGAGAGCAGAAGAGAGAAACTCAAAGAGAACAAAAACCTCTGCTATGTAGAACACTTCTAAATGCTCACAAGCCAATATAATATAATGTGATTAATTTTTTGCAAACTGATACACTGTAAGAAATTTAACTCAGTTTCTAAGCAAATGAAATCTCCTTAGCAGCTTTACCTGTTCAGTTTATTTGCTGACGAGCTAAACTAAATATTAAGAGCATCAACATGCACTTTCTACGCTCAAAGGCCATGCGGAGGTGAAATAAATATCTTCATAACCTGATATTTAGATTTGAAGGGAGTGTGACAGGGAGAAAACAGAACCAAAAGCCTCGTAGGAACAATAGGAGCTTGTTTCCAAAAATATTGATCGAAGCGTTGCTGTTTGAAGTCAGTGTGGCTCAGGCAGGTGGCCGATGAGCTGAAGGATCGTGCACTGTTTTGACAGGAGGGCAAACATATCAGTTTACGTCTAAAAATCCCTCTACTCAGGTTGTCATTTCAAATCTTTCTTATACCTTCAACCTGATGTTGGATCAATAAAATTATGACATTTTATGGCACATCAGTGACACAGCAAAATATTGATTAAAAATCCTAGAGGATGGAAAAATACCAGAGAGCATATATTACATATGTGGATTTCCTTTTGGGGTTTTGGGTCTTTTTTTACAGTAATGACCTCTTTTACACCAAAGACATTAACTGGTTTCATCTTTGCCATATAACTTTGTTTAGTAGTTACTGAAATTTTATCAGGGGATAATTTCTGACTAAAGAATCTTCGACTGGCCCTAAAGGAGGCACAGTTATCTGAACTCACTACTTTTTGCCTGAATATACACATTGAAAGGTATTTGTTCTCCTTGACTGTTTTACTTCAATCTTATTTTCATCCCTCTATTATTTCTGTATGTGAGAAAGCATTGTTACAATTTTTCTTGAAGTGTAGCTCAATACCCACTCTATGCATAAAACTAAATCTTCATGAATGATGCCAGAAGGTGTGTTAAAATGTTATATTTTAAACAATAGTCTCAAAGTCTAAATGGGAAAAAATAACCTTATTTGAAGACTGACCATAAAACTCCCTCTTCTCAAGACAGCCTAAACTAGTGCAAGTTTAGAAAAGTACACTAGAAAAACAACTTTGTAAGACGTAATACCTGGCACAATATTATTAAAATGCAGAAGAATATTTTTTGTGATGCTAAGAAAGTGTAACAGTAACATAGGTTATATTTGGTGGGGTAAAAAATTTGATTACCCTGGGCTTTTTCATAATTTGAAAGAGTGCATCAGTGTCCACTTTTTGGACATTAGGGGATTATGATTTTGGCAGCAACATTCCTATTTTCTGTGTAATTACCTCATAAGCTGCTCTCCCAAGAGCTGATGGGGAACAACGGGTGCTTAGTGGTATGATTTGCATAACCTATTGTGGGCAAATGCATTAGAAAAAATTAAACAAATCTACAGACAGCACTGGCAACTTAGTCCAACCCCGTAATTACAGACCTTGGAGTGTCTAGCACAACTCTACCCATCTGGTCCAATGAATCCCTGCTTGGATCATTGTCCAAATAAAGCAATCTTCCACTTCATATTATTTCTAGGAGAGATATCCCCTTAGAGTGCAACATTCCCATCTGCACACTAAGGATCTTCTGAGTGAGGGAATAGTCATTGAAGGACTGATGTGCCAGATTAGATTGAGGCTGAAATTATGGATTTTAATATTTTCTTGCAGCTAGGCAGAGCTTGACTCGAACCACTCAAGATTAACCATGTGTTTCTCCATGATAACTCTTCTCCTGACCACAAAAACAGGTTGTGACAAAGGCGCCTTCCAAGGGCCCTTGGTGATGTGGGGCCACATCATCACAGAGGGGCCATTGTGACGCTGCAGGGTGTCACTGCCCTGACCCACAAGGGATCTCCCGGCAGAACCACTCTGCTCCCTCTCGAGGCAGCAGCTCGCTGGAGAGTTCTGCTGTAGAGGAGAACAGAGATGGCAATGGAGGAGAAGGTGAACCCCAACTCTTGGAGGAACCGCCTCGAGCAGGGCACAGCCAAAAGCTCTCAGAGCCTGAGGGCTGCCCTGCACTGCAACAAGGAGCCACACACCATGTACAGGAGCAGGATTCCTGTGAGAGTCTCCCACATGGTCTCCACCAGGATGCAGAGGTCCAGCCTGAAGCCAACAGCCCAGCAGGAGTGGGCACACAGCCTGTCTGTGCCAGCTGCCCTGGGAGAGCAGGGCCCAGCACAGCCATTGCTCCATGAGACAAAGCCTTGTCAGGAGCAGGAGACCAAGGGCTTGGTAGGCAGCCACACATCCCATGGGATCCATGTGGGGCACAGGAGCCGCATCCCTGTGCGAGTCCCCTGCATGGGCTCCACCGGAATGCAGAGGCCCTGGCAGTGGCCAACAGCCCAGCAGGAATGGGAACACAACCTGCTTGTGCCAGCTGCCCTGGGAGAGCAGGGCCCAGCACAGCCATTGCTCCGTGAGACAGAGCCTACTCAGGAGCTGGAGATCAGGGGACTGGTAGGCAGCCACACACCCCAGCAGATCCGTGTGGGGCGCAGGAGCCGTATCCCTGTGCTGGTGTCCCACATGGTCTCCACTGGGATGCAGAGGCCCAGCCAGAGGCCAACAGAAGAGCAGGAGAGGGCACATGGCAGGCCTGTGTCAGCTCCTCTGGGCAGCCTTCCAGGGACATGGTGCCACAGGCAAGTGTCAGAGCAGGACCCAGCAGTGTCCTGGGTGCAAATGGGGAGGCAAAACCTCCCCGGCACATCTCTGCCACTCCCTGCCAAGATTAATGAGAATCTGAGTACCATGTCCCAGAGGGAGCCCCCACAGGAGCTGAACACAAGGTACCTGGCCCATGCAGAGCCCACACTGCCCCTGCTCAGGGAAGCCAGCCCAATTCTCCAGAACTTGGAGGAAATCGCCAGTGACCTGAGGGTGGACTGGCTGGACTGGCTGGACTGGCTGGAAGCAAACTTCCCAAATCAAGAGGAAGATGATGGATGCCAAGAGCTGTCCCAAAGGGAATGTGACAATGATCAAGAGCTGTCCCAAGGAGAAGACAACAGCAAAAAGGAGCTTTCCCACTGGGAAGACAGCAGTGATGAAGACCTATCCCAAGAAGACAGCAGTTACGAAGAGGTGTTCCAAGAGGAAAAGTTCATCAGCTACAACCTCTGGGACAACCCCTTGGGCCCGGTCAAGGAGCAACACCCCGACACTGCTGCCCTGGAGGTGCCCAGCTGTCTCAGCACTTTGGGCCCTGAAGCAGCAGCAGAGGCAGTCACTGACGTGCCCAGCACAGCTTCTGCCACAGTCGGTGCCATGGTCTCGGAGCCAGCGGGTACTGCCCTGGCCAGAGCTGCTGAGACACAAGAGGAGGCCATGGCAGCTTCTCCTGCCTTTGGAGAGGAGGTGAGAGCTGCAGGGGCAGAGAGCCAGGCAGCTGCCCCACACAGCCCCTGCAGCCCAGCCAGCCCTTTGCCCAGCTGGCTAGGAGCCCATGGCCTGAGTGGGCAGCAGCTGGGGACAGTGACAGGGTCAACCCTGCCAGTGCCAGAGACAGAGGAGGCAGCCTTGGCTGAGGAAGAGTGGAAAGGCTCTCTTGACCAAGAGCTGTCCCCAGGGCAAGGTGACACAGCCCAAGTCCTGTCCCAAGGGCAAGGTGACAGTGAGGAAGAACTGTCCCAAAGCGTAGCCATGAGAGACCAAGACCAGTCCCAGGTGACAGGGGACAGAGACCAAAGGCTGAGCAGTGCTGCAGAAGAGCAGACACAGGCCTCACTCAGGCACACACAAGCCCATGGCCTCCGTGGGCCACAGGCTGTGCACCACCAGCGTCCCTCCCGCTTCAGGCGGGCGCTGAGGGCTCTGAGCAGGCTGTGCTGCTGTCCCTGCATGGAGGGACAGACTGAGGATTAGTGCCCCGCTGCCAGCACCAGGCCAGGCCCCAGACAGGCTGGCTGGCCCTCAGACTGCTCAGCATCCCAGGGCAGCAGCACAGGTGGAGTCCTAGGAGACGGGAGGCTATGTGTGTGTGTCTCAAACAGCCACAGCTGGATGGCCGTGGAGTCAGCCAGGCACTCTTGGTAAGAACTGACAAGAGCTGCCTGGAGTAACCCAGCACTGCTGGGAACAATTGGACATGACAAAGAAGAAATTGTGACTGGAAAAAGGGTCCATGCAGAGGAAGGACAAACATCCTTGTTCTAGTCCCTGGAAAGATGCAAAACACAGGACAGCAAAAGTGCAGCAGAGAAGCCAAGAAGAAAGTGTGCACTACAGGACAGAATCAGGACCACCCAAGAGCCCTGATGTCACTGACCCATTTCCAGAAAGGTCTGAAATAATTGATTGCATGACAACATATTTGCAGTGAAAGCAAGAAACCTGTCTTCTGGGCAGGGAAACCCCTCCCAGCAGAGGACCCCCTCCAGCCTGGGCAGTGCTCCCAGGACCCTGGAAATCCCATCATCTGGACTGACACTGGAACCAGGAATGAGATCCCCATTGGCTGGATCAACTCTGGAACCCGGATGGACATCTCCTTCAGCTGGAATAATGCAGGAACCAGGATGGACATCCCATAAGCAGGATCGACATTGGAACCATGACTGCTGATCTCTTTTGCTCTTTGTTTTTTTCTCTTCCTTTCTTACTTTCTTTTTCTCTCTCCCTCTCTTTAACTCTCCTCTTGTTCTCTCCCTTCCCTTTCCCCCTACCCCTTTCTCCCAAACCCTCATGCAAGTGTAGATGGAGTAACTTAAGGACTAACATAGCTGTAGCCATGCCAAGTTTGTAATTTAAAAGTTTGTAATAATAAAGCTTGGTGAGTTTTTGCAGATTCTGTGACTTTTGTGGTTCCTTTTGATCCTGAGCATTTACAAATCTTGGGTGCTTCCTTCCCACTGACGGTGGATTCACAAGAGGGTGGCTTTGTTGTGGACACACTAATCAAAATTCTGTCTCAAGCAGTTTTCTTTGGGGTGTTTCTGGGAATCTCTTGGACTAGTGTGTCCCAGCTGGATGGTGATGCCAGTTCACATCCCGCAAGCTGCATTCCCCTCTAAAGACAAGGGCTAACTGGTTCTGGAATGGTTAAGCTGTGTTCATTGTCAGTGTTCTTCCTTGATGGATTTTCCATTCCTGTGACAAGGTCTTAATGCAAAAAAATTGCTTTTGTTCTGCTTCTGGGAGTTTTAATTTTCTTTCCTAGCTCAGGCTTTCCTATTCTATGCTATTGGTTCTTTTTGTTTGTTTTTAATCTGTAGTCTGGCATGGCTAATAATGGCTGAATTACACATAAATAAAATCCATGCAAAATAGAACGGGCTATTGATTATGGCTGTTTGAAACAGAGGTCTCAAAATACCAAATTAACACAAAAATTCCTCATTGCAGAATTCTCCATAAATTTTTCAGATTTTTTTTTTTTTGTCAGAAGAAATTTGGTTTGACTCCTGTGATGGAAGGAGACATGAACTAACGTGGGGGTCAGAAGAAGGGGAGGAGAGAACTCAGATCTAGGGAGTGCTAGTGGAAACTTGTTATATGAAATTATTCCTTATTTGCCCACACAGAAGATGTGAGTGAAGATGTGTAAAACTGTGCTGTCTACCCATGAGATTTTTAAGACTTTCATGTCCCTGCCTAAACAGACAGATTTTTTTCTGTAGTGATTCCACCTGCCTACATTTGTCTTTGCACCTTTGATATCTTCTTCCATGTAATGCTTTTCTCTATATTTGGCTGAATTTCAGTTGCTGTTTCTCCTCTCTGGGAGTTTGATGAGTGTCACTGAGAATGAGTGGAGCTCAGCCAGTAAAAGGGCAAGTGATTAACAAACTCTGAGTAAGGACATGATGAGCTGTGGCACATCAAGAGTTTATAATTCCACCCAGGAGATTTGAGAGTAAGAAGAGAAGCTGAGAGTGACCAGATTTAGGATCGCCAGATGTGCTGCCAGTAACCCAAGGGAACACAGAGGATGCTCTACCTTCCACTTGCCAGTTCCTTTTCTTTTGCAAAACCAACAGATTCACCTGTGACTCTTGGATCATAAAGAAAACAAAGAAATGTCACTGAAGTGCTACCGTGGCTGTGATTTCTGTTTGCTTATTTACTTAATGCATGAATAAAGCAAGATAAATATATAATCCATATTCAACAGCCACTTTTCTAACTCAAGGTATAATTTCATAAAACTGTCCTACACCCAATTGACTCAATTTTGATAGAACTCCTAAGATCCTTCAATAACAAAGCACTTAGTCAAATGGATTTGTATAATTATGCACAGACAGAAACAAATTTGTGTCCAGGGATTCAAAGAACAGGAACAACACACCAAGCATGCCAAGCCCTGTGATCCCTGTTAGGGAACTCAATACTGTTCATGAGGAGGGAAGCAAAAAAACTCCTGCTGCTCTCTCAGTTCCAGGCTTTCCTGAGCCAGACTCAAACTCTGGTATAACTGACAGGAGCCAGGCTTTACATTTTCATATAGACTTAACACAGACTCAGGCCCTGCCACGAAAATAGGGTGAAATTCAGTCACTATTTAAGTTAGTGATGAAACTCCCACTGATTCCTCTAAATCACATTTTCTTCCCTGAACTTTACAGCTTTATCCCAGTGACATGATTGAGGACAAAGTGAACAGAATGTCAATTCCTGATTTTATACCCAGACAAACTTTGGCTGCTGTGGCCACTGATTTTTACCTGGCCATCCAGCACAGGGGAGATATAGGAGTCAGCAGAGCCAGGGGAAATGACCTGTGTCTTATCCTTGTCCCCACTTGACCAGACTCAGTGACCAGGCATGATTCAACTCACAACCTTTCTGTCCCTTTCTTTACAGTCTATATTAAACAAAATATGGGCCACACAGTAAAGGTGGAGTGGACCTGAATTTGGACTGTACAAGTTCACTCACCATTTATAAACCATCTGAAAGGGTGCCATTTCTCCTCAGCACTTGACTATACATTTATGCAGAAAATAAATGCACTGATCTCAGGTCAGTTAGAACAAAAATTGCCCTTTTAGGAAGCATATCTCACACTGAACTCTTGTTCATAGCTTGTATTTAAAAGCAAGGAATCTTACCTTTATGTGGCTGCCTGGACAGAGAGAACATTTAAATGGACCATGGGGATACTTCCTCACAAAACATTTGAGGAACTGGATGCTGAAGCTGTTCCTGTGGCCATGCAAGAGAATTTTCTCCACTACACTGAAACATTTAGCAGTGTGAGGACAACATCACGTATTTCCCTGTTAAACCTTTCCTTTGGCATCTGATTTTGACCGCAGAGACATGACACAGATACAAAGATGGAGCTTCTGCCTGACTCATTAGCACAGCCATTTTCATGTTCTGAAAATATATTGTCTCCTGTTTCTTACGGCAGCTGGGTGGCTGCCACTAACAAGCAGTTGCTTATGAAAATCATTTCTCCACATCTTCTTAAAATAGAAAAAGCAAAGTATGCGCTGGCAGAGTTTTAATTTCAGACATTCAAGTCTCAGGGCAATACTGCAGCTTAGTGAGCAAGACAAGGCACATCTTTAATACACCATAGCCACATTCTGTCCCACTGGCAATTCATTTTCTACCATGATGCCTTTTCCTTTCCAGTTAGTGGTGTGAACAAATAGGAAAAGGGCATCCAGTTATTTACTGGATGTGACTCAGAAAGCAGAATCAAATCTCACAGCCAAGGAAGGGTAAATGGCAAGCTGATAAGGAAGAGTTTTCTGGGGATTTTGTGCTGAGCGATGGTTTCTTCCAGACCCGTCCCTCCTCTGGTCTCACAGATCCATTTATTCCATCTGATTTACCTTACTCTTTTCACTTCTTACCTTGTCTCTTCAATTTGTACTAAATTCAGGTCTGTGAGATATATTACAGCAGCTGATTCCTTTGCTATTTTTCACTTGAATGGAGAGACCATTTCTGGGCACAGAGGGGGCAAAAGGAGAGAGGTGCTGCTGTGCACACATGACCAGAGCCTGCTACAACAGAGACAAGTCATTTCCCGAGGTAATTAAAACCCTTCTTATTCCATCACCACTCAAAAAAGGTAAAATTCAGGAATAATACAGAACATCTATTCAGAATATTTAAGGATTTCCCAGCCCTCATCCTAGCACACTTTCAATAATTCAGTTTTTTGACTTGTTGAGCACCATGAGATTGGTTATTCCTTAGGCAGAAGAATAATAAATATTATTAATAATAATTAATGCTTGTAAAGCTTTTTGCAAAAAGATAGTTACTATAGAAACATTAAGCTGTTCACATATATACAATCGTTATTTCAACTTATTTAATTTGAAAATAAGAAATTCCATACATGGCAGAGGTTAATTTTACAAGTGTTTGTTGTTTTGCTATGGTTTCTTTTATAAAACAGACAGCTGAATATATTTTATTTACTTATTAACTTACAGATAACAGGTTACATTTCAGACTGAATTATTTCAGTCTCATACAACTATTAAACCAACCTGGGTTTGCAGCAGAATATGGCTGGAGCAGCACAAAGTGTATCACATCCATAATTTGTACAGTTCCTTAGGGAATCCTTGTTGCATTTCAAGGCCATTAGCAAAGCACAGGACCAGGGAGTATTAAATGCTTTGCTGGTCATTATTTCTATCTAGCAGCCTGTTAACAGATAATTTTGGTGGGAAAAGTCATTCTGGAAAAACTTCAGAAAAGCTTTCTATATCTTTGTCTATGTTCAAGAAGTGGGTTTGCACTTTTCAGTACAGCAATATCTGAAAACAAAAGCACATATGGATGGGTACTTCATTTCTTCCTCCGCCTTCATATTTGAAACAAGAGTGACACACCAGCAGAAAATAAATTTAAATTCTCTGGTGGAGTGGGCTGTTGCTTTTGGGGAATGATGAATGTGGTGAGCCATGACTGAAAATACTACACTGAAAGGATTAAAATGCATCAAAGACAAGATTTCTTCTATTTCCCTTACTACTATTCTAGGACAAAAAATGAAATCTTAGTAAAGTCCTTAGATAATCCAAAGTTCTAATATTTAATTTGGTTTTCCCTCTTTTATTTTGGTTTCAATACTTGAATTCAATTCGCACAAAAAAACCCCAAAAACCTGGAGATATCTAAACCCATTTCAAGGTCATCTCTAACACTGTTATCACAATTCACAGAGCCTTTGGAAAGACTTCTTTTTGGGCTGAACAAATCATAATTTGTCATCTGAAGTTTTAGAGCCATCTGTTTGAAGAAGCATTAAATCTACGCTATTTTTATCCAGCAACTACAGCATCTATTTTTATTTTGTTGTGTTTTACAGGAGCTCTATTGTTAGCTTTTTCAAAGCCTTCTCAAGAGGTTTAAACTTTGGATGACTTTTTATTTTTAACTTTTTAACTTTCTGAATTGTCACCTGGTCTTAATTTGCCTTCATTTCTCTGTTATGGGGTAGCTCAATATGTTCAGTCTGTCTGGTTTCCTTAAATCTTAGAGATGACCTGTTTCCCTTTGATATGTATTTATGACTGTATTCACATATAATGTTTGAAATGAAAACTTAGAACCCAAAATTACATTTCTCTGTCATGTCACAGTGTGCCAGCAGATGCAATGATGCATTAGATATTCCACTATATCCCAGTTTGTTTTGACCTTATGGGTCAACACTAAGAAACAAGGAATGTACATCAACCTTCCACAAAACAAATCATTTTTTCAAGACATAAAAACCAGAAGGAACAATTTCTTTTAAAGAAGCAGATGTCTGCACCAAACATGAGAGCTGATTTGGTTTTTAGGAGAAAAGGAGGACAGTCTTCCCTGAAGAGAAGGAAGAAAACAAGGTAACAGGAAAACAAAGCAAATAAACAAATACCAAATTAATTCAGGTATTGCAAGAATTAAGTCTGAAGTATATGTAATATATTACTTATAAGTACTCCCTTCTATTCCTTTCCCTATTTTAATTTGAGAAGATAAAAACTGTCTTAAGACTGATGATATTTCAGGAATGCTACGGGATACTGGTGCTGAAAAACAGAAAGCAGCTAAGTGTAAAACTCTGGGACTTCTGCTTCATACCAGATTTTTAAACAAAATAATAAATAAAATATATGGAATAGAGCAAGCAGTAAAGTAACACAGAGTGGGGCAGCTGGATAGAGTGAAAACTCCAGTCCAAATAAAACCAATAACAATTTTGACATTGATTTCACAGGGACCAATAGCTCACCTCAGAGTACACATATTCCAGACAGCAATTTTTGAGAAAAATTGATGAATTTAAATGAAAAAACTTCTAGTTTGAAATCCAACTTAGCCAAAACCAACTTATGATTTGATAGAATAATTCAGATTTGAATTCTGACATTTTTCTTTCTGGACATTTACAAATGTACAAAGAGTGATATAAACAGTGCAAGTTGCTGACCTGGGCTTTTACTGATTAAATGGTACATCTGAATTCTTTTACTGGACTGCTTATCTTAGGTCCTGTGCAGGAGTAAATGTTGGACTCAATGATCCTTGTGGGTCCCTTCCAACTGAGCATTCCCTGTGAATCTGTGAAACCATGTCTAAAAGAAGCAATTATTTTTATTTAGGCTAAACATAAAATTAAGTAGAAAAAGATCCTCAAAAGAGATGGGCTGGGTGGTGATTTCATTTTGCAGATCAGTGACTGAATTCCTGGCAAAGAATTCTTCTCAGCAGGGTGATTTTGAGGCAGTTCAGCCTCAGTTTCTGGAAACCAGCTTGGGCCAGTGTCTACTGAGGAATGTGAAGACACAGCCACTCCCCTGGCATGGGAAAATTCTACTGAGGATACAAAAAGTGACAGAAACTTTCTTCTGGTGTGATCCACTGCTCCACGGGACTCTGTTTCTTGACCTGATATAAACAATAATCTATGTTATATTGGCTGGACCAGGATTAGAGTTTCAGAGTTAAAAATGAGACCTGGTTTCTCAAGAAAAATGGATTAGAGTGCTGTGTGTTATGTTCCATATTCAGCCAACAGCCATGTTTTGGATGTATAATACATATTTATGCAAGTAGTACAAATCTAATAAACTCCTCCTTTCCCTCTCATTATTAGCCACCACTTTATCACCCTTTTTAATCAAGGTTCTCACAACATAGAAGGAAAGAGCTCTGCTATTTTGTCTCAATTTGTTTTATTTTCCAATAAAAGATAAATTGCTGTTTTCCTTGTCTTGTTAAAGGTTACTTTTTTGGGTGGTTTTTTGGATTTAATTTGCCATTGCAGTGCTGTCAAATGTTTTGCTATTAAAACAAGTAAAAGAGAGAAAAGGAGGAATAGATAGACATATCCTCTGTTGTCTACCTTGATATAATTTGCCATCCACAAGATTAGAAACTAAGTAAAATCTATAGTTGGGCTGTGAAGGAAAAGAAAAAAACGTAAAACACTCCAAAATCTCACCTGAATTATTATTCTGTTCATAAAAACAGGATTGATAGAAGCTACAACCCAGAGCAAATGTCCTGTCACCATTTCATTTGCAAAGCTGTGCTGGATAATGTCTTAGAAATGAAGAGAGAAAAAATAATGACAACTTCCACTTCAAGTGTTAAAGAGAGGTTTGGAATTTTTTTATTCTTAACAGTTCAGATTCTCTCCCTCTGCAAAGGAAATAATGCAAAAACTCCAAGAAGCACGAGATTAGATGAGAGCTCTGCTCTTCTGTATCCTGGGCAAACACAAATTAAGCTTTAGAAGTCTTAACTCTGCACTGCTGAATGGAGGCAAAACCAGAAGGGTAGAAGTAAGAAAAGATCACAAAGCAGATCAGGAATAAAGAGCCCAGGCGCTAAATCCATGTATGAACTCAGGCACAGCGATGCCAAACCTCACATGCTGATGTGACAGTACACAGGACTAGACTTTAAGGAGCTTGAGGAAGGCTTTTGTGACAGCTGAGTCGCTCCAAGATAAAGTGCAGGGAATGTTAATCTTTAGCCCTGGACACTAAGGAAGATTGGATCCTTTACAGTGCTGTTTGCTGATCTTTTACTTCCACCTGTGCTTCTCACACTGTATATTAGAGGGTCTCATCCTAAGGTCTGACTGGAACTTCCTTTTGATGTTATACCTTGACACCATATTTTAATTGCAGTTTAGGGGGGGAAAATAATTTTTCTCTCTTTATAACAAAAAGTAGCTTTTCCATCACTAAGATTTTTCCAGCATTGAAGATTGTAAGGGGAAAATTTAACTGAAAAAGTCCCTGACTGGCAAATTCCAAAGTGCTAGCTACATACCAGCTTTATTCATACAATTCTATCATCCTGCTCAGCACTTTGCAATCTTTATTTCTTTCTTCTCACCTTCTGTAGGCCCATTTTAAATCAATTCTGTGTGTCACAGACTATTGAAAGCCTCTTGGGATGAATTACAGCATCTCAAAGAGGATGGATGGCAGGTTTTACCTCATGGCTCAGATCACCCTGAACACAAACATGGGCATTGGCAAAGGAGGTACCCAGGCCATGGCCACCTGTGTCTGCCCTCTGACAGCCCTGCCACCCAAATTCCAGCCACTGACAGTGCCCAAAGCCTGTTGAAGGGGAAATTCTAATTTTAACTGCTCAGGAGTAGTTACATGCTGTCCCAGCATTTCTTATTTGAGTAATGCCATCTCTAAATTGGAATAGGAAACACCTGAGGTGTGTCCCAACATCCCTTCTAAGGCTGGAGGTAGTGACAACATGCAGGTGGGATATTTGTGGCAAAGTCAGATGTTAGGAATACAAAGGTTACCTTTTGGCCATCAGCCACTCCAAATCAGAGGTTTTGTGGATAAAGGAAAGACTTGAGCGCAGCAAACAGCTGCAGAGGTGAGGATGTCCTTTTTCCTCACATACACATGTGGATTTCAGCAGCTCTTGCATTCATGCTTGAGTGAGCAGGGACAGAACAAACAGAAAGGTAAAGTCTGCAGGCTCAGAGAATAAAGTTCTGAGCTTTATGTTCTTCTTATTTTCTTGTAATTTTCTCTTTCCCTGAACTGAGACAGAAAGCTTTCTTCTCTCATGAGAGGGGGCAGCCCTGCAAGGGGAAGGACAGGCAGGAGGTACATTTTGGGGAGAGGTTACAGAATCAGCAGCAATTTCAACAATCTGATATGGACCAAACCTCCCACTGAGCAGCTCTGGCCAGGAGATATAAAGGAGTTTTTGAAGGCAGAGTGAGTGCACGGTTATCAAATAAGATCATAAAGGCAATGCAGAGAGCCAATATGAGCCAGGATGCAGGTTCAGAACTGGGTAAGAAACAAAGAAACTTCAGTCAATAAAGCACGAGTGCTGGAGTAGCAGGCACCCTCAGGGTTATATTTTAGGAAAAAGCAATTGCAGAGACTGAAGAGAAAATAAACTCTGATTTCTAAATGCTCACAGATAGCTGCTAGCTTGGAGTTTTAGCAGTTGCTTCCATTACAGCCATCTCATGCAAATACTGCAGGTGAATCATTATCATAATCGCCCAGTTTGGAATACAATCATCTGTGTGGTGTTCCACATGAGAAATATTAATTCTGTTTGCCTGCCTCTCCCAGTGGTGCCAGATGAAAAACTCCACACTATTTTCTGTATGTGTGACAATAAAATCAATTGGATTCCACAATTGTTCAGAAATAAGGAACTTAAATATTTTAAGAGAAGTTGGTCTAAAATAAGGCCAGGAAAACAATTCTCTGCAACTGTAATTTCCTGCCTGACTGCACAACAATTTTCTACAAACTATCTTCCTCTGTAGATTCAGCTGGAATTCATCCAGGATGGATTCTATTAGAAAAACACTTACATCCATCTTTAAAAGACTTGACATCAGCCCTATTCACACAACCCTTGTCCGTATGGATCAGGCAGGTCAGATGGATTCTAGGGAGCATCTTGTGTTCCCTTAAATGAGGGGAACACGGGAAAAAACCTGACTGCAGTAGATGTAGAGCTGACAAAATAAACAGGCAAAAAAACCCAGCAAAAATAAATCTCTCCACTCAGATTCGTGCTTCATCCCACAGGCTGGAATCTTTCAGGGAAGTAGTTCTCCATCTTAATTATTTTTCCCATGATAAATTTCAGTCTTTCACTACTTTTCTAGTTTTCAATCTCTTTTATTTTTTCTTAGGAAACCTTAAGGGATGAGGGTTTGAGCTGTTGCCCTCCTAAAAAAATAAAAGTGTATTGACGTAGTAGCTCTTTTTTCTTTCTTTTCTTTTTCCTACTAGAAATCTTGACAGGACAGATCAATTGAGCCTACTTAAAACCTTTTTATTTCTAACCATATTATTTTCTGTTCAACTTAACAGAGGCAGGTCTCTGGGCTGCAATCTGAAAGCATCAATATGTATTTCTGACTTACACAGGTGAAAAAAACATCATTTTTCTTAAATGAGACATATTCTCTGTCACAGTGCCTAAAAAATTACATAGCTCAAACTGCTTCTTCTAAATTATTGAATAGACACCAAACAGTAAAGTTGTAAAATGTGGAAGAGTTTTCAACTATGTTTGTCAAACAGTTCATTGAATTTTACATAAATGTAACTTCTGCAAAAGAATATTGACAAGAAAATATGAAACAGTTTTAAACACAAACTTTCTCCCTCTGGATGTATTGTGAAAAAACAGGTAAAAAGCATTGAGGAAAATGTGTTTCCATGTTCATTTGCCAATGATTAGAACTGGTTAACATTTACTAAGTGCTGAATATGTCAAAGATTAGTGTAGCCTTAAGGGCAAACATATAAACACACATAAATTTGTCTTATAAAACAAAAATACATACATAGAAAACAAATATGTTCACAGATTTTATATATATATAAAAGAATAAAATGTATTTATTTCTTTTTGTTTTGGACACTGACACAATCTGTCTGGTTTTGCTTTCTGAATTTTTATTGGTCATTTTTCTATGTTGTTTGGGTTTTGGGGGTGGGTTGGTTGGTTGGTGGGTTTTGGGGTTTTTGAGGGGTTGTTTTTATTTGGTTGGTTGGTTTTTTATTTGTTTTGGGGTTTTTTTGGTTGGTTGGTTTTTTGGAGGTTCTTTTTGTTTGTTTGTTTACATTGGGAATAGCTTCCCATGCTTTTTAGGTGGAATTTAAAAAATGCAATTTCTCCTCTCTTTGAATTAAGATGTCCTGAAAGGTGCAAGCAGACACCCTTGTACTCAGTAACTGCCAGTCCAGTTCCTTCCTTGCATATGAAAATGTGCACATAAGTACCAAGTACTAAAAAACACAGTTGAAAAGTTGTAAAAGACTGGAGAGAAAACCAGGAAGGGCAAAGCAGTCAGAGAATGAAAGTCACAAAAAAACCCAGAAAAAAAGTCAGTGCTGTGTGTAAAAGTGCAGGGAAATGCTGTTGTACTGATCTGAACAGGGAGAGAACAGGTGACACAGAGTGTGAAGCCCAAAGGTTTCAGTGTCATTATAGGACAGAGGCCAAAAAAGCAGCATTTTCTCATTTTTGAAATGTAAAATATTCCGAATATTTGCTATTGCAAGAATGGAACACAGGGAAGGAGGCAAAGCAAAATAGTTGAGACTTGTTTCTAAGTATATGTCAATACACTTGTCAAATGAGTATAAGTCAATATACTTGTGAACAACCATAAATCAAAATTGTTCATAGCTATTCTAAAGGGTTTTGCATGTATCTGCATGGTAAAACATAAAATAAACCCTTTTTTTTCTAGCTACTGTTCCAATGTTTGCATATACAATTCAAGTACTTCCACATTCAAATAGGCAGTTAAGCCTGGACTTCAAGAAAGCATTTAATGACTTTTTTTCCTCTTAGCGATAACTAGATTAACAAGTTAATAATTACAAGATCTTCAATATAATCTTTGATTGACAGTCTAGTCCAATGATTTCCTTGAAAAGTGTTACATGATGAGAATTTCCACAGGAAGCTCTAATATATCCTGCAGCACTTCCCTACCTGCTGCATAAGCAGTAAATGCAGTTATAGAACTTCTGGAAATAAAATTGCCTTGTCCAGTTTGGGAGGCAGTGAAGTTAGAAGACAGAAATTTAAAATTCTGTTTAGATAAACAGAGAACCAACAAGAAATACGGGAAATAATAGTGGTGATGGCAATTCCTGAAAAGCCTCAATTAAAAGTATTTTAATCACTTCTTCTTTTAAATTGCAATTGCTTTAATGTGTTTTTGTGTTGTTTTCAAGATGCTGTGAGCTAAAGCTAATTGGGAAGCTCCATAAAAGGGGGAAGATTTGGAAGGATACTCTTGAAAAGAGGCCACTCAAATGAAGAGAAAATGAATGCTTTCAAAATTAATCTGGTATATGAAACACCAGACAAATGGATATTGCTTGGAGTTTTTCCCACTCAGCCCTGTGCACTTGCTGGGTGTTTGTCACCAGCCTTTAATGGATGTGACTTCCAGAAAAAAGCAGCTCATAATGTTACAAAAATAGGGAACCCTTCACGTGCCTTAATGCTGACAGTCAAAATCAGCAATGCTGAAAACCTTAAAAAGCAAAGTATGGCTTGGACTTCTTTATCTAAATCCAATTTTGGGGACTTGTGTATTTTTGGGAGTTCTTGTCTTTCTGGTCTTTGAAAGGAGGTCCCAAAGACCTCCCAAACCATGGGGGAAATGGCACACACTGATCCCACAGCTGAGGATAATCCTATTGAAACATGAGGGTTGTTTGAAAACTGTGGTGATGGTTTACAGGCTAGTGAGGGATGGTGGGAGCTGAACTCCTTCACAGCTGAACTCCTCCATGTCTCCCTGGCTGGGAGGATGTAAGGCCCTTGGGAAATGTCCATCTGAAAATGAGCTTTGTGCTTCTTGCTTCCCTGTCCTGAGATCTCTCCTCTGTTCTCCCAGTCTGGAGATCCATCTTTCCCTCGTCTCATGGTAGCTATGACTGGGAGACAGTGATGCAGAGGGAACACTGATGTGGGAAACTTCACAGTCCTTGCCATTGCAGAACTGTGGTGTTTTTCTGTTTATTGCCCTGTGACATTCTGCTAATGCCATTCTACTCACATCATTCTAAAAGTCAAAATTCTTTAAAAGTCAATAGCTAGATGCTTTAGACTTCCTTTTACTTCTCTTTTATTTTATTTTATTTGGGGCTAGTTTCTCATTGCTATTGAAACCAACAGCAGATTAAAGACAGAATGAGGACTGGCACTCCTAAAACACAAAGCTCCATAAGGCACAGAGCATCTGCTTGAGTCAAAACCTGAAGCTGTGTAATTTTTCTCACAAGGCAGTAAGATGCCAAAACCACTCATATCAAAGCTATATTTTGGTCAAACAGAACAAGCATTCACCATTTATCAGGAGTTGAGCCTAGTAAATTATTTGTCACTCTCTCCAGTGCTCCCTAAGCACTGTCAACTTTCCGGACTTTGTTGTAAAAGCCTTTCCTTTCTTAAATGACATTTGAAAGGGTGGTAAATGCAGCTTTTTCTTTTTGATATATGATTGCATATTGTTAATATTTGGTGCATCATCCCAGGCAGTTGAAAAAGTTCAGAATCCCACTGCTTGCAGGGCCAGAAGGGGGGAAACAGGGAAAAGAAGAAAGAGTTGTTAATTACTGTTGTGAATGGATAATTTATGTTCTACTTTGAGAATAGATGATAGTTGTATGCAACAGACACACACCTGAGCTGCATAGAGTGTGAAAGTTTACATACTTACTGGGTCTCACCATGGGAATTGAGGTTACATCACCCATATTCCAGAAAAGTATTCAGATTATTGAGTTATTTTTACCTCACTCTCATTTGGTCTCATCCCAGCTTGTGCTAAGAGATCATTTCAGCCCCATTTCGGTTTCAGTGAAATCAGTGCACTCAAAAACATTTAGGCTTTTGTGACTGACATTTGCAGAGGAGAAAAAGTCCTTTCATCAAAAAGCTTCTCAGCTGGAGGATAAGAAGAACCAGAAGAGCTGTTGCTTTCAAGGCTCCAAACTGCATGATATTGAAAATCTCCTACTTGAATCAAGTAAAACCTGTACCAACTCCAGCTGCAACACCTGCTATTAAAGGACAACCTCACTGAGGATGGAAAGTCGATTTCTGGGGAGAGTACACAAAATACAGGGTTCTCTGAGGTCATTAAGGATGTTTCTCTGTTACTTCCAACAGTTACATCTTGGGTTTCTTCAAACCACGGCTGGAATAGTTAACAGTGAATTTGGGGAAAATCCTCCAGCTGTACAACAATAAAGCATGTAATAAAACATATCTAAAAACTAGGAGTGAATGGTCTCCCCTGTGATGACACTGAAGGATCATCTTTATTGGAAATCACAGCAGCAATTTCAAATGGATTACATTTTTTTTGAGAAGGGTGACTCATAGCCAATTTCACCTTTCCATCTACGACTCCTTGTGATTCATCCTGCCCAAATTTAAAAAGCTCTACATGTCTGTTTTTGAGGCAGTCAGTCAGCCTTCGTGATCAAAAGAGAAATGTACATATTTTCAGAGCACAGTTCATCTGACCTATTTTAGATGTTCACTTCTGATTGAGAGGAATCAAAGCCAGTTTCCATTAACCATCCTGACTGTCAGAGCTCTGTTGCCTGTAACAGGAACACAAGTGAATTTCTCTGATGTTGATACTCACCAATAAGATGAAGCTAAATATGTAACCTAAGTTTGGAGAAGAATCTCTGTGAACCCCAAGCAAGTCCTAAGGAATGGTAATTCAAAATGATGCATTAACCTAGCACTCTGCCAGGAGTGCTCTCCAAGGATTTTAGGTTCTTGTACACTGAACTGTAAAGAATTACTTGTAAAACCATAACACTCTGTTTGAATGAGAAAGGAAGCAAGGATATTTTTTACTCCTCAGTCTTCTTGATCTAACATCATGAAGATTAAGGGAATTGACAAGACTTTTTGCTTTTCCTTTATTCCTCCCTACATCATGATTTTCAGAGGAAGGAAATATCCAAAAGGGAGATGTGCTGTCCTTTGGTTAAGTTTTTCATGCAAATAATTGAGTAATTAAATCTGTAAGTTGTCACTAAGTCATCCAGTGACCCCTCACAGGGGCAAGTGCTAACCAAAGTTGATTTGGTGACATCAGGACAGTGAGCAGAGAGCCTGCCATTTGAAGCTCTGTAAAGAATTGTGCTTCATGAGTTGCAGTCAGATGTAACACGAGTTTCAACCACAATATGTATTTGTCTGTGTTGATACTGAAGAAAAAAATAATGCAAAACCACAAGTATAAACTACAATGTACATTGGTGAGTGAGAAGATTTAATTTTGTCTAAGGGTTAGGTCAATATTATTGAGAAAGAAAAATTTGTTTTATTTTCCAGTTTTAAAAGACTTCCTTGTTGCATGGTGTATATAAACAGCTTGAAGGTGACAGGAATATTGTCCTCAAAAATAATTAGAGCAAGAAAAAAAAGCAATCTCTGAGGGCTTGTCAGCAATTAACTGGGTGATCATATCACAGTGACAACACACCCCTAATGTGGACTATTTCCATCCTAATAGGGCAACCAAGGGATTTAAGTGCCAGATAAAAAACTAACCAGGGAGTATGATCAAGGTTGTTAGGTGTATTTTTTTTAACAAGACTTGTAGCACAATTAACAGAGTTAAAAACATTAGTTCTGCACAGGACCTGCATCTTCAAAAGAAAATTGGAGGAGAGTTAAAATGAAATTTCAATGAGGACAACTTCAGACACCAGGGCCCATAAGGGTGAGAAATAATGAGATGTTTACAAGGAGGAGAAAGTACTAAAAACACTTTTAGGATTATGGGTAATCTAAAGACCTAAAGAATGCAAAGTGTGATGCTACACAAAGTGACTGAGCCAGAGGCATGACTGTGACTGCAGCAAGTACAAAAATGGACTGAATCAGACCATAAACATTCTCAGAGCAATAGAAAATCTTTTAGTAAGGGAATCAAATGGATTATTAACTTAAATACTGAAGTCGCTCATGCAGTGATACTGTCCAATTTAAACATATAATAGTCAAAAATCAGAAAATTGTGGTAAATAAACAGAAGAGCTGATCTGACCCAAGTGGAGGGGATGTTTTTACAGCAATTGGAGCAATGACTGAGGTTAGTACTCACAATGGAGGAGTTGCTTCTCAGGCATGAATTTCTCCCCTAAAACAAGTGGCTGACTCATAGACATAAACAAATTTCATGCAGAGTAACTGTGCTCACTCTTTGAGTAGCTAAAAGCTCCTGTTCAATTGATGTTAATGTTTTCAACACCAAACCTTAATCTACACAGGCTTGAGGGTTTGAATTCACATGAGGTGGGTACTGAAGCTTGATTTGTTTGTCATCCACAGTTCTCCTTTCCATGAAAAACCACAGGCTGCATCTGCAGAAACTGAACTGGTGTTGCTGGAGGGAACATAAGGATATTGCTGATTACCCCTGAAATCCCTCCTCTACCTTGTAGTTATTCATTTTGCTCATCACCAGGCTTCTCTGTTGGGGTGGTCACCCAGCTTTCCCTTTGCAATCAAAAGAGAAAAATACACATCTCTAGGGCACGTTTCACCTGAGAAAATCCCGATGTCTGGTTCTAGCAGGGTCTGTTTCCTTCCACTGTCCCCCAAGGAACCTTCCTATTGTGTAGAAATTGACTTTTGTAGTGGGAGTGACCACTCTCAGAAGGAACAGAAGAGTCCATGGGGCTCCTTGGAGTATTCCCAGCTACAGGGGCAGGGAGGACTTACAGGCAGCACAAACTCAGGGTGAAGCTACATTGCTCACAAATGTGTTGTGGATGTGAGTTCCTTACAGGATATTCTATCAGCCCTGGGAGCAGAGAAAGAAGAGAGGTTGGCCTTCAGTAATTCCAATTAAATTTGTGTTTCTTTGCCATGCCGATGCATTGCATAGCCATTCTGAGATTTGTCTGATAAAACCACTATATGATGTTCACAAACAAAATTGACTTCAAGATTGATTTTATTATACCACCTTCTTGTTGGGAATTGGGATCTGCTGGCAATATACCTCCTTGATCTTTTGTTTGTTAGTGGCTGGGGGTAAGAAAAAGGACATATTTCTCTTTATCTGGTCATTTTAGTTCTAACAGGTGACGCTTTCAGCTTCATCAGACAATGTCCACATATCTCTCTGTTGTGCTTCCTTTATTTATCTGAAGTCTAAACTTTCTCTTGCAGTAGATCTTGCTTTTTTCTTCCACCCATAATGATTCATTTTTTCTTCTAATAAAAATAAATAACTATGGCCTTTTTATTCCAGCAGTAAAAATAACTGACTAAATAAAATGAAGACAAGTAAAAGCCAAATGATCACAAAAGCCAAGTGTCTCCTGTCTTGCTGAAAGGGAAGGAGGAGGAGTATTCTTTAATCCAAACTTCATGATACTCTCTTACATTCAAGCTGTGAGGCAAATGTTCCCTGACGAGCAATTAGCAAAAAATCTGAGGCTTTAAATCTTGAATCATGCTTGTCTCTGATCTACAAGGTTGAGAAGTGTGTCAGGACATCAGAAGCTGCAGACATCCCCTTAATGAGATCTCCTGGTTAACTGTAAAACTTCTTTGAAGAGAGAGTTTGATCCCAGGGTGTGCTGGCAGCCTCCTGAACAGGCTCCATTCCCAACAAGCCTGCACTCCTCAAGGATCTTCAACCCTCGTCACTGACACAGAAAACTGGCTGAGGAAAAGGTCCTTTCTTTACCCACGAAAGGAGCAAATGCAATAATGGCATTTTTGTCAGATTTCTGTCTAATGTGCTCTGTGAAACTCAAGCAATGTGAGTCTCTTGCTCGTTCTGGGCAATCCACACTGGTGACCAGCAGAATTTGTCATCAGAGAGAATTCCCTCTTTACTTCAGTGTTCCCTTGAGCAAGAAACCTGAACTGATTATTTTTTGTCCTAGGTGCTCCCTGTCCTCTTTGCAATGATTTCTGTTATGTGTAGATTGCACAACAAATAGTGCAAAGACTCCTGGGGTTATACAGTTTGAGAGCCTAATGAATGGAGAGAAAAAGTTTGAGAATATAACTATACTGAAGCATCCAAAAACTAGTATAGAACCTTTGGAAAAATAAAATAAAATAAAATAAAATAAAATAAAATAAAATAAAATAAAATAAAATAAAATAGAGTTGAGTTGATTGGGTCACTGCAGAGGTGCCATGAAGACATTAACCCAAGCAAGTGATGAGTAAATTGCGTGAAATTAATGGACTGGTTTCCATCTAAGCATGTCTTTCTGAAAGAAAATAACCAAGCAATAAGAAGTAAACACCCAAATGAAATCATCAAGCCAGATATAAAACAGGAAACTTAGAATTAGAATTAAGATATTCAGGGAAAATTAAAGGATGATTCAAAGCTGACCTAGGTGTATGCACTGTTTTCATGCCAACTCTAAAGTGGTTTTAAACAGCTGTAAACTCAATCATGTATTTGGAAAACAGAACTGCTTGTGCCACAGCTGCCTTCCAAAAATGTGTTCCAAGGACTTACAGAGCTAGAGCTGAAAAAATTCACAGGCTGCATGAATGGATTGAATTTTGAACTCTAGTTGATGCTCATGTCATTTGAATCTCCTAGAGATAGAAAAAACCCAATATATACAGACCAAGTTGCCACAGGAGTGTTTCTATGAACTACAGTTTAGGATGAGATCTCAAAGCAGCTCAGCCACCAGACAGCAACCAGAAATTAGACACAGAAAAAGAAGTCAAATTATCCAGCCTCCCTTTTCTGTAAACCTCACACCTGTTTTCTTCTTTAGGAAAAGAAACAATCCACGAATCAATGTTACCCTGATTTAAAAGTACAACTTCCATTGATTGCAGAATACAAATATCTGTATTGATTATTCTACCTCCCAATCCTCCTTGCATTTCAAACCTTTTCTGGCTCTATGTACCTTTCAAACCTGAATACATGTTGCCTAATTAGTTGGTCAGAGAAGTAAGCTGCATCTGTTCAAAATTTTATCCTTCTTTATTCTATGTCATTTCCCTTTGACCAGACAATTGAATTCATTGTGTGCTCCCACTCTGAGGGAGGGAAGAGGAGAGAACTGCCACGTTGGGGACCAAGAAGAAATCTGGCATTTCAAATCATCTTCAAGATACTTCATCTCAGGTATAAATTGAGTGGGTTTCTTTCGTTCGAATAAAGTGCAAAACAAGGTGAAAAATAACTGTTAATTTAAAACATAACTCTGAGATACTATAAAGTGGAATATAATATAATATCTCCACATACTGGAAATGTGTTAGACTGACATTGTTGTAGACTGGGTAAAAGCCATAGAATCATAGAATGGTTTTGGTTGGAAGGAACTTTAAAGCTCATCTGGTTCCAACTAGCTGATGAGAGTGAGAAGGTAGCTTTAAAGATTTGAACATTAAACCACAATTTAAAGCCATTATCTCTTGTCCTGTCACTCCATGCCCTTGTCCAAAGTCCCCCTCCAATTCTCTTGGAGCACCTTTAGGCACTGGAAAGTGTCAGATTGTCCTCTTGGAGCCTTCTCCTCTCCAGGTAAACGTGTCCAGGTCCCCCAGCCTGTCTCCAGAGCAGAGGTGCTCTAGCCCTCTGAGCATATTCATGGCCTCCTCTGGACTTGCTCCAACAGCTCCATGTCCTCCTTATGTTGGAGACCCCAGATCTCTGCAGGGGGGGTCTCACCTGAGCAGAGCAGAGGGGCAGAATCCCCTCCCTTGGCTGCAGCCCAGGCATGGCTGGTTTCCAGGCTGCCTGTGCATTTTTCTGGTTCATGTTGAGCTTCTTGTCAACCAATTTCCATCAAATGTCAATCATTCTGATTTAAGTGGTACCTTGCAAGGTATTCATTATATTGTTTTGCTTATACTGAATAAATTATAGCTGCTAATTAAGTCATCAATTTCAGCATTGTAACCTGTCCCTTGTTGCCCTCGGGGTCCTGACAGCAAAATGTTTTGTTATTTGGGGGAAGCGGGGAGTGGAGGAGGGAAAATGTAGAGAAACAGCATGTCCAGGTTTTAGTTCAGCAGCAGTTTATGGGTTCTATAAAAGAAAACTGAATGTTGCAGTCAATCTCTATCTTTTCTGTTTAGCAGTTAGTCTCTTCTCTCATTATTTAGACTTAGAGCATTCTGAAAAACACTAGAAATGGAAGCTGTGTGCAAAACTCTTTACAATTTTTTTCATGAGAGGAAAGTGCCACCCTGTTGTTCCGAGTTTTCATGGGCAAAACCATTTTTGCATGTAGCAAATACAATTCTGCAGTTTACAAAGGCTCAGGTGAAATGATGCTGTCTGAATCAGCTCCACCCAGGACATGAGGTCAGGATTAATGCCTGCCTTAAGTAAAAAAGGGGTTGAATATGGGCACAAATATTGGGAATTCCAAGTCCAAAACAGGGACTTTCACACAAATACCAACCTGATGGAAGGTGACCAACTCCTTAAAAATAACAAGTCACACAGGGGCCTAAATACTGATTCCAACATCTTCAATATATCCTCTTCCAGTGCTCCAGCCACCTAAACACTGAATGGAAAAGGAGGTACAGCTTCTCCCTGGCTGGAATGTGGCTCAGAGGGCCAAGAACATCCCAAGTACACCCAGCAGCCTCAAAGGCCACCAGTTCAGTGTTGGAAACCTCAGAGACTTCTCACCAGTGCAGAATAATTTATAAAGCTCTAGAATGATTGGAAATAAACAACTGTGGGAGCTGGTGGGGCTTTTTTCAGGCTGCTCCTGACTCATACAAAGTTAGCTGCCAAGTTTTGTGAAAAAGTCTAAATGTGAAAGTCAAAGTGTGTGAGCAAAGTATATACAGAGAGTTTATGCCACATTATTCAGCCAAGCAGCTAAATGCAGGTTTATACCTCAGGAGACATAATTCCATTTGCTGGACTTGGAAGAAAAGAAAGGCTTTTATTAGAAAATTATATTGTCTGTAATCCAACATTCTTGTACTGAGAGAAGACAACACACCATAAATCTAAATATATGTGTTTAAGTGTTTTAAAGTAGCAAAAAATTACAGGCATTTTTCTATTTATCACAGCCACAAAAAATACATCAGCCAATTGACTCCCACCAAACAAGAATGAAATAGCTTTTCCATTTTTTATGCATAAGAACTCTATACAACCCTTCATCCTCCACCTGTGTGATTGTCTGTTGCTTTCTTATTCCTTTTTTCATTTATTTTTCTCTCCACATAGGCAGGTATTCCATACTTTGAAACATATGTTTCTACCACTACTGGGCATACAGACCAGTACTTAAGTTTTATCTTGATGCTTTTTTTTTTCAAACTATTGGGCATCTCTGTACACTTAATATGCAACGTATTTTTCCTCAGGAGAACTTGCATCTCATTTACAATGCAGGAAAACAATAAAGTGCATTCCTTTCTTCTCACAGCTCTTCTGAGAGCATAAAGCCATCTTCAAATTATTTTCCCGGGCTGAACTCAGTTTTATTTAGTCTCACCCTCTCCCAAGAGAGTTGCAACCACACTTTTGTGCTGTTTCCTTTATTTGTTGACTACCCTGCCATAAAGATGATTGTTTTTCGAGGCACGGGGAGAAAAGGAAGAAATTCAGATTGAGATAGCCCTGAAAGCTTTATTTGGCTGAAGGGACTTGCTTTTGACATTTTTTCCTCAGTGACCAACACTCCTCACTCCAACTCAGATCCACTCTTCCCTAATTTCCTCTGTTGTCCTAAGAAACAGAGAACTGCAAAGCAAGACTTTGCTCCCCTGAAAAAATATTTGTCTTTGTAGGTCCCTTGCTCAGTTGTGCTGGAAAAGACATATCCCCATCAGAGACCCTATTTGAGGTGTTTAATGAAGGATGGACACAGCCCTGTGTCCCAGTCCAGCAAAGAAACAGATTGGGAGCTATGGAAGGGATGTCAGAAAACTCAGCAGTGTCATTGAGGAAGGCAGAGAAAGTGTTGGAAAGAGATTATTTAGAGTGTGCTTGGTCCACCAGGCTGTTTTATCCCTATTTCTTGAACGTGCACTCTTGTGGAGATTACCTGTGCTGAGGCTGTTGGATTTTCACAAAAGCATCTGAGATGGTTCAATATGTCATACACTGAGCAATTTCTTTTCTTAATGAACAATCTGGCAAAAGTGGACATGTTTCTTCTGGAAAGGAAGCTCAATTTTAGAGAATATTTGCACTAAAAAGTCAGTAAAAGATTGTATAATTATTTTACAGAAACGTGACCCTTTACTTTAGAAAATATTCTCATTTCTTTCCCTTGAAAGTTTTCAGCCTCGCACTGACACAAACAAGAGGATTTTCTGTGTATGAGCTCTGTGAAGATTTCAGATTTCTGCATCCAGATTTTAAATGATGGAGGGTTATCCTTTGGTCATGAGAAATAAGCAGTGCATTAGTCAGCTCAGTGGAGGACTTGAGTGCCTCTATAACCCCCATTTCCTTTGTGCCACCCCAGAAAAGGTTACTTGTGCAGCCCCCACGGGAATGACTCTGCCTGACATTTCAAGGTACATCTAACAAACACCAGCACAGACACACAGCCCTCTCAGCACAGCTCCAGGCCATTGATTTGTCTCCATCCACAGTAACTAACTTCAATCACAAGGATTAATTAATCAATGTTGGTAAACTAGTCGTAGGGCGAAATTACGTAAGATTGTTTCAGTCAATTTGGTTTGTTTCTAGGCTTGGTTTTTGAATTTGTTTGTTTGATTGTTTTATGGGTTGTTTTGTTTGGTTTTTTTTTGTTAAAAGCACGGCAGTTTTTGTGGACACTTGGAAAAAAAATAGGATCTTAATGTTGTTCTAGCACTACAAAATCAGTGAAACATTTGTCTTACCCAGGGAGAAGTCCTCTTGGAAGTCATACTGAAGTAGAAATGTCCTGATTATTTTGGGATTAAAAATGTGTGGTGGAAGAGACTCTGAGCTATTATGACATGAAATAGAGCTATCTGGATGCTGGGCTCTTTCTCAACACTTTCTCAAACAAAACCAAAACAACTTAAATTGGCAAATGATTCTTTCCCTTGTAAGCATATTGTAACTGACAAAATTCTCACTGTGATTTTTGATGATCCCTTAAAGAAAAGTTTAGCGTGCCAAATTTACAGCACACCATCAGATGAATTTTTTTTTAAGTTATTACTATCTCAACAGAAGCAGAACATTGGATCGCAGGGAGATTTTAGTTTCTCCATTCAGGCAAAAGTGTAATTTTTTTCTCTCTCTTGCTCTGTAATGCCACATGTATCGGACAAAGGTATAAAGTGCTATTGAGGGAGAACAGGAGAATTTTCCACCTATTTTGTTGTAGGTTGTAAGGAGTCCACTAAGGACAGGACAATCAACTCTGAGTTCAGTAGTAAAGAGAAAAGAGAAAGGAAGAGAAATCAATGTTTTCAGGCTTTATTGTGAAAAACTGGAAAAAATAAACACAGGAGATGAAAAGGCCAGGCTGGATGAGGCTCTGAACAACATGGTTTAGTGGAAGGTATCCCTGCCTTAAGGTCCTTTCAGACCCAAACCATTATGTGATCCTGTGATAAAATTCCAGCCCAGAGAAGACCAGGGAGAGTTTTAACATCCACTTCAATGAGGTCAAGTACATACCCAGTGCCCTCTAAAATCTGAAACATCTCACAAGACGTGTTCATGTAGAGGCCATCACAGAAAATAACCTTTGCAGCAGCAGAAAGCATCAGGATCAAAAGGGCAGGGATGTTATGCATTCCTGGGGAGCTCTCCCATGCTCCATTCTTTGTGCCAAAGCCAACAAACAAAATCTTGTGAGAAAATACAAAAATTAAATCCAAAACTACAGCAATAAAATACTCTTGAAGGGAAGGAAGCTGCTTCACCTTTAGACCAAAAACTCCAGCAAACCTGCATTCCATAAGTGAAGGACTAAAGGATTCAGCCATCGCCATAATTTCAGGTGGATTGTTGTCCCACCTACCACATGATCCTCACTTCAATTCCCTTTGGTATTTCTTTAAAAAGCCCTGTGTATAACTCAAAGCAGGAAACTACTGGAAATTTCCTGTAAATTGATACTTAAAGGATGTGCTGCAGACCGTGTGAGGGGAGAGTGACACAATTCCCAATGAATTTAACTTACTTTAATTGAGAAGCAAGTTCAATCGGGTACCACGAGGCAGCTCTGGGACGGCTGTTGGCTTTGGGCAGCCAAACTTTGGGCTAAATAAAAGTCAAACAATGCCAAGCAATCAATTAGAGAGTTTTATTTATGGAAGCAACTATTTAAATCTTATGACAAGTTGAATAGCGGAAAGGCTTTAAACATTTCTGAACAGTCCCTGGATTAAACTCCACTGAACAGCCCACAGCAGCAGCAGATTAAACTTTTAACCTCATGACAGAGAGGCTGAAAGGTGATTTAAACTTTTAGGAAAAGGAAGAAAGGAAGACGGGAAGGTAGGAAAATAGAAATTAAGAGAACAGATCCAGGTCAGCACCCTGGGGCCCAACACTGTCTCAGGTCTGATTCCTGTGATGACAGGGGCACTCTCAGCCCCTCAATTGTGCTACTTTTCCTCACACAAGCACATTTTGATATTATCAAACTTCTCAGAAGGGGTTGGGGAGTCTGTCTCAAACTGTTTTTTGAGATATTTACCTGAGATAAGGAAGTTGGTCTCAGAAAATCGCTGTCCTGCCTTCACAAGATCCTCTTTTCAAACCACACCTTGTCTGGTTGGCATGGCAATATTCCTGTTCTCTTCTGCTTTAAGGCATTGACTCTTTCAGGTTTACATTAACTCTTTCAGCTTTTCACTCTCCCACAACCATCATTCTTATTAAATATTAAGGGTAGTAAGAAACTTTCTATCTGAATTCTGTTCTCCTAATGCTGTTGGATTCTCCCATTAGACCTACGCTGTAAGAAGGATTTTTCTTCTTGAAGGAACATATACATAGCAATGATCATACCTTGCTTTGTCAGTTCTGACATAATTTTTGGCTATTTAGACAAGAAAACAGCAGAAATTTCCCCATAAAATTTTCATTATACAGTTTTGCTCCCATGCCAAATTTTTATAAAGACTTCACTCTCTATTTTCTGTCTTCTTCCTCTCTTTCCTCTGGGAGAGGTAATCAATATGAATCAATATAATCTCAGAAAGATTAGTTTAACTGTCTTGTTCTTCTCAGTACTAAAGGCTGGTACAGATTATTTAATCACCTGTGGCAAAATTTTTGGAGTAAAGAGCAAGCAAAACACACAAATTATTCAAACAGTGAAATGCTCATCACCTTCCTCTAAACTGATTTTCTGCCAACCTAAAACAAGAACTTCCCCAACTAAACTTTTCAGGCAGAAGAATCAGGGATTGAAAAGCTTCTGCTGATATTGCTGCTCGCTTGGAAAGAACCAAGACAATATTCTTAGAAACTTCAACAACTCCATAGTATGGAGAAAGAAACGCAGGAAGGACTGAGTCATGGTGTTGTGTTCTTTGGCTCTAAAGGGGAAAAGTGCTGTGTAATCCATTCATTTAGTGTGCAAGATGGGGGGAAAAGTGTGTTTATTTGCAATACTAATGTGACAAATTAGGCCTTTTGCAGCACACAGAATTCTCCGGCTGAGCAGAGAACCTGAGCATGCGCTCACCTTTGGTAAATTTAAATGTATCATGCAGTTAAAGAATTCAGCACATGCTTGAGGCTGGGGATAAACAGAGTTATAAAATCAGTACACACTGCCCATCCTACTCCCAGCACTCTGAACCAGGATGGATCACAGGTTATTTGACTGCTGTCATTTTCTGCTCAAAGAGTTTACAGCACTCACTCCACAGGATGTGTGGTCACATGTCCTGAGGCTCTTCCTAAATTTTTGTCTGGTTGTGAATTTCCACTCAACTCGTCTTCCTTTCGTCTTCTGGGGGCATTTTCTAACATTCTTAGTATTAGCAAAATCTCAGTCAACCTCACTAACATTAATTCAAGGTTTTATAAATTTATTAAAGGGATTGTATGATGATCTGGTACTTACAGAATTTTGAATTGGGTGTGCCTTTCATACCCTTCTATTTTCTCATCACTTTTCCAGTGAGCTGTGGCTACCACTGGTACCAAAGTTCCTCTAAAAAATGTAGTCCCTGGCTAAAGTATTCAGTCTCAGCAGGAGACTAAACTGATTGGTTCTCTTTCCCTAACCATGGTTGATCCCACTGTAGACCTGGCTTTATGTGCCCAAGAATGGAAAAATTGCATATTTTGTGGGGACTGGTATCATTCAAATGCTCAGAAATGAAATTCTGATTGAAATCCACACTCTCAGACTTTCTGTCTAATGTTTGTTCAGACCAGTGACTTTCCACTACATAATGTGATGACAGCACAAACCCCAATGGGTAAGACTGAGCACCCTGAGTACTCCATGAAAGGGCCAAATTCACAGACATTTTCTTTGCTCACTTCAGTCTGATGCTAAAACTTGAATTCTTCCCTGTCTCATTTTCAGGAAAAAATGGTGAATCTTCCACCATAAAATCAGGTAATCTGGTAGGCAGAGCAGAACAGCTTGAACCTATTTACACTAATCCAGAAATCAACCTCAGGTCTTGTAATGAGGAATTGTGCGAACCTTGGGCAACAGTCCTGCCTTCATTTTAACAACTGTGAATCCTCATTAGTTCAGTCCTCTGCTCCATCTGATCCTCTGCAGGCAGAAACTGCAGAGCTGGTCACAGAATCTGAGTTTGAGTGTAAATTAAGTGAACAGAGGTGACAAAGTCTGAATGCCTGATAGGGACTGACATGGAGTTTGCCCATAAAATTAAAGCCTGATTACAAATTTTATTTTTTATTTCATTTTTTACTGCTATTATTTTTTCTCAGTCCCTAACTCTGGTCACAGTGGTTGGTTTCAGCTCAATTTTCAGTAACGAGTGTCTCAGAAGTCACCAAAACCAAAGAAACTCAGCCAAGGGAAGGCTTAAGATCAAATACTGGTAAGTTTACACTCTAAGAAAATTTAGTGAACTAGTGAATCAAGTAAAAGACAGAAATCCACAGTAAAGCAGGTTATATCAGTTTTGATGCCCACAGGACTACTTAGTTATTGTGACGCCTCAGTTAGAGGTCTCTAATCAGCTTCCTCTCTAATTGGATTGTTCACAGGAGAATTAATTAAGGATGCAAGGGCAGGAGCTGAAGCCCAAATCACACTTTAGGTGCATGAAGGTCTCAACTTCTGTCCCTTTTCTAATGACATCAGCCAGTGCTGCTGTTAATACATAGAGGAAAATTAATGAACAGCATCTTGGTAGTGATGCTTGTTTCTGAAGACATGATGTGTATTAGGATCACTTTAAGTCTTTACTGTGCTTTCATTTTCAATCTGAAGTTCACTGGAGTCAATGTAAAGCAAAGATAGAAAAAAAAAATTAATCTTTCTCTCTGAAAAATCTTCTACCTTCTATTATTTTTAATTTCAAACTGTGACCAAAAAAATCCTTTCCCCTGAAAAGAGATTTTTAAAAATCCATTTCAGGATTTTTCTTTTTTTTCAAGTAAAAATTTATCTTCCTAGATGCTTGTTTTGAAGAATATTGTCGAAGGTTTGGGGATGAGGGGGTGTTTTGTTTTGGGTTTTGTTTGTTTGCTTGGTGGGGGGTTGCGGGTTTGGGATTTTTTTTGTTTAGTTTTTATTGGTTTTGTGTTGTTTAGGGGTTGTTTAGAGGTTGGTTGGTTGGTCGGTTGGTTGGTTGGTTGGGTTTTTTGTCAACAAAATGAAGGCAGGAGATTTTTTTGGACAGATATATATCTTGCTATCAGTGTATTTTCCATCAGAAACCAAGTCCCATGCCAAATTCCCAGTCAGATCTCAGAGAAATCTTTCTGTGGGAGTTGGAGTCATGCTAACAACATATAAAAAGAGGCAGTGATGTTACACAGTTGGACAAAACTTTATCACAGGGCAAATGAGCCTGCAGGACATGGTTTTCTCTCTGTGGAATGTCTGGAGCGTATCTCTGACTGGAATGAGCACTCAGGACAGCTCAGAGTAGAGAAGGTCCCCCACAGTTTTTCCCCATGGCTGTGTCCTGCAAAGTCCTGTCACGTGTCTTAATTCTGCACCACTTCCTCCCATCAAAGCCATTAAATAATTCCTCATTTTTAGTGAAAATGCTAATGACTCTGTCAGCACAGGCATGTTTGAATGGAGTTGCCAAAGAATGTCACCAAAATGTGAGTCCTTCCCAAATCCCCTTTTCAGAAGTTTAATATGCTATGGATAATGAAAGCTCTTGGACAATATAAGTGACTTCATACTGTTAATTGTAAAAGAGTTTTCACAGTGACATGCAGCTGAAGGCATGGGTAAAAGGATACTGAAAATAATTTAACTGTAAGGGGACAAAATTTAAAGGGTTTTTGCTTGAAATTTGAACCGTCTCTTGTTTGATTTCTTTTGTTCAGCGATACAAAAATCAGCAGGAGAGTGTTCAACACTTTAGAAGTAGAAGCTTTCACAGTTTTCTTCTGAAAACTCTGCAATTTGGTTCAAAATACATACTATATTTAAAACCTCAAGCTAGCCAAAGTACAAAACACTCTGAATTTCAATCTCATCACTGTCCTATGGAACATATTCCCTTTTAGAAAAATTTCCAGTGTTGGTTTAGAAATATTACTGCAGAACCAAGAAAATTGCTTTGCCCACTGTGGTTTCCACCACACCATAACTCTGTACAGGCTGCCCAGTATGGGGGATCTACCCAGTATGGTGAGAGTGTTCAGCAACTGGGAAGTAAATATTTAATATCAGGCAATTATCATAACAGAAATTCTTAATTTTGCTACAAGTGAGAAGAATATTGTTATGGGCACATTTAAGATATTTTGAAGCACCTGGAAACAGTAAAATAATTAAGTTTTCCTCTTTTCAGGCACTTCTTACAGGGTATTTTGCAATATACAACTCCCAGCACACGCTCTTCTGGAACCTCAGGCTGCTAAAGCTGGATGGTTTTTGTTTTTTCCCCAGTTTATAGTTTAACCACTGAGGAGTTCTCTATCATGCAGAAAGAGGGGGGGGAAACACTCTGGCTGCCATAATGAGCATTTAGAATGCCTGTAGAAACCTTTCACAAACTGTGCTGCTGCTTTTTCCTGAGGATGCTCCTGTTCTGCTGCAGTTATCCCTGTGCTCCTCTGGAGCAGTGAGGGGTCTGCCTTGGTTTTGTGAGATCAGCTCTGTCTCTGCAGGAAGGCATCACCTTTCTGGGCATGACAGCTCGTGTGCTCAGGACCTGGTGGGAGCAGATCCAACCTTTCCCTCCATGCTCCTCACCCTGCAAAGCCAGCAGGAAGGACCTCAGCAGCTCCTGCACTCCTGGAATCTGCCCATCCCTTCCCAGCTTTGAGGGGTAAGCCTGCCCAGTCACTATGGGAGGGTCTCCACAAGCCTCTGGGAGACAGGGCTGTAGGAAGCTGCCTGACCTCTTTAACACATCCTTGGATACAGAAAATTTCATTGAATACAGTACATTCTATCAGCAGGGTGAGCACATCTCTAAAATCATGCTGTTTCTCACTCCTATTATTTATTTTACTTAAACCATTTCTAGAACTCCCCTCCTTCATCTGTTGGAAAACCTTTCCTCCAGACCAGATTGTGTCTGTGGACACTCCTAACAGGGTGTGTGAACACACACCTTCAGATTAAATAATACCCCTCACCTTCTCCTGCTAGAGAAAAAATGACAACGTTGTTGGCACTCACAGCAAACAGTTCTAGGACACTGTTTTAAAGGACAGTTTGAGTGTTTTTTTGGTCATAAAACCACATCATTTGGCTTCATTTATTCCTGATGGATAAACATGCAAGTAAGAAAATCACCTACTCAAAAATCAATGAGCACAGACTGATTAAAAACCATGTCAGAAATTCCATTATATGGGAGAGGAAATACCACTTATATACACAAGGCTAAAATAACATACATAAACAGGACCAAAACTCCATGTATATGTGATTCTGTGCAATTAGTGGCAAAAACAGTGGGAGAACAGAATGACTGATTTTTAACTGCAGGTTGAATGAACCTGCAAGACCCCTCAGGGATTTAATTGCAGGTGTGTGATCAACAGTACACTCAGAAATGTTGGTACAAATCAGTGCCAACAGCACGGGTAGTGCAAAGGGAAGACACATTACAAAGACATCAGGTAAATAAGGTACCTGTAGCTGCAAGCACTGCTCAGTCCTCTGGGACTGAAATCCCCTGACTAAACATGCACAGCATCATTTTTAGGGCTGTATCAGCAGCAGGATTATGGCAGTGACTATGACAGGCTTAGGGAGATTAGAAAGATAGAGCAAACAGAAAAGTAGGTGCCTTGCTGACCCCTTCAGGTAATAGGTTGAAACCTTGAAACAAAATTTAGCTGAAATTGTTCCGTTAATGCTGTTGTAGGAGCCATAAATATGCTGAAAGCAATTCACAGGCTCCCAGTTTCCAGGCTCAGAATAGAGTGCTGCGTTGAAGAAGCCCAACCCCTTCTCTCCCTAAAAGCCAGAATGTCTTGCAAAAACAAGCCAAAAGCACACATTTGACAATATAACCTCATTTGAAGGGATCCCAACAATTCTGTCTAGAATCTCAGTGAGGTTTTCTGGGGTCTATTTTCTTTTTATCTTCTACTGAGAAAAATGTCTAATTTATATCCCAAAGTGCTGTATTTTATTGTTATTTAAACAGTAAATCTGAAGAGATTAAATATGCCCCTATAAAATCTGTTCCCATCATTACTTACCAGCAGACCCACTTTCCACAAACAGATGCCAGCTTTCAATGATAAAGTAATTTCTCAAGATAAATTTTCAGAGAGGTGATCTTTGGATCTGTGATCAAAAGCTTCATTGGCACTCTCCTTCAGCATTTATGGAACATCATCTCCAGTGCACACTGAGGCCCTTATGCAGCATTTCTTCCTGTAGTGGTAGACCTGAAGGAAAGAACAATTCTATATCTGGATTTTGATACCTTTTTTGCACATCTAAGGCCTGGGTTAGCAATTTAGTTGTATTTTAAAAAAATATTTTCAATTCATAAAGAGGTTTTTCCACCACAATCCCCAGGTCTGTCTCCAAATCAGCACTTTTCAAGTAGTTAATGGCAGTTAGTGCATAGTTGTTTTGGGGATCATGTGTATGGTTGTGATCAGGGCAGGACAATCAATGATTTCTTTTCCTACACCTGTCCCAGGATCACTGGTTCTGTCTGTGTCTTCCTTTGTGGGGTTTATTTAAGTTGTATTTTTCCCTTCATGGACTTTTTTTTCTCCAAGGGCAAAGGGACACTGCTTAGACTTTCTTCTATTACAGCTTGTAAAAATCAAGATAAATAAATCATAGGCTTCTTTCAGCTTTAATTTCTGTTCTTTGGCCATTCACAGTTCTTGGTGACATGATGGATGCTATCATTGTTGGAAAATGGCAAGGAAAACTTATGCTTGTGTTTAGCTGCTTGGATATCTCATTAAACTCAAGAGAATTGTGGCAAAACACTGATTTCTTGACAAGGAAACTTTTTTATGCGCTAGTCTTGTTGAAACTTTCATTTGTAAAATATAAAATATCCATAAATCTGTGTAAAGCCAGGAGGAAATTTTCCTGAGGTGTCTCTGACTGAAAACTGCACTGTCAGGACACCCAGATTTGCACCTCTTACATCTCTGATCTCTAAAATGTGCCCTGATCACAACATGCAAGAAAGAGTCTTTGGTTTGAACCCTGGAACCTTTGATTTTGAGCCATGGAAGGGGAAAGATAGAGAAAGAACCATTTATAAATGTCACATATCAAGAAGTCCTTTTCTCATTCCTGTGCAAAATAAAAAAAAAAACAAAAAACAAAACAAAAACCAAACCAAAACAAAACAAACAACAACTACAACAAACCTGCTAGAACTTCCTTACTGTGTTGGCAAATACTTGGGAGTGACCTTGACTCCAGAGGCAGGGAGCCCTCGGAGACAATCTCATAATCTCTTCAACCAGTCTTCCCCATATATTGAGAGGGCTGCATAAACTTTATTTAGGTTGTCTTGTGAATTCAGAGTTAATATACAGTTAATATATATTATTCTAGCAAGATATGCTCTGTGTGTAGACAATTCTGGATGTGCAAGTACATGAAGGAGAGAGAAAGTAATCATGGTTGCCCCCACCTCCAACTTTGTAAACACTGGAATTTATAAGAAAAAAATATTTTACCAATAAGAATAAATATCCATGAGGCAATTTGCAGTCAACGCCTAATGTTCAAAATCCAGCAGAAGGAAAGATTGTTTGAGAAAAGTAATTTTCCAAGTTGGCCAATGTGAATAAGCAAGTTACTACTGCTTTCTATCAGGGTGAATATGAGCCTGTCAAAATAACAAAGCCTTATAGTGGTGACAAATAATGAAGGCAAAACAATAAAATGGCTAAAGCTTGATAGCCTTCACCTGCTTTTTTTCCCTGAGAAAGTTAAAGAAATGGAAAAAATGCAAATAAAATGCAGTTCTGCTGTGGGCTAGGAGTGATGGAGAAGTTAAAATAAGACCTTTCTGAATAGTCTGGCAGCACCAGAACCTTTGCCTTGATGTCTGAGACACCTCCTGGTCTGATTTCTGTCACAGAGGCTACATGCAAACTGGATATGACACAGCAGATTTTGAGTGTGAAACTGTCACATTGCAGCAGTAAAAGTGAAGATGTAAATGCCATGGTGGAGCTTTAATGCAGTTTAAACCAGCCCTGTATAAATGCAGTGGTTAACAAGGAGCCTCGTTACTCATCGTTCTGTGCAACACAAGGTGCTGCTACTCAGCTTAAAAACCTGCCAGGAGCACGCAGACCTGCCTGAGCTCCTTCAAGGCTCGTGTTTGCATGTTATATATTTCCTTGGCCTTGGAAATAAACTGTGCAAGACATAAATTTCACCCTGAAAATGAAAAAAAAAGCAGCTATTTTCAAACTTTCATCAGCTGTCCCGGCAGCTTGTAAAAGACATCAGACATGCAGCTTGCTGATGGTGCTGCATTCTGATGGCACAGAGCTGGCAGGGAGGTCAGTCCTACTTTCTACAATATGAACATTTGAATCTGTATTTTTTTTTTCCCCCCATTTATATCAGAGCACAATCCCAGGTTTTCAGTATGAACACACACGTGTGCATGCAGGTGTTTGTGTTCGTGCTGCTCTGCCTCTTTGCACCTGTTGCATCAAGGTTTTGGGGATTTTTTTGCCTATAGGAACAGAAATCCCTGATTATTTGAAAAATAAAGAAGGCAAGGTGCACAGTCCTGCCTTCTGGCTTGATTAGATGCTGTATAAAGTGGGAAGTTATTAAATAAGCATACAACATCTCCATTCAGGTTGTCTTATGCTCTGAGGGCTCCAGAGCAAAACTCTGCTCTGTTTCACCTCCTTCAGCCCCATCAGCTGTGGTCACTCTGCTGCACAGGTTTCAGCTCAACACAGATTTGAATCCTCTGCAGTCCTGCTCTCCCCTCAATTTATTTGGTGGCCTCATAATGAATGTTATACAACCAAATGGACAATGAAAGTTTGTATCACCTCGAGGCAAGAGGAAAACTAAACAGTGATGTAAAGTAAAAGATTGATTAAATTATCCTGGGTTTTTTAAGACACAAGACCATGGCTTCCATCATTGAAAGGTTGTATGGGAGACCTTCAGGCCAGGTGGGATTTCCCAAAGCACCTCTGATCTACTAGAAAATTTGCATTGACATGCAATTCTCAGAATCTTCTGTTTCTACCATAACTAAAGCATTCAGAATTAAGGCAAAAACAGGTGGATCATTTAATGAATTTTCATCATGTAGAACTTGTCTGAACAAGGACAAAGCTTCTTTTTTTTTTTTTTTTTTGTCATTAGCACTTGAAAGCTGATATTTTGATGTTGCCACCATCTCCGGCAATGTTTTAACTTAAATTGGCAAATTAATACAAAGTTGAAGGTATTAAATAAAACAAAAATTAAACACTTGAAGTAACATAGATCACTTTGGTGACTGGAAATATTCCCAGTAATGTTGTTGATATTTTCACTTGTTGCAGTACCCATTTCATCCTTTCTACTTCCCATATTCCAGCTATAGCCAGATCATGTCCACATCTCTCCTTACTGATCCTCATTTTTCAGCATCGTGAATCAGTGAGAAGCAGCTTTTTCACCCAGGTCTAGAATGAATTTTGACCATTGTTACATCTGAAAATCAGGGAGCTTCCTGTGACATCAGATTTCACAGACTGCCTGCAAGAAAACCTCTGAGAACCAAAAGGATATCAATTAAAAGTTTTCAGGCAAATTAATTACCATGGTTCCATAAATTATACTAATGTTTGGGCTTTAGTTTTTCAAAGCTATTGTCTTTTATTGCTTTTTTAGATAAACGGTCAGTAGATAATTATCTTTATTTGTTAAAAAAGCTCTTTTGTGCTGGAGAAATTTCTGTACCCAAGGATGAATGGGCAGTTCAGAATCCCATTAATATACTCACCCTTGTAAAGTTTCACACTGGATTAAGGAGGCTTTCAGGATGGAGAGTCAGAAGGTTTTTGAGTGAGAGAAACGAGATAAAATTTCAACCTACAGAAATATGCCACAAAAATATGACTGATTTGCAATCTGATCCCAGAGCAAAGCACATAAATGCAGTTCCCTGAATTGAAAATACAAGCTGCTTCTATTTTACTGGGCATTTATGAGGTAGAAGGAAACATCAAGGATGCTACAAAATAGAGTCTGGAACATTTAAGTCATATAAACCACAGATACAACTGCAAGGAAGTGATTTCTATGGTGTTTTGG
Source organism: Eopsaltria australis (assembly GCA_034509425.1). NCBI lineage: Eukaryota > Metazoa > Chordata > Aves > Passeriformes > Petroicidae > Eopsaltria > Eopsaltria australis. Next base: position 649,301 of record JAVTVJ010000439.1, on the reverse strand, counting down.
AAGATGTATTTTATCTTTTTCATAACATGCTGAAATTATAGTTTGTTCCTTCCCTGCACCTTTGGATATGATGCTGCATTTTCTATTTCCAAGGTTGGGACTTAAAAAAAACCAAACAAATCTCTTAAGAAAATAAGATAATTTTATTGCTGTTAAATACCTTTGGAGTTTTTCTGTGTACTTTGTTAGACAGAAACTTTTACAAAATTATCATAGAACCTTAGTTCTTACTGGTACATTGTCTTTGTGCAAATTTCATGCAGATTTCCACTCAAAAACTTAAGTCTCATATTTCCTGATACCAGTTCACCTCTTTCAGTAAAGAAAAATGAAAGTGAGATTAACATTTTTATCTTTGATTACCATCACCATCAAATAATAGACCCAGTTCAGGCACATAGTTAGAGGCAAATTCTGCCCTAGAGAATTTGCCATCTGTTCAGGCAAGTCTGACAAAGCATAGGAGGAACATGGTACTGATCTCCTGGTTTTGTTAGAAAAAAACATAAAAGGGTAAAAGAAGCTCCTGAAGGAAATGAAGGTCAAAGAAAAAAAAACATATCCTGAGCTGTCTTCTAAAACCAAAATATAAAATACTCTCTTTACCTGTCTTAATATGTGGGATGATGATACAGGGAATATTTGTGTTGATGACTATGATGATAATGTTGATGATAACACTTAGTTTTAAAAATAAAAATTGCAAATGTTGACCTCTGGGGTTAAAGGTAGAATGGATGAAAGGGATGACACTTGGAAGAGATCTCATCTAAAGATATGAATCAATCTCAGCTAGGAGAGGTTGAGCTGACTAAATTTAAAAAGGTGACAGAATTAACAGCCATGGCTGTTAGATTTTCAAAAATCTGGGACAGTGGCCATTGATCAGCAAGCACATACTGCTCCTTACAAAATGGAAGAAAAAGGAATTCACTAAGTATAGACCAATTAAGCTGACCTCAATAACATTTTCAAGTGAAAAATTAATGAAAGACATGAAGCTAAAAGGATTATGGGATAAAATGGATCTTGAATTTACTGAGTTTAGACCAAGCCAAACTAATTCAGTCTGTTTTTATTCTTGTAACAGAAATTATATTCTGCAGACAGGCAGTGCTCCGGCTCTCGTCTCTTTGGACTTGAGGAAAGCATTTCATGTAATGAGCCACATGGAGAATTTTTACCAAAAGAGTGTGAGATGGAATTGCTAAAAAGCTGTCAGGTCTGAAAGATCCCCTTAAAAGGCAGATGGGAATGGATCATACAATAGGAAGACCTTCCTGTCTGGAAGCAACTTCAGATGCACTTTTTGAGGATCAGCACTGGGACCAATTTTGCTTGATATTTTCATCAGCGACCCTGACACAGAAAAAGTGGGAAATTGATCATTTGGTTTGGCAGTAAGTAAGGAAGTGCTGTCAATAAACTGAGGAGAAAAATGTCAGACAGGAAGAAACAGACCAGCTCAACTACTGGGGTAACAGAAATGAAGAAAGTGTAGTCAGGCAAGTGCCAAGAAATGTACATCTACTGAGAAAAATTATTGCCCGGTCCTGAGAGGTTATTAATGGGAAATGATAGAAGATGAGAAGAACAGGAAGCTATAAAAACATTGATATAATCCTACTTTTTTACTGTTGGGGTAAGGAATTATTCATTCTGCTATATGTGACTGGTGAAGTGCCAATAAGCACACAACACACAGTTCTGGTTAGGTTATTTGTAAAAAAAGGAGGCAGCATAAACTGCAACAGAAGCAAGGAGAGGATAATTGAAAAGAGAAGATTTACTGTACCACAGGGATTGGGAGAAATATTTGCTACATCACTGTCTGACCAAAATGAAGATAAAGAGAAGACAGGATTGCCCTTTGCAAGTGACCCATGAGGACAGATAGGAAGTGACACATGAGAAAAAGTTGAAGTAAACCATAGAATGTTAAGGGGTTGGAATGGACCTTAAGGATCATTTAGTCCCAGTTTCCCCTTCTATGGATAGGGGTACCTTCCATTCAACCAGGTTGCTCAAGGCTTTATCCAACCTTGCTCTGATTGGGGCATCCAAAACCTCCCTGGGCAACCTGTTCCAGTGTCTCACCACCCTCACTGTAGAAATTTTCTTCCTAATATCCAACCCAAACTTTCCCTCTTCCAATTTGTACCCATTACTCCTTGTCTTATGATGTAAATGACTCAAAGAAATTTAGACTGGAGATTAGGAGAACACTTCCAAGGACGTGAAGTGAGATTCTGAGGTGGTTTCTCAGAAGAAGTGGAATGATTTACACCCTTTGTGTGAGGGAAGGAGAGTGAATCTCTCTCCCTTTCAAAGACAACAGGATAAGGTTTGTACCTACCCCGTGCCTGGGTTAGGACACCTGGCACTCCAGCAGGGCTGGACAGGGAAGGAAGGGAACTGCTGTCAGTGCAGCACAAGATCCCCACACATTGTGTGTGTACCAGAGAAGGATGTCAGCCACTGCTTCTGTAGCTGCAAAAACAGGCTGGGGAAAGAAAGCTGAAAAATTCAAATGTAGCCTTGAGAAACCCTGAGCCATCTCTGCTGACACTGAACAGAGAGAATGCTTACAGCTCCTGCCCTGTCCTCTCATCGTGATTCCAACATCCCTGAAGGAGAGGCCACCCAGAGTCCTGTGCATGGCACCAGGGACTGCCCAGGACTTACAGCTATCTGAACCATGACTTTTTTCACTAAATTCTCAGTCATTTGGCTGAATTAGGCACATTTCACTCCAAGTGAATCCAGGGAAGGACAAGCCAGGCCAGGCTTAAACCTTTGGAGATTGCTTCTGAAAATACAGGCACTGATATCCTGAATGAGACCTCAAATGGGAACAGGCTGTTTGAGTTCAAGTTGAATTCTCCCATAGGAAATCAGCTTATTACTATAGGGAAATTTTTTTCTCTGTACTATTTTATTGGTTTTTTAAAACCCAATCACAAGAAAACAGCAATACCCCAAAATAAAGAGCGCTGTGAAAATGGCTGTGCCAAATGTTTCTCTGACACATTTAACAACTCTCTAATAATGTTTTTTATAATTGTTTCAGAATGAAAATGTGCACCATAACAACCTGAAAATGGTTCATGCATATTCATGCCTTCCATGTGTTAACTGCTGGGGAATGTTCTCAGATTGCTTCACTTTATAAATTGTTACTTATTTACCATGCCAGTTGGTGACTCTGGGGTGGCATATGTGAAACGAATTTGCAGCTTCTATTACAGCTAGTTGCAATTTTCCAATGAAACACTTTTTAAACTAAGAGGAAAAACAACAAAAAAATAAGAATCACCCTGACCCATTAATCTGGAAGGCAGTGCTTTGTAGAATGGTATTTGTTCAGCTGATCTGACAAAACACAGATACGGTTTTATGAGAAGCAATTTCCAAATATGCAGGAAGATTGCATAGGAGATTCCTGGGTGTTCCAGAACAGCTCCACCAAGGGAGTAGATCCCACATGGCTCTAATCTGGCAAAATCCCTGTTGTGGATAAAGAAACTGAGTTTGGGAATTCCACCTCTTGTCAAAGGTCACCTCCTGTCTCAATAGCAGTAACTTCCTGGAAATTTTCTCTTGCTTTACTCTCAAACCTCCCAAAATCTGAGCTACTGGATCAGCAGCCAAGACCTTACAGCTCTGGCTTCCAACCCTGCTCACATAAAACACAATATGCAAAGCTGATAATGAAATATACATATCATCAGAGAAAATAAAGCCTTTCTGGAAAGCCTACAGTAATTTCCTACTTTTAAAAGCAGATCTGGTTAAGAAAACCTTTCTTCTTTTTCATCCGTGAATAAAAATATTTTGCCTCAGCTTTACCATATTTATTTTGCCCTAAAATAAATAAAAATCATTAAAATTTCCTCAAAGCGGTCTCTGAATTTGAGATACAATCATAAAACAAGTTGCTGCAAATGTTTTTAAGAGCCTGAAAATCTGAAATATGAAAGAATCAGATTTCTAGGTTCCCTCTTTGGCTGGGTAGTATAGAACTGATTTCATAGCAGGAAAGATAAATTCTTTTGAGGGTCCAATCCCCTTTGGAAACAATGAAAAAAGGATCATGTTTTGAATAAGGCCCTCTATTAGCACAGATGGTTTTATATGTGTGTGTACACAGACAGACCAAGAGAAAAACTGCACAGAATTTAATGGGCTGGGCCATGGAGTAGGTGGTGTTTAAAGTGTCTCCTGTGCAGTCTCTAAATGCACTGTGTCTCTTGCTGTGCAGAATATTCAGCACATAAAAATGAACTTTCTTCCCTTTTTTGTTCAGATGTTTGCAGGTCACCTTTCCACTCCCTGGGAGAACTGAAACTTTCTTTTTTTCTCCAGTCATGTTCCATCTATCACACTGTACATCGAGAGAGGCGGGAGCAGATGTGTCAGACGCAGAAAATGAGAGACAGAACAAAGAGAAATAGGCCCCTGAAGGAAAGAAAGAGAGAGGTTCTGAAAGCAGAAACAGAAGAAGTGAGATAAGGGACCCTAAAATAGACATAAATCAACAGAAAATCAAGTCCCTTGAAACAAAAGATAAAATATCCCCCTAAAGAGAGAAAGGCAGCAAGGGACATCTGTCCATCAGAAGGACATACATGTCTCCAAGAATTTTAATATCATTCCAGCCACAAGATGAAAATTCACCTGTATCATTAATGAACATCTCACTAATCAGCCATTTCAAGTGCAATGTTTAACATGGATTATGAAACGCACAGCCTCTCCTCCAGCCCTATGATTCTATGCCCACCTGGGAAAAGAGAAAGAAATAATCAATGTGGGATGCATAAAGACCTAGTAAACAGTCGATTGGAAGAGCAGGTTTTGGTTGCTAGATAAATATTTGATTTACTGTCTAAAAACCACTTTAGCACAGCACTTCAGATATTCTGCAGTCCATTGTAATTTCATCTGTGATAGATTGCAAAGTTTCCCATAAAATTACAAGGAGCAATTGAATGAATCCAAACTCAACTGAATGGGTCATCTAAGGCTGCTGGAAGTAAGAACAAAGGGATGACAGTGCACTAAAACAGATGCCTTTTTTATTCAGCCCGGTATCCAAGATCATCATGTTGTTTACCTGCAGAGCTGAAGCTCAAAAGTGCAGTAAGGTTTGGGCGACTGCTGTTCCTTTGTTCAGGACCCATCCCAGCTGAAGACTGTCACCAAAGTTTGTCAGGTCCCTGAGATAGGCAACCGTCCTCCTCCCTCTGCTTTTACCTTGGTTTTTCATCCAGCCTTAACTTTCTCATGGTTATTTGAAGCTTTGGTTTTTTTGCACTTTACCTGCAACATTTGCTTAGGTAGCTGTACCTAAAACAGAAGTGAAGGACAGGGAAGGGAAATGACCTGGATATCCTTAATTTTAAGTGGTGTCCAAACCCACTTTGTTAAATGGCAGATGACAGAAGACACATGAAAGATAAAGATTTGTCATTAGGCAGTGCTGAGGAAGAGCTGTGAGTAAAGAAGCAAACAGATATTTTAAAACAGAAGGAAAACTGGACTTTCACCTTTTGATGTGTTTTTTTAACTCCAGCCTCCTTCTTTGGAAAGTATCTTCTTGTTGTGCATGTTATATTACAAATTATATCCTTGACAGAGTTTGGGACTTGAAGACAGAAGCAGTAGAATTGTTGAAATGATTGAAAGAATGGCTCAAGCAATGGTTGGCATCATTGACAGGCAGCTCTAAGCAAATGTGTATTTACTAAATGTCAGTTATGAGCACATTATAAACCATGGAAATGATGAAAGAATTAATAATTAAATTGAAGCAATATTTTTATTTATTTATTTATTTATCAGTGCTAGAAAATTCCTAAAAGTCCTTGAAAGAATAGAAACTTGCACTTCATATTTTCTCAGATGTTACATGCCAGCTTTGGTAGAGGAAGGAGGAGGGAGAATAAAGGTCACTTTCAATCTGCTTCTTATTCAGAACATTCAACTGGAAGACCTGGCCGACCTGGCTATGATGGCTTGTTAAATGGATTGGCCTAGGGCAAGAAAATGAAAGTGAGTGTATTCTAAAAGTTTTGGGAACTTGGATCAGGGATTATTCCATCTGTTTAATGGCAGGACAGACACAGTGTGGTTGATGAATGATGGAAGTGCTTTTTGTCACTGTGGTGTTAATGACATAATGAAGGTCTTTTAAGACCGTAAATGTGATATTCTATAAATCTGCTCCTATACATTTTCCTTCATTTATCAGTTATTAAGAGGATTTTCACCTTCTGTTCTAGAAGTTGCTGCAGAGCTACCGTGTTGATTTAGGAGGGCTTTTAGCTGCTTTGATGTCTATTATATTTTACCACATTGGTGAGCAGGGTTTATTTCATCGCATATTCTGTTTAAAAGGTTTCAGTATTGATAAAATCGGGGCAGATAGGTATGTAATAAATGTTTTCATTTTAATAGGATTATTTCAGAGAAAAAAGGTGTGAGAAAAAGACTTGTGCTAGACTTATACTTGATAATCAGTTTAACCCTTTTGAGGATATAACTCTTTACAATCTGTTTAGCAGACAAGAGTGAGAGAAGACCCTTACCCCCACATCCTTCAGAAAAGATTTCTGCTTGTTCCATCTTTCAGCTGTTATAAGTAATTTGTTGAGAACTTTAGCAATCTGGACAATCTTAATTCTTTGCAATTAATCCTTCCTAAAATAAAAATAAAGTAACAGAGATGAGTTATTTCCTTATCATTGAAAATTATTTTTCCTCTTTCTTGATCTTACCTTTTAATGCTCACTTTCATTTATTTAATCTTTCATTTTCCTTTCTTCTTCCAGCATTTCCTAAGCAATACTTAATAACAGACCACACACCAGACTGAAATGTGCTATAAAGGAAAGACTATATTTGGAGGTTAAAAGACGATATGAAAAATGGCTGTACTACTTTTCATGGCTAGATCAAAAGAATCTGATGCAGTTGCTGACACAGTTGCCTGGTGCTGTTAGGGAGACTCTTGAGTGCCTTTCAGGAGACACCTGCTCTCCAGCTGTGAAAGGGCTCAGGGCTCCTGTGAGTCCTGTGTCGGCCCTGACAGCCCAGTCCTGGTGTTTTGGATAATTTAGGGCATCTCAAATGGCATTGGGAAGAAGTGAACTCAGCCCAAAGGTGGGATTTTATTGCGAGTTAGAAGCAAAGCATAAATATTTACAATTGGGCTTTGTGTCCCATCTCTCATCAGTCAGTAGAGATTTGGTAGGATTCAGGAAGCCAGGAGTCCAAGGAGCTGCTCAGGTGACAAAATGTGCACATCCTCTCAGGGTAGGAGGAACCTCTAAAACTTCATTAGTTTTATTCTGTGAATAACACTGGCAATAAAAGGAACTTAGATATCCACCTTTGATGTAGGCACTGACATTTAAGAGACTACAATCTCAAGTATCAATTTCCTCACAATTTCCTACAGATTGTAGCAAGGTATGAACTATTTAAGCACCAGTGTAGGTAACAAATCTGAGTTCTTATTATCAGATCTATAGAATTTGGACCAAGATAATTCCAGTGACTTTTCTGTTTCATTTGTGCTGTCCTCTCCACAAGCACAGAGATAAGAAGGCACCACTGGATAACCGTGGGCTAACTTTGAGAGTGTTGTTTTCTGCATTAAATGGCAATGTCATATTTTGTACCACTATTGAATTATGGTATATCCTACTTCCAGACCAAAGTGCATCAACTAGCTGTCCTCAGAAAGTCAGGTCATCTGTCCCTCAGGTATCACAATGTGTGATCTTGCCTCACCTATCACCCAAACAGAATATTTTGCCTTGTAGTATATAATAAATAGAACATTGTTCCTTGTTTCCTCTTTTCAACATTAAAATGAATATATGGATGTAAACCTTACTTAGTAACCAGCAGGCACTGACATTTTGAGCAATCCAGTTTTAGAATTAAGATAAAACCTAACTGGATACAAAGAAATATTTCAGGCTGCAGAACTTATTTTGTGTTATTTTCTCCCAAAAATGCCAAGGAACAAGAAAGGAAATCTAGAATACAAAAGTATAATTATTTTCTTCTCTCTTACACTCATGACATCCTTCTTTCTTCAGACTATGTTTAGTCTCCTGATAAAATAAGAAATGGATCTTCTCTTTATGACTCTCAAACTTGATATGATTAAAACTACAGTTTTTCTCATTCCAGAGGAATCTCAATGAACATAACAAATAGCATGTCAGGATACACAAGGAAAAGCAAACAAACAAACACTTCCCCAGTCTACTTTCTGTCACTTTACACAACAAAAATTTTAATTATTTTTAAAAACTCAGAAACTTGTATAATGAATTTAAATGGATGTAAGTAGCTAAAAGGAAAATAAATTTAAAACTATTTCAGGTCATCTATTATGGAAACAGGACAAAAGTAGTAATACACCTCAATAGGATCATGGTACGGACAGAGAAAAGAGAAGAAAACTGGAAATCAAGTATGTCCCGAGCCAGAAAAGGATCTAGATACATAAAAATGGGATCTTAAGCACATCTCTGGCACTTAACATTAAAAGCATCATTCTAGATCCTGAAATTCTTCAGGCACACAATGACATCCCCAGAAATCCTCTCTAGAGCCACCTGCATCTCTTGCCAGAGCTGAGTAAATCCAAATGAGACTTCTGTATGAACCCAGCTGGGTTTATGGAATCCATTGAAACAACCAACCCAACCACTGCAAAGGTCAAAGTTTTAAAGATACGGTCAGAGAGAGATTACATGTGCTGTTTCTTTAGGAAGAGCAACCATGAGTTCAAAGGCCACAGCTCTGTGCATTGGGCTGGGATCATGGACCGTGTGTTTGCCTGGTGCCCAGGGTCTGTCAGTGCATCCCAGAGTCTGTCAGAGCATCCCAGGTTCAGTGAGTCCATGCCAGGGTCTCTCAGTCCATCCCAGGGTCAGTCAGTCACTGCCAGGAGCAGTTCCACCGCCCTTTGCAGAGCTGTTCCCTGAAGGGTTGGGGTGACAGCAGGGCTCATCAGCTCCTTCCCCACCCTCTCCTCACCAATGTCACCCATGGGATGCAATGGCATTCCTGCAGGAAAACCAAGCCTGTCCTACCCCTCCTGATTTCTTGCTCTTTCACACCAGATTGCCTCCATGGCTGTGTCCTTCCCCTGGGATGAGAACAGGGCTGGGCCTAGGCCGGACAGAGCCTCCCCCATGTTGATGGCAGGACCCAGCTGGTGTCACCCCCGGGATCCATCAGTGTCACCCCCGGGATCCATCAGTGTCACCTCACAGGGATCAGCCTGTCTCATCTCTGGTCTCCTGCTGAGTGAGACAACAGGGCTGAAGGGACTGGGGAGCTGCTGAAGGCATGGGGAGGCTGAGGGGACTGGGGGAGCTGAGGGACAAGAAAGACATTGAGGGGCTGGAGCGTGTCCAGCGAAGGGAAGGGAGCTGGGGAAGGGTCTGGAGCAGCTGAGGGAGCTGGAAAGGGGCTCAGCTCAGAGAAAAGGAGGCTCAGGGGGGACCTTGTGGCTCTGCACAACTCCCTGACAGGAGGGGGCAGCCAGGCAGGGGTCGGGTTCTGCTCACAGGGAACAGGGACAGGACAAGAGAAAACCATCTTGAGTTGTGCCAGGGAGGTTTAGGTTGGATATCAAGGAGAATTTCTTCAGTGAAAAGGCGGTAAAGCATTGTAACAGTTGCCCTGGGAAGTGGTGGAGCCACCATTACTGTAAGTGTTCAGGAACCATTTGGATGTGGCATCTGGGGACATGGTTTAGTGGTGAACATGGTTTAGCAGTGCTGGGTTCATGGTTGGGGTTGATGATCTTAGAGGTCTTCTCCAACATTATCCATCCCATGATCCTATAGGATGAATTCCTGTGAGAGATAGGAGAGGAAGCTCAATACCGTTCTCAGCCTCAGGAACAAACAATACAAACTATTTCCAGGAAGATCCTAATCAAAAAGGAACTCTCTTGTTCAAAATGTGCCTCTGTGTTGAAAAAATCCTAATTTTTTCTTTTCAGATGAAAACCCCGAGATATAAAATTCTGCACAGAGCACAGCAGGCAAAAATCCAACTTATGTACAGAAAGCACATTTAGATTAAAGAGTGCTGAACAAAAGTCTACTGCAACTTAATAATGCACAATCATTGCTCTAAAACAATTGTTAAGTTCTCCCTTTTACAGTCTTTCAGCAGTACCTATTGCTGTGTACATGCAAAGCAAATAGTGCAGCAAAAATATAGAAGAAAGCAATCCTTACAAAAAAAAAAACATTCTTTTTTAGTCTAGTTTTCTATAAACTACTTAGTGGAGCAAAGGCTGAGTTCAGTTCCCAGTTCTGACATTTTCTACAATGTCCCATTTTTGAGCCAAAATCCAGCAGCTGTATTTATGATTGAAAGATCAGAGCGTGGGTCAGGCACTGTAATCACACAGCTGAGCTAATGGCTGTGCTGCATAAAAAGGGTTGTGGGTAATGTATCAAAGAGTCGCTATGGGTTTGGAAGAAGTCAGATGAAATCATTCAAATCAAATAAGAGAAAAAAATCCCTTATCAACTAATTTAGAACTTTCCAGGCTTCAAATATTTTCCTGTAGCTCATTTCCCTACAGAGCTTTTGAAGCTTTCACATCTCAATCTCTCCTGCAAATAGAAGCCATCTGATTTTCTCATTTCAGTCTCTTTGAGACCGCTGCCAGGCAATCCCGTGGCCCACAGGGTTCAGGCCCCAACATGGACATACCACCCTGATGGAAAAGTCATTTTCATAATATTACCAACAGACTGGCAGGGAGGCAAACTGCAATACAGAGAGAAGTTCCAATGTGATTTTCAGCTGACATTTCCAATAGCGTTCATATGCTTTGGGTGAGTTTGATACCAACTATTACATTTTTAAAAGATTATCTGAAATGAGCCTGGAAATCTCTTGTTCCCTATTGCTAATTGAGATGGCACAAGCCCAATCTTCCAGTTCTTGTGTCTAGAGCAATTCTGTACACAGGCCACCGCAGTGTGAGCTTCCATTAAACATGTCCTGATGTGCTAATTTACCTCACTGAGTTTGGAAAGCCAGAAGTGGCACCACTGAGACCAGCAGCCTTCAAAGGTCTTATGTGAACCAGCAAATCTGTTGCCCAGAGACACCTCATTCTTGCCCTGTTTATCACAGGTAAACACATCCTGCAGCACAAGTAAGAGGAGAAAGACTGAAGTCGATAAATCACTTGGAAAATCTCTGAGCAGGGAATGTAACACAGCTCCCTCTTCAGCAAATGCCACATTCATTTTGTCCAATCCCCCAATTTATTAATTGCTCTCTTAGTGAAGACACTGCTGGAAATCCCAGTACAAATGCTGAAGGGTGAAAAAAAGGTGGCACATGAGAAGTGCCTCCGTAATCACTTTCCACAGTGGATGGTTTAGCAAAGGTGTGTCCTCATGATTCTCAGGTGGGGTGAGAATCCTGGATTACAGTTTCTGTGCTCCAACACAGATAAATAGGGCATCTCAGTAAGGCTCTATCTACAGAAGGATAACAGGATTTACTGGTCTGGGACAAGCAGTGGAAGTTCATTTTCTTCCAGGTTTTTCTGATAAACATTCAGCCTTTCACTACAAAGCCATGATTTTCCTGCAAACTTTTTTCTATATTTTCTGGACTGAAAAGTCCAAAAATTACTGGATAATTGGACACCTTAGAAAATAGATTGTTACTATAAAAAACTTAAGTATAACAAAGTAAATGTGGAAATTCTAGCTCATAGTACCAAAAAGATACTATGGGTAGGACAGAGCATAAAGAGGTGGCTGAGATAACCAAATGTCACTGTACAGAGAAAAGTTTTTACAGAAATATCTTGTAGTTATCATATGGAACAAGGTGATTGTGCAGCAAACATTAATTAAAAAATACTCCAAGCTAATAAAAATAAACAAAAAATAAGAACATGAGGTATCTTCTCAGTGAACCCAGATACCCACTGGGAGAAGGAAAGTAGAGTCATTAACATTATTTGTTCATCATTATTACTTATAAGGAGGTTCATCACTGTATGTCTATATATTTAGGCCCTGTGGTTTTAGTGCTTGAAAACAGCTGCAAAATTCAGCTGACTTTTGCAACAGACCCTGGAAAAAATCAGCCCCTGGCAGTAGAACTAGCTGTTTCTAAGAGAAGTTCAAAGAAGCAGTCATTAAGGAAAATGTCAGTTCTAAATTTATTTTCCCTGTTTCTTTCCTCTTTGTCATCTGCTATGAATTGGTCCCCAATGGCTTTGCCATTTTAATTTCATCTGGACACAGATGTGATCATCTGTGAGCAAGTCTTTCAGAGCACTGCCTTGGCAAGAACTTCTGCCCATTCAGGACTGGGTAAGAAAAACTGTAATTCCAGGATTTATGTGATTTTCTATCAAGATGAATGTTTTCTGTATGAGAAGATTTGCAGCACATTCAGTCAAATATGATGACTTATGTATGAGTAAGTTGCTGGTTTGGGAGAAACACTGGAATCCACAAATATCAGAAGGAAGAAGGCACTACCTGAGTTTAGACTGGCCTCAAGATATCTCAGTTCATGCTGTTTAATTGCATGAACTGATAGGTAATGATACCCAAACTACAGCTGGCTAATTCCTTCCATTCAGTACAACTGAAAGTCCTTCTTTAATTATTGAACACCCTCAGGAAGGCAGTTCTTAGTCCCTCTTTGTCTCTAATGAGGCCAATACGTCACTTTTCTGTTGGAAAGATTCTTTTGCACAACTGCAAGACCACATAAACTTTTGAATCTTTCTTTATTCAGCATAATTTCCTCAGACTGGGTCTGTTTTCCAAGGACTTGAGGCAGTTCAGGGCACCAGGAGAGACAGAGGATGGCTGTCAGTGCAATGACAGCAGTCTAACACTTTCTTCTCTTCCTCATCCTGCAGCTCTCTGCAAGTGGGAACTCCAGAAATTTTATCATTAACAATGTAAGGCAGAGATCACACTGCCTAATTAAATTTATTCCTTGATTTATTCAGGCCTCCAAACAAATACAGACATATATTTACATATTTCTATATTAATATGTATTGATAAACACATTTGACTGTTGCATGGCATCTAAATTTTTGTTTATCCAAGCACTTCTGAAAATTAGCTTATCAGGGCTTATCTGTCCTGTACTGAGAAACAGTTTTATAATTCCCAAGGAGCCTTGAACAACAACCCAGATCAGCACAACCACAAAGCTCAAGACCCCCTTTGTTTTGGGATGTTTCCACCTGAAAGCTCATCCAAATGTTCTCGGTGTTTAAAATTTACCACAGTAAAACTGCAGATTAGATCCAAGCATGCCTAAATTTAGATCTCTTCCATTCCGGTTTATAATTTGCATTTTAGAAAAAGGCAACAAAATAAGACATAGAGCAATCATAAAAAATAACTACATGTCTAATTATAGGTGACATTAATCTTAATTTTAGTAGTATACCTTCAGTTTTTGCTGTGATTTTCATGGCTATTGATCCATCCCATCAATAAAGCAGATGCTACAAACTCATTTATTACTCACAGGATGAAGTTCCTGAGGGACTCATATCATATGTATTTTACCAATTGAACAAAATAAGTCACTGAACAGAACAGGACTGAGTTAAAATGCAGAAGTTTCAGGGGTTTGTTTCAGCATCATATAAAGGTTGATGCTACCCAACAAGCTGAGCTTCCTCACACAACTAAAAGAGTTTAATACAGGGTTTAGGGCTTGTATCTAAATATTTTGCAGTCCTCCTAGTAAGGTTGAATATTGAAGTTACTGTTAAAGAGCAGAAACAGCTTTATGGGAACAGTCTCTTAAGATGCGAAAACTATTTGCAAATGTTGTCCTCAGCTCCTCATACATTTCTAAAGCAACAAGCTGAAAAGGGCTGATAATCATGAAACTGCATTAAATGTGCTGTGAGATAAGTCAAATACCTTCCAGAAATTCTAATAAATTCTTTTCATAATTTATTAGCATACTCTGCCCTGTGGATCTCATTTTTACCTATTAGAGAACTTGTCTAAGATCAGACAAAAGAACTTTTCTGTTCTACTGGCATGCTGAGTGGAATTCATTATTAAACACTGTGCTAGGTTAATCTGATTTGGGGGAAAAAAATAAAGATGTAAGAGATGCATTTATAAAGATAACTAAAATTAGATAACTGGAAGAAAAAGCCTACCAGAAAAAACAGAAGCTTGTGAATTTTTATTTTCTTTTCCCCCAGAACTTTTTCTTTGAAGGCAGTGCAGATTTGGTTGACTGAACTGTCCAGTTGTCAGGCTTGAACTATGTAGTGTGCAATGCCCAATACATTTCTTCGTTTTCCTTAAGGAAATCAAAAATCTGAATAGAGCACATTTCAGAAAAGACCTTTGCAGCACAACTCTTAAAAGCACTTAAAAGCATCATTCTAGATCCTGAAATTCTTCAGGCACACAATGACATCCCCAGAAAACCTCTCTAGAGCCACCTGCATCTCTTGCCAGAGTTGAGTAAATCCAAATGAGACTTCTGTATGAACCCAGCTGGGTTGATGGAATCCATTGAAACAACCAACCCAACCACTGCAAAGGTCAAAGTTTTAAAGATATGGTCAGAGAGAGATTACATGTGCTGTTTCTTTAGGAAGAGCAACCATGAGTTCAAAGGCCACAGCTCTGTGCATTGGGTTGGGATCATGGACCGTGTGTTTGCCTGGTGCCATGGGTCTGTCAGTGCATCCCAGAGTCTGTCAGAGCATCCCAGGGTCTCTCAGTCCATCCCAGGGCCTGTCAGTCAGTGCCAGGACTGCCCTGAGGGCTGGGAACAGAGGGTCTCAGGGCTCCCAGGGGTGTCTGTCCATCTCAGAGAGGCTTTGGGAATGTGCTGGGTGCTCAGGGTTTTATGGGACACTCGTGCATGGCAGGGATGGGGCATTGGGAGACTTTTCAGGTGTCTCTAGTCCTTTCATGGAACACAGCCCAGCCAGGGGATGACCATCAGGGTGGCTTGGGCTGCCCACTTTGCCAGGAGAGTCCCAGGGGACTCCTGCCCAGTGGTGTTGTACTTGGGCTGATGATGCTGAGAACTCGCTGAGAGGGGGTGGGGATGGGGTCTGGCACTTGTCAGCTGAGTGATGGGGCTCTGGTGGCTGTGACATCACAGAGGATGGGTCACAGGGGGATCTGACCCTAAGGACAGCACCAGGCAACCCCACTGCAGCTGGACCTGGGTGATTCATGTGTGCACACGCACAGGGAAGGCTGAGGTGGATGGGGGACTGGACAAATGCCCAGGGGAGTTTCTAACCTTGAGTGAGAGCTGAGCCCTGGAGAGCAGAGCAAGGTTCTGCCCTTGGGGCTGGAGACAGTGGGACTTGGGCTCTCTGTGGTGGCTTTTGGGCCCATTCCTGCTTTGCCAAGAGACTCCATGGTATCTCCTGTGGTGGGTTTGGACTTGGTGTGGTGATGCCCAGAACCCACTGAGCAGGGGGTAGGGTTGAAGTCTGGGGCTTGGCAGCTCTGGTGGCTGTGACATTACAGAGAACAGGTGACAGTGGGAGCCATCCCTGGAGACAGCACCAGGCAACCCCCCTGTAGCTGGACTCAGGCAGTTGGTGAGTGCACATGCACAGGGAGGGCTGGGATGGATGGGGAGCAGGACAGATGCCCAGGGGGTTTCTAACTCTGAGTGAGGGCTGAGCCCCTCAGGGCAGGGCAGGGTGCCACTCTCTGGGCTGGGGGGCAGAAGGGCTCAGGGCTCCCAGTGGTGCCACAGAGGCTTTGGGGATGTGCCAGGTACCCCACCATGGAATGGTCCAGCATGGCAGGGATGGGTCCTCGGGGGACTGTGCTCAGGGGTCTCTTGCCCTTTCATGGGGCAGAGCCCAGCCAGGGGATGACCATCAGGATGGGCCCTGTGCTGTCTCCAGCCAGGGACTGCAGTTCCTTCAAGCCTGTTCACCCAGACCTGCTGGACAAACCTTTCTCCCACCTCCTCCAGGCCATGGCTGCAGCAACCACGTTCTTCGCGGTTGTGCTGGCCATCCTGCTCAAGCAGACACAAGACATGCGGATTGGTGAGGCGGTAATCCAGCAGCTGCAGCAGAGTGAGGAGTTTCTGCTCCAGGGGATGATGAAGCTGCTGCCCGTGATTAAGTGGAACAGACCCTCACAAGAAGCCCCACTCCTCTCTGGGTTGCAGCTCTGTCTCTTCTGGGCTGCTGCAGCAGTCGTGCTCATGGAGGTCTGCTGGCTGGCCTGGCAAATGAAGTTTACACCTTGTACATGTTTTGAGCAGGACAGCTCTAGCAGTGAGGAAGAAGATGATGAAGAGGAGGAAAAGCTCAAGGGACAATGCCACAATGTCAGGTTGTTTTCTGTGCCCAACCTATTGCCCATGCAGGGACTGTCTGACATGTGCAGGGATGTGAAGAAGATGATGCACGACATCCTCCATGTCTGCCGACTGCTTTCCAAGTATACTTTCATGCCAGAGATGCACCCGGCGACCTGGAAGAACAGCACCCATGAATCCTGGAGTATCTTTGAGGATAGAATCTTGTACCAGCTGCTTGTGTTCCTGCAGCCACCCTCCAGGCACTCTTTCAGGCTGGAGCTGTACGGTGCAACACATCTGCCAGAGAGGTGCTCCGACATCCGTGTGGTGCTGGAGTGCACGTGCCTGAGGGAAATGGGGGATATTCCGTGTTTTGCCCACCCCTCCAAGAACAATGAGGCTGCCCAGCACTCACCCCTGCTGGAGACCCTCTGCACAGGCTCCTACTTAGACGCAGAGGAGATCGCCTGCTGGGTGCAGAACCTGGTGCAGACAGCCTGGGGGCATTTGCCTCAGTGGCAGCACTGGCAGCTCACGGTGCTGCCGAGCTCCCGCTCCTGCCAGATGCTGCTGAACGGCCCCTCTGGCCTGCAGCTCTGTGCTGTGCTGGTGTTTGCCGTGGAGCAGGGCAGCCCAGGCACCTTCCTGATCCTTCAGTGACAGTGGCCAGCCTTCCCAGGAGCTGCTTTGGGCTGGGGCTGCGTGGGGAGCTGGGGGCAGACACAGATGGACAGCTGACCTCAACTGCCCAAAGGGATCTGCCAGGCAACAGAACATTGAGCTGAGAATAGTGAAAAGGGAGGGAGGAGGAAGAGGAGCTGGACACATTTGGAGTTAAGGCATTTATCTTGCCAAGTCACCATTACAGGTGATGGAGCCCATCTTTCCTGGACGTGGATGAACACCTGCCAGCCCATGGGAAGACAAATGCCATAACTCCAAACAGCCCCTCAGAATCACAGAGTCAGTCAGGTTGGAAAAGACCTCGGAGGTCATTGAGTCCATCCTGTGACCCAACACCACCATGGCACTTAGTCCAGTCTTTCCTTAACACCTCCAGGGAGAGTGCTAAGTACCTCAGCCTTTTCCTCACCTTTGGTGAATGTATTCCTTCCTGGGTCCAGTAAAGAATGGAGGTTTTTCTTGGCCCTCCTTTTGCCATTAATGTATTTATAAAACCACTTTTAAATATCCTTGATGAAAGTGGCCAAATAAGTTCTGAGCTTTTGCCTCTCTAATTTTCTTTCTACATGGCCTAACAAGATCCATAAACACTTCCTGAGCTGCCTGCCACTTTTTCCAGGGGTGGTTCCCCTGGTGGGCTCACCAGCTGTGCCAGGAAGTGAAGTTCTCATCCGCACACTCCAGGACCCTCCCAGGCTGCCCCTGCTGTGTTGAGTTCCCAGCATACATCCAGCAGATCCCTCCTCCTTCCTTCTTTCCCCCCTTTATGTACTGATCCTGATGGAATGTGGAGTGGAATATCCCTTTGGGGTGCTCTAACCCTAACCTTGGGGTCAGCTCTCCTGTCTGTGTCTGCTCCCAACTACCCAAGGACTCTCTTGTGGTTCCAGCCCCAGCCAGAAATTAAGCACCACCAGCAACTTGCGCAGCCCCCTTCCCTTCCTCCTCCACCCTGGTGGAATGGGGAGGAGAATCAAAAGTAAAGTTTGTAGCTTTAGAGATGTTTAATAATTAATAATTTGGATTAGTTTAGTAACGGAAAACAAAGTAAAGTACAGCAATAGTGGTTATAACAAAAAGAAAAAAAAGAAACCAAACAAACGTGATGCACAATACAAGTGCTCACTACCTACCGGCCTACAGTGCCAGAGCTGCCTTTCTGAACCTGGATCAGGTCCTGTTCCAGATAACTCCCCCAGTTCATATACTGGGCATGACATTCTCTGCTGTCTAATATCCCTTTGGTCAGCTTGGGTCACCTGTCCTGGCTGTGCTCCCCTGCCGTTTTATAGATCTACCTTCTCATTAGCAGAGAATAAGACCAAAATAATCCCAAAAAACCCAATCCCCTGTCAAAAAAAACCCTCCAAAAAAACCCAAACAACCAAACAAAAAACCCACAAAAAAGCAGCACAAAAAAAGTTCCTGACTTAGGATAAATACATCAGTGTTTTACCAACATTATTCTCATTCTGAATCCAAAACACAGCACTGTACCAGGTCCTGAGAAAAAATTAACTCCACCCCAGCTAAAACCAGCGCACTGAGCAACAGGTTTTGAATTATTTTCTGTGGTACAGGAGGAATAAAATTCAGGCACCAATGTCTGCTAACTAGTTCTACTAACAGTACAAAAGGTCATTTTTCCAAATGGCTAAACTATACCCCCAGGCTTTCAGGATTATATGCTGTGTCATTATTAAGAAAAATCTCATTGCATTAAGAAGCAGCCATTGCTTTTAAAAAAGCAGAGACACTGGTTTATTAGAACAAAACAAATCCAAGAAAGCTTTATCATAATGCAGCATGAACTACATGTGAAAATAAAGTTTGTAGCTCAAATTGACATTTCCCTGGCTCCTGCTTCCACCAGCAGCCATCTCATTGAGGTCTGACAGGTGTTTGCATGGTTGCCAAGCCCTTGGGTTAATTCTGTGCATGAGGAACAGTGAGATTAAAATATTTCTGCAAATTGAGTTCTGAAAAATTAATTGGAAAGGTGAATCATAGCATAGTTAAGGAATCTTCCCTGTGGGAGCACTCAGGAGCCACTCTGACAGTGACACCCCACACGACCTGCACCAGCAGCAGGCAGCTCCAGTGCCTGCCTTGACTCCCTGCACACACCCCACACTCATGTGGCCAAACCAGGGCCCAGATTTCCCACAGCAGAGCCACAGAACTACAGATCCTACAAATTGTTTTATCTTGGTGTAATAACAAAACAGCAGCTTGAGCTGGATGCCTCCAGGGAAGGACTCTGAACCAAGGAAGCCCAGGGCTTTTATACCCTCACAGACTTAGTGTGGGGGAAATCTGGAGCCCTTGGGTGCCTTAGCTGGGCCACAGGTCCCTGTGCCCTTTGTTGTGCCAAGGGCCAGCAGTTCATGAGCTCTTGCCTGGGCCTCCTGACACCCAAAACTCCACCTGCAGCTGGAACTGCAGCTGCACCCTGAGCTACCTGCACTGAATGGGCTCTGCCACAGAATCACAGAATGGTTTGCATTGGAAAGGACCTTAAAGACTTCTCATACCAAATCTCCTGCCATGGGCAGGGACACCTTCTACCAGACCAGGTTGCTCAGAACCTCATCCAGCCTGGCCTTGAACACTTTCACATATGGGGCATTCACAGCTTCTCTGGGCAACCTGTGCCAGGGCTTCAACCATCCTCACAGTAAATAGTTTTTTCCTAAAATCCAATCTAAACCTACTCTCTTTCAATTTGAAACCATTCCCCTTTGTCCTGTCACTACAGGCTCTAGTAAATACTCTTTCCCCATCTTTCCTGTAAGTTCCCTTCAGAACACACTCCTGAACCAACCAAACACCTTCTACATGTTTCATTCCCTATTTTCTCTTGCCCTGTTCATCTCTTCCTCATCCCTAACTAACCTCAGCCCTCCCCAACTCCTATCCACCTAATTTTATCTTTCAACCACTTGTTCTGCCTCTAGCACCTGTCAGACCTTTTACTGAATTAATGTAACTCACTGAAAAGGCAGAAAAATATCCAGTGTTTCACTGAGTTTGTATTCCTCCCTTTCACTGAGATATGTTACCTCAGAAAAGTCTCTTCAGCACGTACAGGGTGAGCAGTGGGAGAGCAGATGAGGAGGACAGCAAAGGTGAGAGTGTGCAGAGAGACATTGCCTTGTGGAAAAGAAAGGACAGCTTATTAATTTGTCTCACCATGTCTTGGGAGGCCAAGTCCTTAGACTCGATTTGTTCTTGACAGTACAGGGAAAGCAGCAGAAGTGCAGAGCCAGGAACAGGGGAGGGGAGAACCAACCCACCCTTCATGCTGGTGTGTGTTTTGCAGAGCACCACTCTTATAGGCAGAAAAAGGGATGGGCAAAGTGAACCATCTCTCTTTTGTCATATCAAAGTTTGCTGTACAGTCTTTCCTGTTGCCCAAATTTCACAATAGCCTCTGAACATGTTGCCACTCTATTGTTGATTAGCTTCTTGACTGCACCCCTCTTTGGCCCAGATACCCAAGGAACTTCTTGCTTACAGCCAAGCAAGACAAATGACAGTATTTTCCTGCTTAATTCCACCTAAGGATGTGTCTATATATTTGATTTTAGCCTGGTCCTAGACAGTGAACTCATTTACACCCCCCAATCTTAAATATCCCCAGCAATCAGGTACTCAGCAGCTCTGCATGGGTCCCCCATGAGTTTTAATGTGTCACCTTGGCAGTTGGTACAGTGCCTCAATTCAGGTACCCCAGCTTTATATTAGACTCAAATTTCTCTGGGATCCAGGCACCAGAGGAACAGAGACCCACAGTTAGTGAGCAGAGTTAATCTTTCTGTGACTTATGTGTAAATTAGATGCTGTATCATACAATCATAGAATCCTGGGGACATCAAACCTCCCCTAACAATGTAGGCAATGATCTCAGAGAGTCTCAGAATCACAGAGTCATAAAATTTTAGAACCATAGAATGTTTTGGGCTGGAAGGGACGTCAAAGATCACCTAGTTCCAACCCCTCTCCCATGGGTGGGAGCACATTCCCCTAGACCAGCTGGCTCATATTTCTGTTTGTTTTTTTTCCTTCCACTGAAAATATTATCTACCTTTTTCTGCTGAGTTTTCCTGGCACCCTTTTTTGTTTGTTTTTTTTTTTTAATGGCACTTTATTATTACTCTGTTTCCCCCAAAGTACTTCACAATGAGTTTTTAAGGCTCTTCACTGTAAAAGATATCAGACTGCAGCTTTTTGTTCTTTAAAACTGACTAAAAACCTGCAACTCAGTCCAAGGTAGGTAAATATTCTACAGGAGAGTAAGTTTCCTAGTATTTTGACTCACACAGAGATGATATGACATGCTGTATTTTGAAGCAAGCCTTTTTTCCCTCCTGCTGTGATATAAGAAGCTGTTTTGTGAATCTCGTTGCTTACACTGGAAAGATCAGGGCAGAGACAAAAATGAAACAGCAAGTTTCCTGGCTGTGGCATCAGTCCTCTGCTAGAGCGAGTTTTCAACTAAAAATATCTGTGGTGTTTTGAACTAGAAGGACTCTCTGTGAAGAAAGCTTGAAATTACTATTCTCACCTCTTCTGCTAGGTGTTTGCTGCTCAGTAGAGAGTTTTTCATATCAGATCATCACCATGGTAGTTATAACACCCTGGTCAGCAGAGACTGTGAGGTTAATACTTAAAAAGAGCTCATTCTTTTTCTGTAGTATCTGCTGTGTAACTGTTTTTAGGTTTCTTCCTTGAAGAATGGGCACAGGCAGCCCAAAAAACCAAATGTGTCCTGGGCTGCATCCAAAGCAGGGTGGGCAGGGTGAGGGAGGGGATTCTGCCCCTCTGCTCTACTCAGATGAGACCTCACCTGCAGAGCTGTGTCCAGCTCTGGGCCTCCAATATAAGAAAGACATGGAGCTCTTGGAGCAAGTCCAGAGGCGGCCACGAAGATGCTCAGAGGGCTGGAGCCCTTCTGCTGTGGAGGCAGGCTGGGGAAGCTGGGAATGTACAGCCTGGGGAGGAGAAGGCTCCAGGAGACCTTCCAGCACCTTCCAGTGCCTAAAGGGGCTACAAGAGAGCTGGAGAGAGATTTTGGACAAGGGCAAATGGCTTTAAACTGACAGAGGGCAGGGTTAGGTTAAAGATTAAGAATAAATTCTTCACTGTGAGGGTGGGGAGGCACTGGAACAAGTTGTCCAAACAAGTTGTGGATGCCCCATCCCTGGTAGTGTCCAAGGACAAGTTGGATGAGGTTCTGGGCAACCTGGAATAGTGGAAGTTGTCTCTGCCCATGGTGGGGGATTAGAACAAAATAAGCTTTGAAACCCCTTCAATACAAGTCATTCTGTGATTCTGTGAGGTTATGATTTTATATTTATGATTCTTTGTGTTTAGGATTCCATTATTTTATGATTCCACGATTCTCTGATATAGTTGCCCACATTGTTAGGGGAAGTGTGATTTCCTCAGGAATCCTTTCCAGATCTTCAAATCTCTCATGCCAGCAAAATTTTTGTTATAATGTATTTTTTGTAAAAATGAAGCTGTGACAAAGCTGTGCACTCCTGCCTTTACATAACAAGGAACAACAGGAGCCTGAATATTTTCTGTCTCTGTTTGCATGAAAGTTTCTTTAAGTGTCCTCTAAGTTTGATCTTGGCTTAGTCAGCAGTAAACGAACAGAAAAAATGAAAAAAAGAAAAAAAGAGGGAGCAGAAGGGGTGAAGGAAAGCAAATCCTTATGCCAAACTAGTCTTCTCAAAATTTGCACAAGCATTAATCAGCACATTGCTGCAAAACAGAACAAATAAGAGCATCATGTTCTTTTGAAAGACCAGTTTAAAGGGTTTTGAACTGACTCAGACAAACACATCCCTCAGGGACATCTTTGATTTCCACATTGTTCTCCTGATCACTCAGTGTGTTCCCAGAATGAGAACTTTCACTGTTTGTCTTCTTTTTCTTACTGGGCACGGTACTTAGGCAGAAAATCTGCCAGAGAGGAATAGCTGCATATAAATGTTATTCTAAGTATGGTTTCTGATACTATAGCTCAGCATGTTTGGAATATTGATCACAGCACTGAAATTTGCAATTAAAATGATAATTTCTTTTTTCCACTGATTCTTTGACTAATGTTATGCAAAATATAGCCTCGGATTGACATAAGGGCAATAAAAACTGCACAGAAAAATCTGTACCGAGCTAATTGTTAACCATATGGTCACATGCCATGGAAGGGGGCAGGCAATATGAACAAGGAGTGAACAGGGACATTGAGTATCTTCATAAAGATGGAGCTTTCATCACTGCTGCCACTTGCATTTTCATTCTTTTCTTCTCTCCTTAATTTCCCCAGAAACTTTTTTTTCTTTTCCCAAGTTAGAGAGGCATTCACGTTCTCCCACAGTGGTGCAGGGAACTGCTGACTCCAAAGTAGAGAAAGCTAAGGTGAAAGGAGTTACAAGTGTGACCCTTGAGATTTAGGAATATATTTTTATGTTATGCCAACAAAAATACAGATGTTAAATTCAAGGGGATCGCATGCAATAACAGCAGGGTCAGTGGTGTGATATGATCATCATGAATAGTTTGCCCTTATGGCTGGCTAAATGTTGGATTTATCCATGGTTTCTTCAGTCTAGGAAGTTTTACTGGAAGGTTTTCTTAGTTTCTTCTTTCTTAATCTTCTTAATTTTCTTTCTCTATAAATTTAGTCATTTTAGTCTCATGCCAAGAGAAGTTGTGGTTGCCCCATCCCTTGGAGTGTTCCAGGCCGGGTTGGATGGGGTTTGGAGCAGTCTGGTCTAGTGGAAGGTGTCCCTGCCCATGGCAAGGGGAAGGAACACATGGTGTTTCAGGTCCCTTCAACCCCAACTGTTCCATGATTTCTATGATTCCATGATCTTGGGTGCACATCAAAAACTCACCTATTTCTATTTCGCACAAATCAAACTCACAGTCAGTACAGCTTATTTTTCACTTCTGCATTTCCCAGAATGTTCTTAGTCCCTGTTTGCCCTAATGCTAAAAAGCACCACTTTCTGATTTTAGTGCTTACTCAGAGATGAAGGGTATTGGTGATCGATGTGCTCCAGTCTTCTCTGCCAATATTGAAGCTGTGGGTCACTCTGTCAGGACCTTTTCATCATTCTTCACAAAACGAATTTTTCTTAGATTGCCTTCCTCATTCTACTCCTCAGTTTCTTTATTGCATCATTAACCAAATCTTATTCATTTACTGCACTGATTCCCCACACCAACATTTTAGTTCCTCTCACAACTGCTTATCTCTGTCCCATTATTTTGCCTCTTTAATAAATGATTTCAGAGTCTGCATTAATTGTCTCTTTCCATATTGTGTATAAAAAGATATTTGAAATACTCTTCAATGAAAAGATAGGATTTTTCATTCTTTGTTTTCCTCCATTTTCCTAAAAAAAAGAAAACAACAAACCTTTACAATTAACAAATATGTGCCCTTATATAGCAGAAAAGAAAAAAAAAACTTCAAAATCACTTTTGAAAGCCTGTCATGTTTTGATAGTGATTAATTTAGAACTATAAATACACGAAAATGAATTGATACTGCTAATTTTGAAGACAATAAGGTATTATAATATTTTCCAATATTTTTAGTAACAGGAGGCCTCATTATGTTATTTAGGTTATTACAGCAAACACAGCAAACTCATTTAGTCATTATTGATGTTCCACTCATACCTGTCAAAGGACTAGAATTTCATTACTCCCCTCATTTTTCCTAACTACCTTAATCTTTTCTTTAGCTCCATTATTTCCCCAGGTGACCTCACTCTGGGAAACATCAAGGAACATGAGAACAATAGAGAATTGATCACCTACAATTTTTTTGTTGATCCTCTGTCTCTTCCCACTGAGAGAAATAATCATCAGCCTTGTGTTGTAGAAGGCCTGGATGAAGCTGGAAATATGAATGAGTGGTAGAAGGAAGCACCAAGAATTTAATAACTGGCTAAACTTGAATCATTCCCTATTGACTGAGTTTTTATCTTGGACAAAAACCTCCTGATGGAAACCAAGTCCCAGCTGCCAGGTCTGTCAGGATGATAACGTGGGATACAGTGCAATAATTTAATGATTTAAATTTAGCTTGCTGAAGCCAAAACCATCTGGTACAAAGGACACTTTGGCAGATTGAGTACAGTGAGAACACTGTTCTTCTTGCTGTTATGGTCTGATAACAAAGGAAAAATACGCAACCAAAGCCATTAAAAAATCATTTGCAGTCAATCTCCCAACCAAGTTTGAATAATAAGAGGTAGAGCACTAATTATAATTGTATGGAGTTTCCCAGCAGAGACATTGCAAACCAATTGCCACTTGTCTGCTCTCAAGTATTTTCTGTAAATGCATTCATTTGTGGCATCTTTTCATTTATGTGACAATATTATTACATTTTGTTTTCCCTGGCAATTGTTTTATTGCCATCTGGGAGTCATTAGTGAAACACTTTAGAGAAAGTAAGGACATCTCTGAATATGCCCCTGATGTCAGGTCTGGGTTGAAATGGACTTTTAATAAAATAAAATTGTGCATTTTGGGAAGACAGACAATCTTAAGATGCTCATTTCGTAGGTAGGACTGGAACAGAAAATGAGACAAGACTGCACACAAAATACAAAGGTATTAGAACTGAAAGCAATATTCCATTTTCATCCTCAACTGGGATATTTTAAAAGGTAAATTTGTTTATTTTATGATTATGTCTTTATAGAACCAAGGCTTTTTCATGGTTGTTTTTGTGGACAGCTGGGTCAGCGCTGCTTGACCACATCCAATCCAAAGCCACTTTTCAGTCCGTCTGATTTCCCAAAAATGGTCCCTGACGTGGGCAGAATGCTTTTCATCCCTTTGTCTGTAAGATGTGACTTTGCACTGATATTAAAACTAATTTTCTTTGAGCAGATACCTCTTATGAGGTGACTGCAGGCTATGTGACTTTGTCATTCACAAAATTCATATTTATTATCAAATCACTGATGAAAAAGCTTGAATTCTGTCAGACTAATAACCATTCTTCATAAAAATACCAGATGAACACTCCAAAAATGCCACCTCTTATTTAGTTAATCAGTCAGCAAGCACGAGCTCCATCAAGATTTTCCAATGCTAAGGAGGACATGGGAGTGCTAAGTCTGAATCACAGAATCATTGCATTTTTATGGTTGGGAAACACCTCTAAGATCATCAAGGTGAACCCTTAACCCAGCATTGCTGTGTTCACCACTAATCCATGTCCCCAAGTGCCACATCCGTATGTTTTTTGAACACTCCCAGGGATGGTGACTCCACCATTTCCCCATGTAGGCTGTTTCCATCCTTGGCAACAATTTCAGTGAAGAAATTTTTTCTAATACCCAATCTAAACCTTTCCTGGTGTGACTTGAGGTCGTTTTCTCAAATACTTGTCCTGATGCCTTCAGACCCTTCAGTGTCTCAGCTCTTCACTCTGTTGCATTCTTTCTCAGCAACACTTTAGCAACCTGATAAGTCTGGAAGGTGGAAAGCTGCTACCACCCAACAACTCTTTTATTTTTGTAATATATCTGAAGAAAGAATGAAAGAACAGAACTGCAAGGTAATGCCAGCCTGATTAGTATTATGGAAATAACAATAGCATAAATGAATTAAAATAAACTGTACAATAATGAAGCTGAAAGGTCATCCATACTCCATAGCCCACAGAAATTCGTGCATCCCATTAGCAGCCAGCAGTGCTAAATATCTGTGTATGGATGGGTGAGAGATGAAAGCAAAAAACAAAATGTTATAATGCTTTGTCATTTCTTTAGGAAAACAGTTAGCTTGAATATTGTCAGAAAAAGATAACAATCTGCATGAGGGCATCACAAAGCATATGGTTTGCAGATAAGATTTCCTTTTAGAATTACAATCAAGCATGTGTTACTTTATGGCACAGTTATGCAGGGAGATAAATGAATGTATGTTCTGCATTTCTGTACAGATTTCTACAATAAGAATTAACTTTGCTGCACTCTTTACCTTTTTCTAAAAAAAGAAATTACCGAGTTTCCAGGCATGGATAAACAAACAACTTTTATATATTTGGAGGTAGTTAAAAAAGGATAAATTAGGCCCTCCAATTATAGTGTTGCAAACATTTTCTTCATTTGATGAATTTACAAGGATACAAAATACCTGTGTGAACAAATAAACATCGCCTGTATTCAATTAAACCATTGCTTCCTTCATGCTTTAATTACATAATTAATGTGATAAATTAAACTGTTTCTCAGTGAACCATCCAGTCTAAGCTTAGAATTTATATTAGTGTACTTTGCTATATGTGCACAAAAAGTAATTTGGTTCACGACATTATCTCTGAATTACTTCCCTGTTTTCATTTCCACTTTAAATGAAAAAAAATAATATAATAGACACTAAAACCTAAGTTTCACATTGCTGTACTTTGCAGCAGTGGAACATACATAAGAGTAGAGATGATTTTATCATGCATGGCCAATATATTTTACTCATAAATTTTGGGCTCATGCCCAAAAGAGATCAGAATAAGATGTCCTAGCAGTGCTGAATCCCATCCTTTTCCATCCATGGCTCCATTTAGCAGAACTGAATGAAGTGTCCTTCAACAAGGGCACCAAAGTGGTTTGCCTGCAGGATTCTTTCCTATGTACATCAGCACACAATGTGCTCTGGGACTTTTTTATGCTTATTTCCATGTCATTCACTTAAACTGCTCAACTCCCTGCTTCAGGAGGCTATGGAGAACCTAATTAAGAGAGTTAGATTCATGCAGGAAAGCTTCATTAAGAACCAAGCTGCAGATTGCTGAAAGCTGGGAGGGTGCACCAAGGAAATGCTGTTGTGTGCTCACTTTTCTCCAGTAATCTGCCCAGAATTTCCATGTCTGACACTTTCAGAGAGGACATTTCTCCCAGCTGGGAGATGGCTACAACACTTTTGGCTCTAACAGAGAATTACAGCCTGTCTCGCAGGGCAGATCCATTATTTAACACAAGAACAGGCTTTGGGCAACGAAAATCAATCACAGGCATCTGAAGGATTATGGTACTTGATTGAAAGTCTCCTCAGACAGAGAGCTGGACTCTCCTTGGGCTTCAGGACTTCAGCAAATGTTCTTGGTTTACAGACTTTATTGCTGGTACAAACAGCAACTGTTAGACATCCTTCTGGAAACTCAGTCCCTGTAATTTTCCACTTCCTTGCTCAGCAATAAGATGCTATTTGTAGCATCTGCTAAATGTAGAGAATCACAGAATGGCTTGAGTTTGATGAGACCTTTAAGATCTTCTTTGGCCATAGCTGGCTGAAAGCTGGGAGCATCCAGCCATTCAGAACTGGGGGTAAGAATGGACTGTGGAGCAGCTCACAGGGTTCCAGAGCTGCCAGAACTCAACACCTCTGTTGATGTCTTTGGTTATTCAGGATTTCATAGCCTCACACATCAGGTGGTTTTGCCAATCTGCAGGGGTGGTAACTAAGATTAAGCATAAAGGACTGTACATATCCCTCGTCGCCTTCTCAGGAATTGGGCATTAGTGGGAAAACCTTGAAAGAAAATTCTGTTAAATACAGTATCACAAGGATGAATGATGTGCTCTCCTTTTCACAATTATGTATCACACTTGTCCATCCCACATTTCCTGACATTTAATAGCATATAGGAAAATCCTAGTGAAGACAGGGCTGAGCTGGGTGGGGTACAGGTGTGCCAGCTGGATGCTGACAGAGCAGGTACAACTGCAAAAAAGGGGCAGGGAGTGAATAAAGCTGGGCATGAGAAGGCTACAGGATCATTCACACTCCTGGAGCACCATCTGTTGATCCTTCCCACCCAGATAAATTGTCTCCTTACACCTTGTCTCTCAGGCATTAGATAAAAGTCACCATTCCAGGAATCTCAGAAGGAAACACCATCCCTGCTGTTCATTAAAACTAACCAAATATTCATTTCTTAAAATTGTATTTGAAAATGGAGCCATTCATAAAAAGGCTGAACATTGCACATAATATTTGCAGGAAGGCTCTTTCTTCTCTCCTTGTCCCAGGAAGATGGGACAGCACAAAGGTGTTTCTGTTAAGAAAACTGAACCCATACAAAATCTGGAATGAGAAACATGTACTGAGGCTTTAAAAGTTTTTATTGGCTCTTTGATACATTTGATTAAATCAATGTAATCTGTACTAAAACCAAGAAGTTTTGCCATACAGAACCAACTAAAACATCAGAGACAAAGTTTCAACAACTTGAAATGAATTCTTACCTTTCTACAACAAAACATGGAAAAGAAATACAGGGGAAAGGAGAATCAAACCACCTTTACCAAACCAAAGCTGCAGAATCTCTCAAGATATTGAAGTCTCAGTTCCTCTGAAGCTGAGTGCACATTATGGACAGTTGGTGGATTACACATTGCACATTTGTAATATGGGGAACTTCTCAGGAGAATCATTTGCTTTGGGAAGGAGAGTTAAGGTGTAAAAGAGGTGGATAAAAGCCTGCCCCTTTTTTCAGGATGCTTAGAAGTTAAAGAGCACCTTACAAAAGGCCTCTAAAGAAGTATTGTAAGAGGCAGAAGTAGATTATATAATCTTGGATGTTTTAGGAACAGAATTGCTATTTCAGAGACTATGAGTGTTTGGCAAGCCAAACTAAAGACCTTTAATCAAAAACCCTGTGTCACACTGAAATGTTTATGGGAATATCACAGCTCTACTTAAAGAAAAAAAATAGGTAAAATACATATCCTATCTGGCTAAAAACACATCAGAAAGAAATAACACTGTAAGAGTGCAAGAAAAGCTTCACACTCTATTCAAATTTCAAATCTTCCCAAAAATTTAAAACCGTCTCACATTGTGTTTTTCTTTACAGCTCAAGACCATCCTGGCATTTATCTTCTAGGTGCTAAATATTTTTTTTCCGCATAATGTGGTGTGTTGATGAGATTAAATTCCTGATAACCTTATGAGCAGCACGCCCTGCTCTCCCCTGATGCCTCAGGTGCCACCAAAGCTTTGTCTAAACAACCCCAAGTTAAGGGTTATTGTAACACCATGATTTTAATTCTGCAGCAGCACGGAAATATGAAAATATTTAAATAGTAATGTCAGGATTCTCAAGCCTAGGTGAAATACCTGATTTGCCCCAGTTTAACCTGGCTCACATCCTTAGGGTGCTGCAGCACCTTTGGTGGCAGGTATGGGGCTCTCACGCTGCTTCCAGCATCTAATCTTGATGCCTGAATTGGATCCTGAAATCTTCACTTGATGTATCCATGGTTCCTAACTCTGTGGCCAGGGTTGTGCACCTCGAGTCAGTGAAAGCAAACCCTCCTTTGTTCCCCAGAGTGCCTCAGCTGCTCTCATGTCGAGCACTCCTTGCACATGATGTAAGGGGTTTCTTTCTCTGTGTGTGGTTTTGAGCCTGCAGTCAAGAGAATTTCTTTCATTTCCTCTCTATTCAGCTGTTACCAGGCAAGAAGAAATACTTGACACAGACTGAAAGCTTTTTATTTGAATTCTTGTGTAACCTTCTCTTTTATCAATTTGTCATTTTGCTGATATGCCTCTCATGCACCAAGGCATTTATTAGAATCATTATCAGAGAGCTCTCAGATTACTTTGTTGTCATGACAAACCGAGTTGTGCTGTGCCCAGCTTGATGGATGGGCTGGATATTTTTATACTTCTCTGGAAGACAGAGCCTAGTGTTTCTGACACTCATGGTCCTTCCTTGATATGGAAAACAAAGGCCAAGCATGAGTGCATTGTAGGAAACAGTAACTTCATTGGCATCAAAGAAAAGCACCCAGCACTGAAGTGTGAACTGCTGAACACAGATCTAAACCTGGGGGTTTTTAAACATCTCATCACTTCATGGCAGGATAAAATGCCTCTAAATTTAGCTGCCCAATAACTTGACATCCAGTCCTGCAAAGCAAGATACATCTTAACATATGTCTAAGACTGTAGGGAGAACACAAATGGCAACTTAAACTTCACACCAAGGCTTAGCTTCATCCTGATAAAGGTAAAATCAACACCTGAGAAAGTCCCCTAAATTCCCTTTAGACTCCATGAAGGTTTTATTAAGAGACACAACAGAACTGAGCAAGAAATCCACATCATCCTCAGTCAGAAACCTGCTTTTCTTGCTGCAATGAATCTCACCAAAACTTCACCCTGATGGTTCAACTGTGCTGAGTCTGGCATGGGGTGATGGAAGAGCCAAGGACCTGGGAGAGCCAGGGATTTGTTCACTTCATTCTTTTCTTCATTCTCCTGCCTGTGCCATCAAAGGACAGCCCTGAGTATCCAGCTCAGCCTCCTGCTCTGCAGAGAGAGCAGTCCATGAAGAGTCAGAAGTTATCTTTGTTCCTCCAGTTTTCAGGGGAGCATAAAGAATATCTTTTACAGACAATGGGAAACTTTTAATTCCCCTTCTTGTTCTCAATTAATTAAATTTTAGCTCAAAGGAAAAATTCTCTGAGGGCTTCTGTTTCTTCTTATCTTTGTCAGACTCTGCTAGGAATATCTGGGCATGAATAGTGACTATGGGTTTTTTTTCACATTATCTTAGCCTTTCTGAGGCTCTTTTTATACCTCTGTAAAGCTGTGCACCAGTGGGTGTGCACTGGATTTATGTCTTTGCCAACATTTCATTGGTTTAGGAGCTATTCTGATGATAAGTCTATGCATTTAAATTACAAAGCTTTGGGGCCAAATCCTATAAAAGACAGGTGATAAAATAAATTTTGTGCTTCAGGGTCATTATTGCTGTCTGTAAAGTTACAGCCAGCATCGGACAGACAGCAGTGTCTACTTTCAATTTCCACCCAAGGCCCTCTAGTGCTGCTCTGCAGATGCTGTGGAAGCAGACAGAGAACACAAGCTGACTAGCAGCTGTCCCTGTACCATGTTTCCCTTTTCCAGACATGATTTTGTCATGCTGGACTAAATAAAACCCCTCCTGATACACCCAGGAGTTCATCAGTATTTGTTTTTGCTGGATCCAAATGCAGAATGTGAGTCTGGAAAAGCTCAGTAAGGAATTGTGGGGAAGAGTGATACAAGCAGAAACCTGCCCTAAAAAAATTGTGTCTGCCAGCTACAGAACAAGAGCTGGCACAAATTAGAAAAAACCCTAAAATTCATGATACCTTACTGGTCTCCACAAACCCTCCCCTTTTCTCACACACCTGTCCCTATTTTAACACTAGGGTTTCATAGGAACCCTTTTCCAAGCTAAAGTAGTCTTTAATTCAAAATAAAATATTCAGAAGCTGCCATCAAACATTGGCAAGCCTGTGCTCATGCTTATGCCAAAATAGTGTTGTTATAAATGTAGAGAATCTCATCTCCCTGCCCTTCTTTGTTTCTTCTCTTGAGCTCCCCCGTGCTTTGGGACAAGGCTTTGATATTTAACATGTTCATGTGTGTGATAAAGAGCAAATAAACCTAATGAGCACATAATATACTGAATAACTATTATTCAGTGACTGCATCTGTTATATTATTTGATATCAAATATGGACACTTTCCCTGGTGCACTGAAAATTATCCAGCTTTCATCTCTTCTGTATATTTTTATACATTAACCCAGTTTTGTGTGGGTTTTTTCCCCATGTGATATACACACTCTAGACTTGCTTAAACTGAAAGATGCTGTGCTTCTAAAATATAATTTCAAATAAATAAATGTGGACTTCACAGGGGGGATTTTTGTTGTTTTTTTTTTTTCCCCAGAGTCATGAATGACTGCAAACATAAAAATGATATTACAAATGACCAATGAAGACTGCAGCTACATCCACATAATTTATAATTTTGGGGACAGTATACCAAAGAAAATAATCTCCCTGGTAGATAACTTCATGCAATTCCAGTCTCCTTTAAATTGTGGCAAACTAAACAACAGGGTTTTTTCACAGATGTTATTGAGTACAAACAATTTGAATAGCACAATGTTTGATAAGCATCATTGATTTATTCTTACAGATAACCTTCAGTGCAGCTAATGGATTAGACATTCCTGAAATATGGAGGAACTCAGCATTTGCTGATGAGCTGAGTCCATTAATCCTAAATAAATTACAGTGTATCAAATGCATAGAGATAATTAATCATGGTATATTTATAGAGTATGAAAAGCTCACGGTGACACTCCGTGGTGACTATTCATAAATACATTTTTAATCTAAGTTAGAGAAGTTATGGGGGTCAAGTCACTATAAAGAAATTACTGCAAACTTTTTTATTATGTATAATTACCAGATAATATTATTTACAATTTGAACACCAAGGGACTCTGACATGATTCACAGTGCTGGGTCATAGATGAATATGTAAAATGCAGTCTCAGTCCCAAAGAGTTTACCAATGAATATAAAAAAACATTAAAACATTTATTTTCAGTCCTCAAAAGATACAGGAAACCAGATTAACATGTAAAAGATGCTTCAATTAACCTAAATTAGAGCTCATTTTCAGGGAGAAAAAGTAGTATTCATCACTAGAGTTGTTTCTGTTGTTAATAATGGTAATACATGGCAGTTTTGAGCCTCTAAGTGTTTTACCAACATTAGGTAATAAACCTGCTATCATCATAAAATCACTTTCAGGCAGGTGAATATTTATTATACTCATTAATTAAGGAAAGAAAAAAAATTGTGAGTTTGTGGAGGAGGAAATCCTTATAAGAAATCACAATTAAAAAAAAAAAAGGTGACTATTAACCCTACATTAACTATCATGGCATGCCTGACAACATCAGGACACAAATCTAATTTAGTGAGATTTAAATATGCAGCCCACCAACCACCCTTTAATATCAGATTTGTGAGAGTCAGAAGGCTTTTCTGTTTAGTTTGGTCATGGTTCTGTTTTTTTATTCTGCCACATGCCTTGATCTAATAAGATATATTATCTCTCCTTGCAAAATTAATGTCATTTATTCAGTGGCTCCTTCCAGCCCTTAACAGGAGAGTTTGGTCTTAGCTTGCCCCAGTTATAGACATCCCTCATCAGAAAAATAAAATGGCAATATGTGCAGACTGAGGTAATGGACTAAAACTGGGAGCAGAATGTAAATCATTCCATTCATTCTGTTTTCCAGCAAACTGGGGGGAAAAAAAATAAAAAACAACAATAATTAAAAAGAAGAAGTCAATATAAAAGCGTCAAATCACCAGATAAATTTTCTATTCATTACAAGCTGTATGATTCAGAGAAATATCAGTCACTTTTACACTTCCTTTTGGAGTGATCCTCTCTGCACTCTTGGCATGCCCTGACATCACCTAACAAAGCTTCTGTTCTTTTGCAGATCCTGAAGTTATGTATCCATGTGCTTTTTGATTTGTAGTTTGATATCCTGCAAAGAAGATCAGGTTTGCCAAGCAGGTTTTTTAAAATCATTATACTTATCCTAGATTTCAGTTGCCCTGGACTGGACCAGTTCCATTGATTTAAGTCACATTTCAGGGTGAACTTCATCTTTCAGGTTAATCCATCATTAATACAGGCAGAATTTCTTAAGCTTTTTATGATGAAATTATTGAAATTAATATGAATGGAATTTGGTTGGCCAAAGGCCTTGAGGAGGATTTGTTTCCCTTTTTTTCAAGTCATTAAATTAAGCCATTTCAAGCCATTTACCCATCTCTAAATCTAATAGAGAAGCACCTCCCATAAAATCGTGATATTTGTTCAGACGGAAAGGTTTTGAGGACACCCAGCTTGAAGACCAAACTTCCCTCTCCCTCTTACTTTAAGCCCAGGTGCTTTCCTTGGCTCCGTGCAGTGGAACAAATTCAAGACATTCCTCTCCCTGACTGCAGAAAAAGCTGCTTCTACAAATATGGATGAGAAATTTAATTTTAAAATATCAGAAGGGATCATTTCCCTCTTCTTTTCACTGTATTTGCTCAAGTAACTGGACAAAAACTCAAAACATTTAAAGATTTTTACAGGTCATGAACCAAGTATTTGGCTGAGCCAACAAGTGCAAGTATTTATATTTCTTAAATTTCTACTTTGAAAAACACCTTCAGTTTTTGGGTTTTGTTTTTCTTTTTGTTCTCTTTCCTCCTCATTCCATAAACAACAAGCAAAAAGGTCATTGTACTTCAGCTATGAACCTGCTTCCTGACCCCTGTTTTTTGGGCCTCAGAGTTCTGGAAAAAGTGCACAAATACTTTGTTTTTCACAGTGCTTCAGAGTTAGTAAGCTATGAGCCTCTTTCAAAAAATACAATTTCTCCATGTGATTTTATAAGAAATTGATGTCTCTACTTCAAGAATTTGTTAATGAGAAATGTTAAGTTTCAGTTAGATTTATGAAAATATTGAAATTATTTGAAAATGCGAAGTCAGTTGTTTGAAACCTCAATAGGCTACGTTGTGCTGGCTAATTTAAAATAATTAATGTAGCTTTCAGTTAAAAAATTCCAATAAAAATTTCTATGAAGGTAAATAAGTGCTTTCATGACCTTAATTTCTGTGGGTTTTTCTTTTTTTAAGGGCCTAGCAAAATCTAGTACAGTAGATATAGAAAAGCAATTCTGTTTCATTTGGCACATAAAAATTAAATTGTTTTGGGTTCTTGAGTCCTTAACTTTCATTTATTCAAACTCTCTGCCACTGAGGAATGATTTTGAAAGACTACATTGATCACCTTGAGATTTGGCCAGGGATCTGTTTGTGAAAAAGCATGAGAAAGCAAGTAGCAAAAGCAATTTTTTATTTTTCTGAGGCTCCATATTTCATAAAGAAAAGGCTTCAAGGGTTTCAACATCCTCACTCTCATTGCATCTGAACAGAAAATGAAGTGCAGGAAACCTGAGTGTTCAAAAGTGAGGTGCATCTGAGGGTGAAATCTATTCCCCTTGCTGTGTGGTGGCACAAGAGAGAGTGCAGGACTGCAAAGATGTGCAGGTTTAACACAATTTTTCCTTTATTGGAGTGACACCAACACGTGGCTTTCACTGTGTTAATTGGGAAAGTTCAGCAGATCCATATCTCCTTTCTGCTGCTGTCCTGGCAAGCCAAACCTGACTGCTGCAGGGTCAGCACAGATTAACCAATAGATGTCTGGATTTAACACAAACATTGAGGATTTACATGTAAAAAGGGTGTAAAAGTACTCGTTTCTCTAAACAAACTGCTAAGGCTGCCAGGTTGCCACATGCTCCCCATAAAAAGCTGAATATTCTCATTTCCTTCCCTTTCCAGCAATGGACAAACCATAACATCACTCCCTGGAAAACCTCATGCCACACAATTCCTTGTTTTGGTGCTGGACTTATTTCAATAAATAAATCCTTTCATCTGCTCATCAACTGAGGTACCTTTAAATCACAGAACTTACTGCAGCCTGGGGATTTTAGATACATTTTGTGTAGCTAATGATTTCAGGCTTCACAAGCAAATTGCAAGGAAGAAGGCAGAAGCAGTAATTCAGAAAGCATAGCTGAGATGATGCTTTTTCTTCTGAGAAAAGTAAAATCACTTTAAAAATTCAGTCTTATAAACAACAAAATTACTCATGAACGTGTATTGGATCTGGTAAATTGATTTTACTGGGGGAAAGAAAAGTGTGAAAACATTGAGTTTTTGAAAGTGGCAGTTAACTTTTTCGGAAATAAAACTCTCGGTTTCATAAATGCAGAAACAACACCTTTCACATCAGAAATACTGAAATGTTTTGCATTGACATTTCCAGAACAAGCCTTCTGAGTACCCAGTTTGATGTGGAATATTTTCATTAAAAATTAATGTGCAATTTTATTTACTTATGTTAAGCTATAGGAATTCAAGAAAGAGGTTAAAGAAGGATAAATCAGGGAAAGATGTAGATTATTTTGGGTTGAACAGCTTAGATGAAGAAATCCATTAGCTGTTTAATGCAGTCACAGGGCTGGTTTACAGTCACAGGGCTGGTTTACAGCATGAGACTCATAAAACAAGCTCTGCATCCTATGTGGGATAATAGAGCAACCTGATCTGAGGGTTTTTTTCTGAAAAATAGGGGTTTCCAGATTCACTGCATCCTGGAATTTTCAAACATTGACTAGAAGAATGGAAGTGTCATAAATAGAGACAATTTATGTCTCCTCAAGTACTCCAGTAGTATGAAAGGACAAGCACAGATATTTTTCAGAGAGCAAAATGCTGCTGAGCATCTTTGTGAGCAGAAGTTCACCTGTTGAGCAGGAGGGCAGGAAGGGAGATTGGTCAAAGCAAATGATCCAGCACAACTTTCTTCCAGGGCACTCTGGGCTGCTGAGTTCAGGAGCAGCCTCTGTGTGTTCTTACAGGAGGGTAAGGGCAGCTTGAAAAACCACTGGCTCTTCTCTGGGAAACGTTTGATGGTGTTCATGTGGAATTATCTGTCCCAGGAAAAGGTGTAAAAGCTGCTGGAGGAGTAACAGCAGTAGTAGGTTCAATACCACTAGTCAGACTGGTCCAGAATTGTCTTTACTATCATTGAATAGTTTGGTTGGATATTAGAGGCTGTTACAAATTACTGTAGTGCAAAGGATATTTCCAAAGGGAGGCAAACACTTTGATTTTCAAACATTAGAACTCACTGTCTTTATTTAGGGTGTAAAATATGTTCAGGGCTCTCTCAGAAATCTCATAGTCCAGCTGTCAGAAGCATGAAAAAAATGTTGTGCGAAAAGAGAAGGAATATTATCTTTTCCAAAAGTATATCTGAAATTCTGGAGACTGAGATGAAAAGGGATCTGAGAATGCTCAAGGCCTCTCATGCACTAAGAGCAGAGCCCCACACACCCCTGCTGGGAGGTGCACAGAGGGTGGCAGTGGGAAATGCTTAAATAAATGTTACCTATGTAAAGCTCATGTTTGATGAGTCAGATGCTGTTGGAGGATTCGGAGGGTTTATCCACAAGTTGCTACTGTTCCTAGTCTTGACCATAAAATTAAGCTTCACTCCTTAAAATTACTGTAATTAATTCTCTAGCTGTCACACTAACCACATCTCCCATCCTCAGTGGCTGGTCTGTAAATGCTGGCTGGCAGGGGTGGTGTTGCAGGAGTCATTCTTTTCCCTTACCACCTCCACAGGTTTCTCTTGATCATCTCTCAATGCCTTTCCTGGCCCTTTCCTTTCCTTGCCTGCTGCCACTGAGGTGACAGAAGCACATTAAAAGCAGTCCCCATGCCCTGTGAAGTGTCAGCTTCCTCCACACAGAGCTTTCAGCTTCTTGGATGACAAAAGATTTAGGGCAAGATACTATGGACAAAAGCAAGTTTTACTCAACTCCAAAAATAAATTGCCTGCATTTTGTGTTTCAGCTTGTTCTAGAGAACAGTCACCAGTCTGCCCTAATGGGATGGGATGAATGTCTGCCCTCATATAATTTCCTCACTCACTGCCTTGTGCTTTGAGCATGAGAAGATCCTCTCTTCTTTGTTAATTGTTCTCTAACCTGAATTTTGTATAACAGGTAAATCCTATTAGAATATCTCCTTATTCTCCCCACAATGCAGAATGCAGCTATTCAAGTCTGCTCCAATACCATTGTAGTCATTGATCCAACAAGTTCAAAGTCTGACTTTTCTTTTTTTCTTGAGCAGATATGCTCAATGTAATGAAATATCTTGTTCTGTAATAACCAGCTGTTATCTTAGTCTTCCTCCCAGTAGAGCTTGTTTCTAATACCAACAAGGGATTTTCCACCAGCTTAATTATTTGATCTCATGATTCTGAAAGTGTTTGGAAGAAAAGCAGAGGGGAAAGTAAGCTGGTGTGTTTATTTTAATGGAAGAAGGAATGTTTTGGAAAACCAAGCTCTGGTGATTTTCTAATTCATTTAATTTTCTGGATGATAGGGTCTCCTTAATTTGACCATCTGTTTATTAGTGTTTGAATATGGATGAAGATGGGAAGGATGTGCCTTTTCACACAAGGAAATGGAAGTGTGCAGAACCTCTGATGGAAATATAAGTCATATCCTGAAAAAAAAAGAAAACAAACCCAAAAGCAAAAAAACCCATGACACACTTAACTCTGTTTATTTTCTTTTCTGCAAGCTCTAGACTTTATTCAATCATGCATTGCATTCATGTCTTGCCCCACAAACAACCTCAGATTCTCTCTGGAATTAAAAAATGGGATTTCCTGCTTTAAGTCTTTTGTTGCAGGCAGCTGAGTGCCAGTGCTGTGCCTCCAGAACTCTGAGCTGTCTTTTGTAACCCTGATTCAGCAAAAAGGCTGCAGGACACCCCAGGACAGGTAACTCTGCAGAGGGTGAGCTCTGAATTTCCTCCTGTAGGCCAAGATCAACTTCTCAGGAAGGAGAATGTGTCCCTTCTCTTAAATTTGGTAGTTTGGGGTCAAATTAGTTATCAGCAAGTACCCATATCAATCTGGAAATAGGTTAAAATAGAGCAGGTAGACTTTATAATCTACACCTGGTACATGACCCTTAAGTGCTTCCTTTCTCTGTTGATTACAGATGGAGCTTAGAGAACCTTCTAACAACAGACACCTTGTTCAAATCTTGGCTAAATTTAGGAGGAAAACTCAAGCACCTCTCACATACATCACATCAGTTGTACTGAAACCAGTTAAATCTGGTTTAGCTGTATTAATTATAGCCTGTCTTCTTTTCCTTTCTGTAATTTCATGCTATACCTCATCAACCAAACAGCCAATGTGAGTCTGTGAAGCCTCAAGGAAATCAGACAAATCTTGCCAGAACATTTCAAATAAATGTCAGATCCAGCATTTTGAATAAAAGCACCATCAAATTCAAAGTAACTTTTTGGGTAAAAAGAATACAAAAGGTGCCTCAGTGTCTCCTGTCTCAGTGTCTTCCTCTTTTTTCCAGTTCAATCAGGAAGGAAAAGCATAATTAAACACATAATTAGTGGTGAACATTCCAATTCTTCAACAGGAGCCATGAGCACAAAATTTGTATTTTAAAATACATCACAATTTTATGTGATGCGGTAACAAAGACTTGCTGAAGACCATCCAAGACTACTTTAGCTTCACATTTTTATAATTAATTTAAAACAATTAAGGATTCAAGATACTCTAAGACATCACAAGAAACTTCCAAGCTTTAATTTTTTTCATTAGGTTGTTTTGGAGGGAACTGGGAGGGCCTTTTAATAAAAATGAGTTCCCAGGACAAAATACCTCAGCTACCCTTTCCTCTGTGCATTCTGCCTTTTGTGCTTGCATTGTTTATCTACATTGCTTCTCAAACAGCAGTTGCCCACCAATTGCAAATATTCTGAGATCAGTTTTGAGGGCAATAAATCTTTCCCGCCATGAAATCAGGTTTTTAAGTGCCAGCCACCTGCTCCACATAAAAGAAAAACCTGTCACTGCGAGGCAGCAGGGCAAGCATCAATTCCATGAAAACAGAACCATTTGGTTTTCTAGTAAGAATACAAACAAGAATGTAATTCTGTTGGGTTTTACAGGTTGTACCTACGCGGTTATTTGGTGTCCAGCTGCAGCACAGGGAAGATCAACCTGTCCCAAAGCTTTGCTTAATATTAGAGATGTGTGGTTGCCCTCACTGAGCATCCCCCTGCACAGACATCACCAAAATATACAGCAATGGAGTGTGCCAAACAACACAGAAAATACCCCAAAAATGCAAAATAGCACAATATCCAAATTACAGTCTGGTTTCCAAAGTGCTCAAACTGCAGCTCATCTGGTGAGCATCACATTTGATGCTCAACTCATGGAAGTTCACAATTATTTGAGCTCAAAGATGCATCAAATCCCCCAAAATGTGTCCTGGAAACAATTAGCTTTTGCATTAAACTGGTTTTGTGATGAATGAGAGACAAGATAATATCATGATGCTTTTAAATAAATCCCTGTCTCTAAGCAGCTACGGGCAAAGGTTACAAAAGGAGCTGGGTAATTAAATTGCAGAAATAGGCAGTCATATTTTTCTCATTTTAATGAAAATATAATGGTTGGTAGGAACTATTCTTTGGGAAATTAAATAAAACAAATGTTAACCTAATACATAGACAAAACAGATCTATTAGATTAAGAGTTTAGCCATTTCAATGAATTTAGAAATGGCATTTACATAAGAAAATTCTTGCAGTTGGAGAAAAAGGTTGAATAGGTAAAATAATTTTGTTTCCATATTTTCTTTAGTTTTACTAATACTTAGGAAAGTTCTGTAAAGGGAAGAAAATTGAACACTTCTATAAAAGATTTTTCTCCATAACTTGAATGATGTTTATTAATTTACCTCAATTCTCAACATTATGAGTACATGGATCCCTTACAAAAAGGAAAAAGTGCTTAGCTCTAATCTCACAGATATTGAACTGCTCACAGTTTACTCAAATCTTAATGATTTAAGAACAAAGCTTGTTTTTATTTTCTTAGATCCAGCTGGCCTTAGGGGCTCAAATAAAAATGACAGAAAGAGAGAAAAAATATTAAAGGGGAAGAGGACTTAAAAGCTTTATTTAGAGCTTATTTAATGTTGAAAATTCAGAATATGAAGTATTGAACCAGCTGCAGTCATTTATTGTGTTTCCAGCCTTTTACTTTTCCAGGAGCTCTTCATTTCCTCTCTACCTTTC
Source organism: Eopsaltria australis (assembly GCA_034509425.1). Classification (NCBI taxonomy): domain Eukaryota; kingdom Metazoa; phylum Chordata; class Aves; order Passeriformes; family Petroicidae; genus Eopsaltria; species Eopsaltria australis. The sequence goes on along the minus strand of JAVTVJ010000439.1, from coordinate 607,623 downwards.
TGGAAATTTCGGCAATCCTGAAGAGAATTTCAATTTTCACATTGACTGTTCGCAACATCTGATTTTCTTTTCAGAACCTATGAAAGGGTGCTAATTCCTGCATGTCAGATATGAAGTGAAACTGTCACCAAACAGATATTTTCTGACATAAAGTCCAGTAATATTTAATAAAATTGAAAGCACTCAGCAGATAAGTCCTCTCATGTCTGAATTCCTTCCTGAAATCAGTGAGGTGGACACTGTCCCAGAGCAGCACACAAATGTTTATGCAGACAGGTACAAGGCAGAGCAGGATGAAAGCTAACATGAAGTAAATTAACTTTATCCCAGTCAAAACCAGTACAGTTATGTACAGGGAATTTGGAATGGCAATGGAAAATTTTATAATAATGAGAAAATGTTCAATATCTGTGGTCTTCTTTTTTTTTGTACATTTTTATTATGATTCCCTTATTCTTAGACTATGAACAAGCATTTGATCTCTCTGGATAATGGCAGCTCTAGATCTGCTCTCTGGAATTCTGTCTGAATGTGGTCAGTAACTAGGCACTAGTCTTTCTAATGTTTTCAATGTGCTTATGTTTGGAATTGTTTTTTTTTTTTGAAGAGTGGTTGAGGACATAGAGGAGGAAAAGGAGGAGAGATTGACATTATTGGCCACATGGAATAAAAACATCCCTGTTCTCTGCTGCCCAATTTCTGATTTGTACCCTGAAAGATGAAGTCTTTCATATGTTCTCCATTTCAGTTATATTGATAAATTTAAAGGCTAAAGTACTACACAAAATTATCCATCCTGCTATTAAGATTATGATTTTAGGGTGTCTGCTCCACAGGAGACAGTGCTCCCTAGAGGATGGAGCACTCTCCAGGCTATGACTTACTTGGGTTCATATTCCAATTTTTCCACTGGGTCACCTTAGATAAGAAGGTTCCATCTTTCACCTTTGCAAAAGTTTTATGTAAATTGAGGCATTAACATTTTTCCTACTCCATGGATTTGGAGAACTGTACAAATTCCTGAATTCCTGAATAAATAATATTTCCTGATCACTGAGGACTCATCAGTGCTGTGGGATATTACCCAGGGAAAGGCCATTGCCACCTGTCTTGCTCTCAGGTGTATTTATAGCCACGCTGGCCATCAGAGGGATGAGCTTTCAGGAGTGTCTGAAGGTGTGAGTGCTTTCCTTCTTTCACTCAAACACTGCATGATTCATTCTGCTATGTAAATTAGCCATTGTGAGAATTCTTTAATCTCAAGCACTTGTCCTAGATTTTAATTTCTAAAACCAGCTCCACACTGACATGAGCAGACTCTTTCATCTGAATTCCTCTTCTGTGGGCAAAGTTTGTGTGCCCAACATGCAGCAGAAGTAGGGCAATCTGAAATAGCCCATTTCTCCCAGTAAATCAGTATTTTTAGTAAACCAATATTTTTTTTTAGCACAGCATCATGACGGCAGGCATTGATCCTTTTGTGTCTTAAAACACAACCTCTCCCTTCTTCCTGGGCTCTGCTTCACTCCTGAATTCTCCCCCTCCTCCCCTCCCACAGCACAGGGAGGATGGGGAATGGGGGCTGTGGTCAGTCCATCACTCGTTGTCTCTGCTGCTGCTCCTTCCTCCTCAGGGGAGGACTCCTCCCACTCTTCCTCTGTTCCAGAATGGGATTCATCCCACAGGAGAGTCCTCAGGGTCTAAAGGCAGCTGAATCCTGCAGCTTTCTGCCTCAGCTCCCATTTTTTCTTCCATTCTTCATCTGATAACATTCCTTCCCTTCCTTGCCTTTTTAATCTTGATTTTTGGTTTTATATTCTTCATTTTTTATTTCCAGGGTAGGTTTTTTGACCCTTCACTAGAAAACTACACTCAGCTAAATAAGAGAATGGAATTAGGTTTTTTTCTCTCTGAATGACCATGTAGCTTTCACCATGTAGCTGAAAAGTGAAATATGACAGCAGATAGATACAATGACCCCATAACACACAATAATTTAGAAAATTTAAATGGATATAAAATTACTCTCCACAGAAGTAACCCCCAATTAGTAATTACAGCAAGTGTCATTCTCTTAAGAAAAATACACACTTCATTTTCAGAGTAGCAACAGCTCTTGGGAACGTGGATTATCACAGAGTCACAAAGAATCACAGACTCACTAGGTTGGATTATGCATATATATCCTTAATTTAATATCTTGGATATTCCCAATTCAATTTTTTATTATTATTATTATTATTATTATTATTATTATTACTACTATTTATTTAACACAAATTTTAATTATTTTTTTTTATGTTTTTATTTTTATATCATGTTTAATTTAGACTCTAGATTGTCTGTACTGGCATGGGTAAACAATGTATTTCTCTTCTTTTTCTCAATATCCAGTACCCTTGCCAGATGTGGTGACTGCAACTCAAAATTCCTGATGTCTCTCCTAAGTCCTTGTTAATATTTCAAATATGATCCAGCTTCCAAAGAAAGTTTTAAATTAGGCTTTAAAAGTTGGACCTGAATAAATTTCAAACTCGTGGACAGTGTATTTTGATATACAACAACCATCTTGCATTTTGACAATATTCAATTTTGTTTTCTGAGTTTTACACCCACTTCATGACACAGGATTCTCTGAAAAATCTAAATGCTCAAGGTTATCAATAAAAATATTAATGTCCCATATTGGTTTTCATGTTCTCAGCCAAATGTTGCATGGACAGTGAAGTGTATTTTCCATGAACTCCCATGGCTGATCTGATAACAAATCTCCTGTTGCTTTTATAACATTGTTGTGTTATGGTTTTTCCACAATTGATTCTGAGGTCTTACATAGAAATATAACACCCAAATATATTAAACAAATATGCAACCTTGTGCAAGAACAAGGCACTGGGCAAAATGAGATTCCTTTTTATCTACTCCTGGCCAAGTCTGACTTTACAAGGGATTCTGCAGGAGACTGGAGACCATGCCCTGGTTCTTCTGTCACAGTTTTCCAGGAATATGGCTAACCTGGCCTAAGCAGATCTAAGGGAGAACATGCTGATTATCAACTATTTTTGGTCCTTTGGGAGAAGTCAGTGCAGTCTAAATGCTGTTCAAATTACACTAAACTCTTCCATGTGTGATGGTACATGTTGTTATTAATTCCCAAGGATCCTCATCATCTTTCCCATGACCTGGGCTACTTCTAGGAAGATTAAATTACTTCCTGGTACTCAAGAATCCTTCAAGTAGGTGAAAGTAACCCTTAGACAGATCAGCAAATTTTGAGGTTAACTGAAATAAATATCTACATTATAAAGTCTAAAAGAAAAGTTTTCTCCCCTTACACTCGTGAAAATAAAGAGCGAGAAGAAAAATGGATGGCTGTGACATCATTTTCCATAGCATTAATATTTCTCATTTTCATTTGCAGTGAAATAAAACATCATCAGAGTTATTGGAGCATTAATTCAGTGGTGTAAACTCAGGATTGTAATGTTATTTGAAATGCTACAGACAGCCTGCCCAGGCTGCAGCTGCCACTCCAGAGCAGCTCCTCTCATTGCTTTGTCCTATCAGCCTAACAAAAATGTGGTCAATGTCCCAGGGCATCTGAAATGGCATAAAACACCTATATTGAGACAAATTAATTGTTCTATACATAACTAGGTTACCTTGTTAAAATTTTTTTCCATTGATACAAGTTCCTGTCCAGGGCAGGGTGTGCTCCCACCTCTCTCAGTTCAGCACCTTGGTGACACCCAGCATCCTGTCCCAACTCCCCTGGGAAATTCCAACTGCTCCCATCCAATGGATTCATACTTGTGTTACTAAAAAGCCTTTGCTGTGTCTTTTAAAAGGTTTGCTGTCAATTCCCAGAAGGAATTCAGGAGGTATTTTGAACTAATCCCAGACAGCCCTGTGTTTATACTGCTCGCAGTCTGGAGATGAGATGTGTGTGTGAGAAAAACACAAACTCCACCTGTCCCCCCTGTAACCTCATACTGTTTTTCCTACAGGCTCTAGGTGGTCGATTTATATTTTGCCTACTGTTTTTGTCTCTTCCACAGTGATCTGATATCATTCTTATTAACAGTGTATTTACTGAAATCACCAAAGGTAAGCTGATTTATGTCATCTGAGGATTTAGCCCATCAGTTCTCCTAAACCGTATTTCCAGCATACTTTGAAAACTTTAATCCTGCTAATCTGCTGAAAGGAGGATGAAAAAAAGGTTTCAATTTAAAAAAAATTAATTCTTATTAATTCTTCAGTGAGGTTAAGTGATTTCTGGATTATAGCAGTACCAGTGAGAGGAAAGGAACATCTATAAATACTCTTTCAACCAAAAATAATTATCACTGCAATTCTAAGACCACATTCCATACTTTCTGTGTTCTTGGTTGGCTTTTTCTCCTCTCTGTAAGCATAGCCTTCATGCATTAAAACCTAAGAAGGAGAAAATACAACACATACCTTCAAGTAATGATTTCTGAAGACTTTAATATTGTGAGGCCCTGCGTGATGAACAGGACCAAAAGTTCTAACAGGAAATCTGGAGCCCACCAGACTCCATCCCTGCCTGGCCACATAAAGACTGTGTTTGTCTTCCATTCCACAGGGCATTTTCTGGCTGTGTTTGACCCAGGCATATTTTTTACCAAGCTCTCCACATCTGTGTCTGAGCCCCTTCCAGTGCTGCACAGTTGAGATTTATCAGGTTGGTTTTCTCATCCTCTCCCCAGGGTGAAAACTATTCAGCAATTAGGAATTTCAGATGGGAATATATATATAGATATAATTAGACCTGCACTTGTCACTTGAAGCAAAAAGTAGGGATGAATGCAATGGTTTGTGATTTCTCCAAGAGTTTATTCCGCATTCCTGTCAGGCTGCTAAGTGAAGACAATGGCCTATGATAAAAGGAATTAATAGATATCTCCCTAGGCAGTCTCAACCTTCATAAAGGATGTTGCAACACATCTGTTGCAACCTGAAAACCTTAAGGGTCTCATTGTAAAGCACAGATTGACCCCGTGCAGCCTCTCAGGAGACAGGGAGCAGAGTGAGGCTCAAAAAAAGACATTTTCATTACTCTGCAGTAGCACAAGCCCATGATGTTCTGGGGTTTCTCACACCAGTGCTGTCCATGGGCATTTGTATTTCAATCCAGATGAGCCCTTCAAACAGAGGCAGTCTGGAAAGTCACATCAGATTTGCATTTTAATAACTTTGTTTTCACACTTTATTTTATATATATATATATACCCATTTAACAAACAATAGCTGCAAAGGTATCAAGTTCATCTGAAAAAGCAAGCCTTTTCTTTTTTTCCTTCTTTTTTTCCCCCCTCACTCAGAAAATTGAGTGGCAAGAGTGTGGTTTCATGAACTCATTTTTCAGCATTGTCACACAATTTTGAAAAACAATTTGGAAAATCAATGTGAAAAATTACTATCAAAAGTTCAAGCTAAGGATGAGCAGCCATATCTTCATGGAAAGGAAAAAAAAGTAAATAGGCATCTTATAAATGCCTTTTAAAAGAAGAAGAAGAAGAAGAAGAAGAAGAAAAGCAGTTGGGAAGTTATTTAGAAATATAGTTTTGCTGTTTTGTTTTGTCAGTAAAATAACAAGTTTTCTCTTCACATTCCCTGCAGTCTCTGCCAGTTCCACATCCTTGTATTTCATTCACAGCCAGTGATTATGTTTACATGGTCTTAAAATGTCGTGACTGAAGTCGGAGCCAGTCATGCAGTTAATTTAAAAACTGACAGATTGTATAAACTTTATTAAACAAAAATAAGGTCTGCAACAGCAATGCAGGAGACTTTGTCGCTGTGAGCAAGTTGTGCTGAAATACATGGGAATTTTATGTTCCATCCATTCAGTGTTCATTTCTTCAGAATTTTCTTCCTTTCCCTCCTTGACTTTTTTCTCATTAAAGATTAACACTAAAACCAAACCAAAAAAAGAGTAACAGTTATAAAACAAGAATGAAGAAGCCTGGCTCAATCAAATTTTACTGCAGAATTTCTTTCCCTCCAAATGTTTTTAGCTATGTGTCCACTTGATGTGCAAAATTACTGTTTGAATAGACTAGATTTCAGAATTTGAAGCAGAATTTGGCTCTCAGGGCTGTTCAACTTCTGCTGTTTCTCAGTTCCAAGACAGAGTGGTTTGGAGATGTAGGAAACCTGGGTTCTAGCAATGACCCAGCCACTAAATTATGCATCAGTTTGGGCAAATCACTTATTTGAGGCTGATTTCCCCTTCTCTTTCTTCATCTGTCTTATGCAACCCATTCAGGCTATTTTTCCATTTAGCAGTGGCTGTTTTAGAGCCCAGAGCCCAGCAGTGAATGCACACATCTGTGCACTCCTCTCCCTTCCACACAGAGGCTCTCCTATACCTTTCCTTCACTCTTTTGATTGCACCTTTGCTGTGCCAGTCCCCATCCTGCCCTCCAGCCAGATGGAACTGAGTGCTCCAGTCCCAACACAGCCTTTTCTCTCATGCACACAAATGTTTGGGTACTTCCAGGTGGATAGGTATACCCACAGAGATACAAACCAGCATTTTAAACAGCATTTAGTATTTTTCTCACCTTGCCTGATATTAATATTCAGAATTAATAGTGAGTTTAAAATAGTAAATGTTATTTTCAATAATCTGGTTCCAACTAAGAGTGTAATGGGAAGGGGCATAAATGAAAATCAAGTGTAATGATATCCTGGTAGTACTCTGCAAGGCACTGCATCATTTGGAGACGTGCTAGAGGGATGTCACCAGAATTCTTTCATTGTGTGCAAAGTTCAGTTTCATCAAGGGCTGAGGCAAAACAGCTTGCTCAGGGTGAGCGTGGAGAGCATACAAATGGACATTTACCATGCAGAAGCAATTGGTTATTATTGAATCACAAATAGAACAGGGGCTTTTTACAGATAGGCATTATCTGTATCCAACTACACAGAGAGATGCATTCCATCCCTCAATTTGGAAAACACATTATAAGGAGAAAACAGGACAAATTATATGGAAAAAGCTATTAACAGCAAAATGAACACAAAGTTGTTTAGACACACATTAGAACGTGGGTTCAAGCTTCTCTGGGCAAACCACAACCTTCCCATAGAGCTGCTGCAAATACAATCCCCTTCTTATTGTTGCATGTTTTCCAAGCAATATACCACCACGATGCTCAGCATCATAAACATTTTTATTGCTCCAAGTCCTGGTGAAATCTATGGTACCAAAGCCCTGTTTATTGCACTTGGACCTTGTGCATTATGGAATTGCTGCCTGTATTGGTCATAAAACAGTGTTCTGGTCACAGAATATATACCAGCAGCCATCTGAGCCTTAGTCTGCTGCACCTTCTCAGGCAGCATTACCACAATTTATCCTTACTCTGCAGAATTCTATTAAAATCAATAATGCAAGCACCTCACTCACCCAGCAGAGTGTGCCTCGTAAAGATTGCCTGCAAAAGCCTCCCATATATTACTCAGTAAGTTGCCTTTATGAAATATACACGTGACCAAATTGCAGACTTAATGTTTTATGTCTCTTTTATCTCCTTTCTGTAGAAAGCAGAGAGAACTGAAGCGTACAAGCAGGCTTCCTGTTTACCTATC
>JAVTVJ010000438.1:1576114-1646721 GCA_034509425.1 Eopsaltria australis | reverse complement strand
ATGGCACACATACTGGTAAGCCAAACTGCTTGGTGTGATATTAACTAAGATTAGGTTTGAATTTTTATGAGAACCATTTTTCTGTACTTCTGTTTCTGAATGCTGCAAATGATGCCTTAGCAAGTGTAATCATCAGCTTGTCCATCTGCCTGCTACAGACCAGCAGGAAAGAATGAGGGGAGATGAAAAACCCTGCAAAAAAAAAAAAAAAAAAGAAAAATTAAGGATATAGAAGAATCTAGGAGATGGCTGCAAACTAGAGGAGGCTGGAAGAAAGTCATGAAGTAATGAAGGAATTCAGAGGTGCTCTGTGAACTTGTTGTGGCTATTAAGTCCATTAAAAATGACTGGAGGAGAGAACCTGAGGATGCTTGCAGTGGTGCCTCCATTCTCTCCACTTTCTTCTGGCACAGCTTATTTCCGAGATCCTCAGCTCCAGTGGGAAGCACTTAGCAGTGGGTGCTCGTATGGGTGTGTGGCAGGAAGAGAAGCATTAACAACAAAGAAGAGCCTTGTTTTCACTGCTCCTCACAGCCACCTGGAAGGAGAAGCCTTACTTGGATTTGGCAAGGCAGGGCATGTTAGTGCTGCTCTTCAGTGGCTCAAGTGGCCTGATTTTACAGATGGAGCTTCATCTTTAATGTGTTCAGATATAAAGGTGCTGGAAAATAAACCAAATGTTGACAGAATTCATGAAAGTGGAATTCTGTTGTATTCAAATTTTTTTTAATCCCAACTATAATCTGAAAACACACTCCAGAATGACTACAAGTGGTAGAAAAATTTTTCTAATTTCTTTACATATTACCTCAAAGTACTTTAAAATCTGCCGAACTGGTAAACCTAAACAGTGTAAACCCACCACTGCAATACAGCATCTAACGCTTAGAAGTTGGTAAAGCTGTGGAAAGCTCTCCCCAAGGAGATAAGAAATTCTTATTCCAGTCATCTTAAAATAGACTGTATAAAACATAGAATATCATACTGCACAAAGGAACACAACAGCATGGATGATTTAATAAGACTTTCTCTCTTCACTTTCATGGTTGTGTGACTCTTAAATTCACAAGTTTAAATGGTAATTCTGTCTGAGTCTTAGTACATCATGAAAATGGTGTTAGTAAGAAGACAAACAGTCCACTGGGGCCAGCTCTTCAGTATGTTACTTTAAGAAAGGAAAGGAAGTTGCAGCTTCCCTAAAAAGTAATTTTTTCCTACAGCATATCACATCCCCCATGACACATCATTACTGCTATTTCAATCTCTGCAGGAGAATCATTATCTGTGAATTGGTGCATGCTTATCAAACACTGCATCCTGCATGATGACAAGAGCTTCACTCCAGAAAATTAATGAAGAGCATGCTCAGTGCTAAGCATCCAAGGTCTCTCTGACTTCACTAAGTAAACTTAATTGCCTCACTGGATTATGATAGTGTTGTCAGATCAGAAGGTTGCAAGCTACTGAATGATAATGATAATGAAGATGATGATGCCTTTTTGTTCCTCAAGAACAAGGGAATAATATGTCTACTAATTTATGTCTTTATAAAATAAAGTTTACTTAAGGATTTGTCCAACAGGTACTGTAAATTATTTTCAAATCTTTGGCTGTTAGTATCCTTATAGAATAAAGAGAGACTACAAGAGTCTTAAGAAATAATGATGGCCACTTTTAACATGGATGCACACAAAAAAGATAAAGGTCTCTTCTTTCATTCTCTGGAAATTCCTTTAACAACTGTGTAGGAAACAATCAGGGATCAACAGGGAAAAAAGTGCTAAAACCAGCTCACTTACAACTGATGGTTTTTCCAGGATTAAAGTGGGTGGCTTAGGAACAGGGGTTTCTACTTTTTCAGGGACAGGGGGAGGCTTCTTTGGCTCCTTGTCTTTCTTCTTCTTCTCCAGCAGTGCCTGCAAAAGACATAATAAGAACATGAGTAGATAGAACAACATAACAAGGCCAGTCCTGTAGATGCTGACTGTTGACCACACTGACTACAGGAAGCTGAAAGCTTTGCAGGTTTGTGGCTTCTATTTTCTAACTGAAAAACTGAGTATGGTCAGTAGATGAGGCTATTGGTTGGTCAGAAGATACTGATGGGAATGTAAAAATCATATGTAAGAAGGAAGCAGAAGTTATTTTGCAGTGTTTACTGATGTCATCAAGCACTTGTGAGTCACCTAAAATTAATGTAAAATTGGAATGAACTTCATGTCTAACTCTCAAATAATTGATTTTCTAAGAACTCTTTGTCTGTAACTATAGGTAATGCTTGTTACTGCAGGTTAGAAATAGTATGCACTCGGGAGATTTTATGAAGGGGTCACTTGAAGAGTGACTTGAAGAGTCACTGTTGTGTGGCCCTTCCTCAGTGAAATGTCTTTGTACGATAGGCTATTGCTGCACAGCAAACAATAGCAAAATATGCTTTGGAACTCTGCTTTGCTCATCTACAACTGCCCAGAAGCCCAGTGGCACCCACAGCAACTGCACTTGTGGACTGGGAGCAAAAGAAAAACTGTCTTGTCCAAAAACCTCCTTCTACCAATAAAAACCAAAAGCCCAAAAGTTAGGTGTGAGGTTTATCTTGCTCGCAGCTGTTTGGTGGCAGATGCCACACCTTGTCAGCAGACTGGAGTGCAAGTGCCACCACAGCCTCAGCTCTTTCAAGAGATTTTCAAACTGTTTTAAAAGCCTAAGTCCTGCCAATTTCCCACCACCAGCCCTAGAACTAGATATTCAGATAAGCATTTCCAACCACATGGCAATGCTTGCCTGCTGCAGGACATCACAGTTCAGCTCACAAAGAAAGGGAAAAGAGTATATGCATTTAGAGCTCCTTCAAAACTATAATCCTATTACTATATGGGTTGGGTCTTTAGTATTGAAAGATCATATTCCAACAAGGGAAAATGTGACTTTTCCTTTTTTCACTCTCTCTCTCTTGCAAATGTTCAAATACAGTAGTTCACCAGGGAGTGAAATCAAAAGAAAAACTTTAGAAAAAGTTCAATGCTGAATTCATCTCTCCAGTAACAGGAAATTGATAGCATTTGCACAGAATTTAATTGTGAAATTCATAAGTTTTGAAACTCCAGTAGTCATCCCACAAAAACCGTTCCTGCATGTAGGACCTGATCTTTCAGGTCAGGATAATGAATTGCTCCAGAAAAAGAGAGAGGTTTCTAGGTGGAGGGGATAAAATACTTTATTATTGAAAACTTCTTAAATGGTTCATGTTAATAATGCAAGAATCAGAGCCTAAAAACTGCTTTTCAGCCATGTGAAATGGTTATAGCTCAAAAATGTTGAGAGATTTTCTGAGCTGTGTTTTGTATGTGAAGACCTTAGAGCTCCATAGGATGAAGATTATAACAGTGCTGGCCATGATTTATAAGTAGATTTACAAAGCAGGGCAAGGAAAGCAGAAAGAAAAAGCTGCTGTAGTTGTGACTCTTTTGAAAACAATGGCTACTATGTTTATTAGTACAATCTTGCATTCATAAGAATTTTTGTGATAAAACTCTGGCCTCCAAAAATGTTTCCTGCGAACCAGAATAACAAAATATAACCAGACTAAAAACTTTTAAAGACAGAAAAATCTATGAGCAATTAGGACAAGAGGGAATTATTAATGTAGACTAATGTAGATTTATTGCAGTTCTTAGAAGTGGTTTTATGCTTTCATGTCAGCACTATCTAGTGCCTGCTTGGCTATCTTTACTAAGTAAAAAAAAAAAAGTTTACCATTTGCTTTTTCTAATCTGATGCTTTAAATTCTTTTAAGAGTTTAACATAAGAAAAGAAAAAGAAAATATAGGGGCTTTGCCTTAAAAAACTGGTTCTGCCTAACTTAACAAGTTCTGATTTTTGGAAATAGGGACACCAGGGCACAAGAATCACTACAAAAAATACTCAATTAAAAAAGATAAAAGTGCTAAATTTTTGAGCAACATATACCAAATGTTACTGCCTATATATCATACTCCAGTTTTCCTGATACAGACTACATTCCTTTATTCAGGCAGCAGGTTCAGAGTCAAGGTAGGATCTGATTGGATTGGACAGTGAAAGAACATAATTCATCTCCTTTCCATTCTCCTGGCAAATGCAGTGAACAGCAAATGGCACTCATGCCTTTCACCACACACCTTGGCTTCTTAGCCAGCTTTTGAGAGAAGCAGAACTCTTGACAGGATGGTGGCTTAAGAAGCAACTCTCCATTCAAAGAAATCAGTCAATCCATTCTTTAGACTCCTCCCTTATCTTCTCTGTGATTCTTTCCCTTCCACAAGATCCTGGGTACATTTGATTTTCATGTACAGCACAAAATATACAGTCATGGCTCTCTTCCTTCCTTTTTGCTCATAAATGATGAAGGTGGGATTACAGAATCACAGAATCAATGAGGTTGAAAAAGACCTCTGAGATCATCAAGTCCAATCTGTAACCAAACAGCACCATGGCAACCAGACCATGACACTGAGTCTGTCTTTCTTTTCATGTCCAGTCTTTATCCTTAAACACCTCCAGGGACTGTGACTCCACCACCCCCCTGAGCAGCCCATTCCAAAGCCCAGTCACCTTTTCTGTGAAGGAATTCCTCCTAATTCCAATCTCAACCTCCCCTGGCTCAGTTTAAGACTATGTCCTCTTGTCCTGTGACTGCCTGGGAGAAGAAGCCAACCTCCACCTGGCTACAGCCTCCTTTCAGGTAGGATCATCGAGGACAGGCTGCCAACCTGCTCAACAGTGCAGCATGGCTGCTGCATCTTGGCTGATCAACACTGACATAAAAGCTCTCAGAGCCTGTCTGAGCATGAGCCAACTAACACTGTGTGGAGATCTGTTCTTGAAGAAATAACTGCTTAAACAGCCTTTCCTATGCTTTGAAGTTGGCAGAGATTTTCTCCAGAGACATTCTTGGCCCCTCTACTTCTCTACCTCCTTCCAGCAACTGGATAAAGGAAAACAGACATGGTGAGAACTGCACTTAATGCTGAAGTGAGAACTTTCTGGTTCTGACCTCATCTTGATCCAACACTTCGAAACCACCCGACACTTCATGCCTTCATCCCACTTGAGTCACCAGAGCATAGACGGTCTGCCTAAAGCCATGTATTGTTCTGCACTGGGACATCTTCTACCACCTCCGCCACTCCTAGTTGCATTTATTCCCTGCAGTAGTTATCTGTATTGGTATGCTATGCCCTTAATGCCTTGCATTTTCATATAAGGTTGTCTAGATAATGGCTCACTTGCATTCCTTAAAGCACAGTTATCTGTGCTGGCTAGGAACTATCTTTCTTTGTCCTTTTACTGATCTGACTTAAGATAAAGATGGTTGTTTTTACTGTAAATTTTGGGTCGCTCATGTTTCTGCCATGTTCTGTTCTTTAGAGAATTATTCAAAGACTACTGAGTGTACAAAAAACTTCTGCAAAAGGTTTCAAGATGGTCCTCAAAAAGTCTGCTTCTAAATTCAATTCTTTTTGGCTTAGTTTCATGTCTGAAAGAAGCAGCTCTCATTCTTAGGACAGAGATCCTTTTTGTAGTTACTTGGATTATTGCTTATCCCTTCTAACAAGATTTATGCTAAGGAATACCTTCAGTATGGCAAACAAAAAGGAATATAATGAGGAGAAATCATCTGTCTTTCCTCATGTTTCACCAGAGAAGCAAGCCTTGAAAACTTCCTTTATTAAAAGTAATTAGTTCTGAGGCCAAAATCTAGCATGCCTCCTGTATTTGTCACTTGCTTCCAGATAATCCAGGAAAAATTTAAAATCTCATTCTAGAGCTACATCTCCATGTAGTCTCTGCATTTGCTAGGATTACACTTTATTTCTAGCATTATGGGAGAGAATTTATAGATTAAGTGTGCTAGGAGAGCACTAAAAGAAAGCTTTAGAATAGAAAACTGGTCTGGCTACTCAGCTATAGAAGTAAGGGAAAGCAACAAACTGCCCTTGATGATCCTTAATTAACTGCTTTAAACTTCTTTTCTACTGTGTGTGATGGGAGGTTTGTTGGCACAACTGGGATTGCTTACTCCGAGTGGTCAGAGAGCTCCTCTCAGGGAGGATTCTCCTAAATTCTGTTAATGCAAGTACTCTGCACACTCTGCTGCTCTGTTTTTGACAGCTCCAGTAGCATTTGAGGTGGACCTGTCAGTAAGGCTCTGCTAAGCCAGAACATGCTATAGCCACCAAACTTCAGAAGCAGAAGCCTCTGATGGAAGAAGTGACCAGGAACAGAGCTCAAGAGCTAATTAGGGCAGTCATTTCTTGATTCTCTGAACAGAAAGTTTGTTTAAATCTAACAGTGGCTGAGGTCGTCTGGTGTTTCAGAGTTTCAGTGCTTTCTGCTTGTCTGGACCAACCAGTCTGGTGTCTATTTCTGTATATCTAAAAGAAGCAGACAAATTTTGCACAATGGATTTATTTTATAATTTTTGCCTGCAAAGGAAATGGTTTGTGATTTTAAAAGAATATGTATTTTGCCTTTTTGTGGTGGGGAAATGAGTATTACTTATGCTAGGCTCTCAGTTGCTATAAATCAATGTAGACCAAGTGATCTTCACTGATTTAAGAAAGAAAATGTGCAGAATTGTCTGCATTTGTTCTGCATTCCATCTTCCTTTGTCCACCAGTTTTTCTTTGAAGAGACCTTATTGTGTGAGCAGCCAGCATTCGGCTGCTCTCACTTCTCTGTGGCCACAGTTTGGACACTTCACCACAGTCTTTCAGACCATGAGAAGTATTTTAAGCAAACAGAATACAATTGCTGTAATTGGAATTCAGCTCCAAAAGCCTGTACTAACATTCTTCTGCCAATGAGAACCACATCTTGATGCAGATTACACAATCACTTCTTGAATTTTATGCAAACCCACCCAAACTCAAACCCCTTCAATACTTCTGTGTCTTTAAGAGTTTTGTCCTTACTCTTAAACAATTCCTGCAGCACTCAAGATTTTCTTTGAAAATTTTCTTTCGGGATAAAAATGAGATGCAATATTTCATCTTTTACAAAATCCAGCACAATTTAAATTTGAGATAATATGATTGTTTTTTCAGAGCAAGATTTCAGTTTAAAATTCAGCAACAGCAGGTTAATGTCTGCTTTAAAATTATTATTAAATTACACTAAAACAAAAGACCTATACATACATATATATATAATATATATAAATGTAAGCGAAACTTGCCAAGCTTTACAAATTAGCCACTATTTTCCAAGGATTCAGCAGCCAGCCAAGAATATTACTGATTTTACATGAAGGTAACCCTCAACAGCATCACAAGAAGTGTACTTAAAAGTACATGTAATTTACAAATATTGTGATTGCAGATGCAAATGAGGCACTTCTTTCCTTGGTGGTTAATTGCTTATATGGACACCTCATCTGCATGAACAGTTGTGATAAATTAAGATATGCAAAATGCTATTAGCATGTTTGCAAATCAGATGCTGTTCTTAGGGAACAATAGTGATATGCATCCACCACAGTGACCTGATTTTATAAGTGGGGTCATTTTAATCATGCTTTGCTGCAAATGTTTCTACAATATGTATTTAAAATGTGCTATTTAAATAATGTACACAATTTCTAGAATATAAATCCAGATTTGCTTTCTTTAATTATTGGAAGCTTGACAGTGTAGCCAGTAGTGTATTATAAAATGGAGAAATGAGAATGAGAAAATAGGGAGAATTTCAAATTGACATAATATGTTCCAATCCAAATACCTGATCTGTAGGAAGACAGAAGCAGCTGTGCTTGTTTTCTATAGGATTGGAGCAGAAGCAGGAGTGACAGTACTGATGGGCTGAGTATCAGAGCAGTACTGGTCAAGCCTACAACAGTCAACATGTTTGATTCATTCTGTCCTTGAAGCTGTTTTATAGAATAAGAATTGAGCACAGGAAATTGGGAAGAAGCTTACACACCTTCCCAATTGCATTTATGAGCAGTTAAAATCTAAGAGGAACTGACATGCTGCTGGATGCAGCTTCATACCTGGTGAACTTGTGTCAGGACTGCATCTAGTCTTCCTGCTCTTTTAATATAGCCAGTCTTAGTGACAGTGCATTTAGGTTTTGGAGCTTTAATCTTGATCAGGGAGACAGGACACCCGACAGATTTTTCCAGTTCACACAATCCTAAGATTATAATATGAAGAAAGATTGTAATACATGCAAGGATTTTAATACAAACAATTATTAAGTAGTGGAGTGATGGGGAGAGAAACTTGAATTTTGGTAATATCTCAAGTATCTCCCACAAGTACGTATTTCAAAATGCCTTACCTGCAAAGGTGTTAAGATAGAAGTTTTGTACTGAATAGTAGTCAGAATTGTTGTCTGGGAAAAAACCAATTCGAGACAAAGGAGCATATGTTGGTGATGAAAAGTCATTATACTCTTTGATGATATCTCGTCTCTCCAGCTTTCCCATGCAATTCTTCCTCTTAGCTATCAGTTTCCTGAGCACTGAAAGGGAAATACAAATGTGAGAGGGTTCATACAAATAGTTCTATAAAGGCCGTATCTTTGTAAATTCACAAGAGCTCTTGCTGGATAAAATAAAAACATGACAGACCAAATGCTGGCCATGCACATTGATATTGTGGATGCAGCCTATTTAGTTTTGAACAGACTGTAACCTTGTGAAAATAGAAATGGCTTGTCTGAAAACTGTCTCATACCCCTCTCTTCCTGTCTTTCACACTTACTCAATGCACAGTCACGCTGAATCTTTCTTATTTTCTCTTCTTTAGCCTTCTGACGATTTTTCCAGTGGTTGTACAAGCGCATGGCATCCAGCTCATTCTGATCCTCCTCTTTCCTCTGCAGCAGCTTCTTAAAGACTTCCATTTGAACCTTCTGCAACCTGCAAGGAAAGAAAAGGTCAGGTAGTATTGAGTGTACTCTGCAGTGCTCTGTGCAATGCTGTCACCATCAAATCCTACATACCTTTACAAATAGTTCATATTGCAGAGCTCATATTCAGTGTTTCATTTTAAAAAGGGAGTTAAGCACTGGTAAAATGTATTGTGGTGGATTAAATTTAAGAAGAACATCCCTTTCCAAAATCAGGGTATTTTCACAGAAATAGAAGGCTTGTTGTACTCTTCAGCTAATCCCCTAAACCTTCTTGCTCCTCCTCTATTCAGCCAATAATTAAAAGAAATAAAAGAGCATAATCGGACTCCTACTTGTCTATTTCCTCTTCTCTATAGGCCCACTCCTTCCTTTCCATAGCCTCCATCATCTTCAACCTCTTGGCGACGTTTGAGGGACTGTCCATGGCTGGCAGAGCTGCTTCCCAAGCATGTTTTTCCCGGATGCGGTCAATAATCTCCAGTGTGGCTTGTCCTGCTGGCAGGCCCCGACCTTACAGAGACAAGAAGGATTAGCTCTTTAGGAGACTGGCAAATCCCACAAATAGCCAAAAAGCATGAGAGGCTGGATGGGCACAGGCCCATGTGTAAAACACAAGCAGAACTGTCAAAAGCCTGAAGTAAATACTTCTCAGGCCAGTGAGATTCTACAGCATGAGGCATGGTAGGACCTGCAGTTGCTACAGTTCAGTGCACATTAACACTGGCACTTCATTCTTCTAGTGCAGGCTGCAGGGGGAGAAAACCTTTTCTAGGAAGATACTTTCTGAGAAAGAGCACTTTCTTTGGCATGTGCAGTGTCCATCATTGTTACAGGTGAGACACTGGGAGATGAGGATCACAGGTGTATTCCACGGCAGCAGTCTTCATACTGTTTTTTTTTAAACAATGTTCAACTCAGAGCAGCTGAAGGACAGTGGGTAAATGGAAAAACTGCTGCTAGTTCACATTTGTAAAACATGACCTTTTTATATTGAATGATCTTCAAAACTCTTCATGAAATGCCCCAGAACAGCACCATTAAGTAGGGAAATGTCATACTTATTTTAGAAGCAGATAAAATAATAGCCCCAAATGCACACAAAAAAGGACCGCCAAAGCTGCCAATAGACTTGAAACCTGACATTGAAAAGAAAAGAACTTCCTGCTAAGGAGGTGACAAGATTATTATAATTTATCTCAATTTCACAACTCACCCCAAGTGAGTGCAGCAAGTGTCAGAATTTCAGGGACTGAGCTACCATGAACTATATACTCAGGGGAATAGGGATCTGTCTGTGCTTCACCATCCCTGTAATCTGTCTGTGTCCCCAGGGTTTGGAAGGAGACCTGGCTGTCTCCTGCAGCTGCCTGGACATGCGGCTCTGTCCTAAAAAGAGGTGCAAGATGGAAGAAGATTAGTCACATTAATTAAAAAAACCTCCAAGCAAACAAACCAGAAACATGTCAGTCAAAGGCGGGAGTCTTAAATGTGTTTTGGTTTATTAAACGTTACTCTCATTGATGTTAACTCCATTATCTTTAGTAAAAGCGGACTGAGGCTACACTGAGTCTGAAACACTGTCCTTAAGTAAATAATCCAGAAATCTTCTAGTTTCAGCTCTCATGATTATTACATACTAACCTTCCCTACGTAATCATTCTAAAGCATAGCCTTTAATGGACACAAAATGGTTGAAGTAACATGAAGTAGGAATGCTTCGATGTAGTTAACATGTTTCTCTTTCCAACAATTCCAGAATAAAAATTTAATTCTGGTATAAGCACGTGCAACTTCCACTGACTCTACTTGAACTGAATTTTATTATGTGACCTCAAAATTTGATGCTCACTGAAAACCACACTAGACTACATCATGGATGCTCTACATCTCTGAGAAGTATTGCATCTGTCACAGAGATTGTAATAAAATATCAGAAGACTTTCCAACAATATTGCTCTACTAGAGAATCTTCTTTGCAATGGTATCTCTTCTAGAATTGAGACACCTAGCTTTCTGTTTCAAGCCTTACCGTCTTAACACGCTAGAGGCACGTCCTTTATTCACAAAGCACTATTTATATGCTGCAGGCATATTCCTCCAGAATTCTCAACTATGAGAACAGCACCTTACATCTTAAAAAGCTTTTCCTGTTGGTTTATTATGAAAAATAATGGTCACCAGCTAAATAGTTTCCTGATCTTTTTCTGATGAGATATTACCTGTTACAACAGTAATTTTCCACAAGTCTCTACTTACTCTGTATAAGCAACATCTTCTTCAACATCTGCTGGAGGCAGCTTCTTAGAAGGGATGAGAGGTCTGAAAAGAGGGAATGAAAGTAAGTCAATAAGGATGAGCCTAAAAGATCATTATGATTTAGAAAAACTGCAGAACACTAAACTCAGTAGAGTTATACTGATTTTCCACAACTGTGGTTCTGCAGTTGCATGCTTAAGAATTGTGCCTAAATATAAAAGAACTCTTTCATAGCTAAGGAGTAACAGAAAGTTTCACCAGTAGGACTGAGTGTTATTCTTAAGTCAAAGTAGAAAGTGGAATTGCAAAACAAGACAATTATTAAAGTTATTTTTGAGTGTGCTCCCAACATTTTGTGTATGTTTCATTAATCAATTAAATTTTTTCAGTTCAAGTTTTTGAAAGAGTTGTGCTTTTTTTTAAATAACTGCTTGAAATCCTGAAATTCATTCCTACAATCAGTGGATAAGCTCATTTGGACTTACCTAATTTTATCGTTTCCTTTATTTGCAATACTTTATTGAGGTATTTTGAGAGTGATATGGGCTCAACTACATATTAATAATTCCTTCCTAGGCATTCTTACAGTTTGCATATTGCAGTTCCCTATCAATTTCCCTTAGCCTTTGGGAGACTTTGAAGCTTAATTTCATACTGAAGAAGACAATAGCCTCACTGTTCTTTTAAAACTGTTGATAAAGGAGCCAAAATAGACTTCAATTTATTTAACTTGGCAATTTTTTTATATTTGAAGTGGACATAGTGGCCAATAGCTGCTGAGTAAAATAGTGAATGCAATTCAAAGTGTATGTGACTTAGTCAAGAATGTTTATAGGGTAGCTGTTGGTTCAGATCTTGAGTCCACCGCTGACCTGCAGTGTCTTCCTGCAAGGAGCAGAGCAGTCCTGCAGTAGGGGACATTGATGAAAAGTTAATCAAGGCTTCCCTTTGCTCCCTTTCTGCTCCTGGCAGAAACGGGGAGTTAAAAGGTTCCTTCTTAAGAAAACACCTTTCTAGGGCTCTGGAGAACCACAATGGCTTTGTAAATATCTTCTTCCTTTGCACAGGATGATCTACAGCCCAAAGCTTTCTTATTAAGTACAGAATGTCTGGTATATTTACTTATATGGTAACTCATAAATGAAAATTCTGTCATAGTCTGAGTTTAAAAAGACCTTGTATTTTAAGATTTGGTTACTATTAAAATTTTCCATATCAGTGATCAAAGAACTGAGAGAAAATACAGAAAAAATAATGCTCTGGCCTTTACTTAGGTGCTCTTTAAATTGCACAGAAACAAGCTGAACCCTGTTTCAAATCAGTTCATTCCTTACTGTGCAAAATATTTGTAGCGATTCCTTCCATTAACTTCAGGATCTTCATACACAACCTGAGGTATCTGAAGAGAAGACTGACCTCTGAAAGCCAAAACACAGGATATCATTCAAGAAGTACATTCAGAGAAGTTCTGATCTTTTGTCCTTATGCCTTTTTTTTTTTCTCTCTCCCCTCTGGTTGCACAATCCAACATGCACACTCTAAATTCCCCCCAGTCCTCACACTTATACAAGCAATTATATTTTGGTTTTTTCATATTTACCTATGTAGCAAAACAGTTTGACACTTTATGCATATTTCCCACTACGTGTAGTCAATAAATGGTCTTTTATGCCTTTATTAAAACTTTCTTATGAGCTTGTTATGAAAAGGACTGACCACTTGTACATGTCTGACTTTGTAAAGTAAACTACTTTTATTGGAAGTGGGGGAAGCAAGGTTATTTCCTTAAGAGTGAAATACTTTCCATTACAGAAAATATGTGTAAAGGAGCAGAATGAGCAAAGGAGAAGATTTCTACTTTCTACCTTTGAAAAGTAGGTAAAAAGATTTGAGCAAATATTTAAAAATTTAGAATCAGCAATTTCAATTTGAATTCTCCAGTAAAGGAGAAAAATTAGGACAATTGTGGGAATGTTTCAAAATCTATGCTGGAACAACCGTATCTTTTGCAAGAACACTCTTCATTTTTTTTCCCCATCTTGAATTTAGAGTAGACAGACTGTTTAAATTTTTCACTATAACATCTTGAAGAGTTTTCTTTAAGGCTTTGGAAGATCATGTGGAAAACCTCATTAAGGCAGTCAGTGAGATAATGGGTAGAACTGGGTAATTTGAAAGCTGTTCATCAGGACTGCTACTTGATTTCACAACTGCTTTATACTCCAGTCTTACTCTTCTCAACCTGCACAGCTGTTAACGACAAAAAATAGAAGTTCTTCCCAGAAAAGTTGTGGATGCCCCATCCCTGGATGTGTTTGAGATCAGCCTGGATGGAGCTCTGAGTGAAAGGTATCCCTGCCCATGGCAAGGGGATTGGAACTATATTATCTTTAAGGTCCCTTTCACCCCAGGCCATTCTGTGATTCTCTGATTTTATTCCTTTGAGCTATATATATATATATGGCAAGTCCTGAAGGCCAGATTTTCTGTAAGACCATTTTTGGCAACTTTTAAGAATTCTGACCTCACATGTATGGGCTTGTGGGTGCTGGGGTTGGTTGTGGATGCCTAATTTTAATTACAAAGGTATATTTACAGAGATACAATTCACAATACACAACATTGCTCAACAGCTGAGATCAAAACAGAGGATTTCATGTTGAGACCATTCATCTTCCAAGCCCTCATCTAATTCCTGCAAACTGTGCTGTGGAATTTGGGGAGGCACAGTATGGCTACCTGCTACAAGAAAGCTTAGAGCAAGATGCTTCATTAACCTCCCGTGACACACAATTTACTGCCAAGGTAAGTTTAAAGTCATCTCTTCCCGAGGCTTTCAGTCACATCACACAAGAAAAGAGAAGGGAACATTTTGAGATGCAATGTCGTAACCTGATATACTTGCTCAGCACTAATCAACCTATTATTGTGAGGTTGTGTTTGTAATTCAAATGAGTTAATTGAGCTGATGGCTAGTTCCACTAGCTGACTCTTTACATATCAGACTGTTGCTCCATCCAGATGGATTTGTGTTTCATTCAGCACAGGTGGGCACTTATTCTTATGATCTAACTTTATTAGCATAAACTGTTCATCCTATTATGGTCTAGTTATAGGCACAATGGGAATCCAGAGAAATAGCCCTCTTTATTCCACAGATCCTGCCTCTTGCATGTCCTTGACTTATATTTGCTGACTTTGCTGAAATAAATGAGCATTTATTCCCAGTAACCTTGCAGAGGCAATGCAACTACTGAGAAGACAGCTGGGAAATATTCTGTCTTCCATATCCACAGCACTGTCAATCAGAGCAGGTTGAAACAGAGGGGATGTGTTTCTCGTTTTTGTTAATTGCAAGATATTTTGCAAATACATGTTGTTGAAATGTAAATTTTAAAGCAGCACAGGTGTCAAGTTGTTACAGAATTGCAGGCAAAATATAAGAAGCCACTGAGGTTTTCATGTGCTGGGGACAGTTTGAAACACTGAAAATAGTATTAAGAAAAAGATACTCCCCTTTCTTTTTTTTTATTATGGAAACGAGAAGAATATGCCTTTGAAACTGAACAAAACCAGGTGTGAAATCCACTGTATCACTCTTAAGCATCTTTGATTATTGTCTGACATGTGGTAGAACTCAGTTACCAGCAACCCCAGAGCAAGCACCGTCTGAAAAGCCCATGGTCTGAAGTTAGCTGCTTAAAGCAGAAAGAACCTTTGAAAACAAAATCCTAGGCTGATGCTTGCAGTCTGGAATACAGCTACAAGAGGACTTAAAAAAACCTGTGGTATGGCAAAACACATAAACTTTTTTTTAATGTTTGCTGAATCAGAACCCAAATTGTGACACCAGGAGAAAGCTCAACTAAGAAACCCCTATGCTAAAAATGTAGTGCCCTGGTTCAGGCTCCAATGACCCTGGGAGGAGCAGCAAAGCAACCCAACCAGCTGCAATTGCACGGGACTAAAATGAAAGAGCTCTCACTGAAGTAACACACATGAGTCACTGAAGTCTTCATAACTCTTCTGATCTGTAAGAGATTGAAATAACTCTCCTCTTTTTCATGGCAACCGCTGCAAAGCAGATAGCACAGGGCTGAAAGAATGTGCAACATCCACCCTGTAAGAAACAGATGGGTAACCATACTCCACAACAGCTGCAATCTCTTAATTTCAAGGGAAATATAAGCAGGAGCAAATTGCAGCTATCTCCACTTCAGCGTGCATGGGTTTTTGTTGGTTTTGTTTGTATGTTGGTTTTAAATTACCCAACCATAGAACACTTACACAGCAAGCTGCTGAAGAGCCTCCAGGCGCTGCTGAGCCCTCCACCTTCGACCAATGTATGCGGGCACTGGATCCTCACCCTTGAAGCACAAACTGCAGGCTGGGAAATGAATCAGTCCAGTAGCCATGCTTCAGAACATCGGTGCCTTCACCTAGCATTTGTGTGGACACAAGAAAGAGAGGCTGTAATTCAGCCACTTCAAACAGCATGAAAGAGATCAGAATTCCAGCCTGCTGTGATGTACAGAGCGGCACATTTGGGATAGGGAAAGAAGGCGGTATACGTATGCTAATGATGTCAGCTAGTTGGATGGTTCTTCTCAAGATGTGGAGCATACCAGACTAGCAGCAGATGCACAGATTTGTCTTCTGGCTGTTTTCCAGTGCTAAACTTATACTTAAAACCAAAAGGTCTAACGGTTTGTTACATAAAGAAGTCAGTGTGCAGTAACTGTGAATGTGCTGCAATGTGAACTTCTAGCACATTACCCCATGTAACTCCCTCCTATTTCTAGTGCTCTAGAAATTAAGTAACATATTCTACTTGCAGGGTAAAGTTACATTATTTTATACTGGAACAATTTTAGCATTTGTTAAAAATAACTCAAAGGGAGCTAGCATAAAAAAATGATCACATTAAAAATCTACGCCCTTCCTTTTAAGGACTAATTTCCCTGGGTAGATATGCCTTGAATTGCTAAATTTATGGTTGCAAATAAATCTTTGCAATCATGACTGAAGTATAAGTGAGGTAGCTCTATTGGCTCGAGCTTCTGTAAAGACTGAAATCCGAACTGAATTGTGAACTGCCCCTTTGATTTCAGCAGGTGCTAACTCAAATGCATACAGGTGACATTTCAAGTACTCACCAGAGTGTAAGACAGTGTCAGTTGATGAAGGTCTAGGCACCCTACCATGAGTAGCTGCTTGCTGTGCATGAAATTGCATTTTGGTTCCATTTCTCTTCAAAAGGAGTTCAACTTTTGAGAGTTTGGAATACCCTATGAACTAATAGTATCACAACCTCTGTCCATCCCAATCTGTGAAGCTACAGATTAAGAATTCAAGGACGTGGGGTTTTAAATTGCACATTATGCATTTGCTGATTGATTTTAAAGCATGTTTTATGCAAGTCAGAGTCTGCCACCACACCCACCTGCACCATTACACCTGTGACATGACAACTTTAGTGAGAGGATGTTTGTTTACTTTGTCTGGCCTGAACTGTTACCACAGCCATATTGTTGCAAGGGTCTCACTGATGACAGGCAATGTTCCCAGTTCTGTGTGCATGTCCATGGAGAGGCAGACAAATACTTTTTTGCTTTCATGTAGATGTAAGACATATTCTGAGATAATGGAGTAAGAGATATCCAGCAACATTCTTCAAAAAAATGCTCCTTGATTCTGTAGTTGGAAAGCTGCTCAGGGCTTTTCTCCTTGCTGTACAGCAATGAAGTTGGAGTTCAGAGTATCTGTCTTGCAGCCTCAGTCAAATGCATAGCTTCAGGAGGACTCTAAAATCCAATTCATTGTGCAGTTGAACCAAGTCCATTTTCCTCTACCATTCCACCTGTATGCATCCTATGCAGCTATCAATCACTGCTGTCTGAAGGTGTGACTGCAACCCCCACAGATATGCCCTAGCTGGTTTTAAACTAGCTAAGGGGAACACTGACAGCAGGGGAGCAAATGCAGTAGGAAGCAGAGCATGGGCTAACTAGGTAAGGATTAGTTAAGAAGTTAAATTCTGCTAATTCTGTATGAAGAATCAGCATGGATTTGCAGTCTTTATTGGCTGCTTAGGTGTCGCTAGATACTTCATTTTAGTCTAAGTATGCTACATTGTGTAGTATAAGTATATCCCAAGGTAAGTTAAGGAACTGTGTGAAATGACAGCTCTGCTTGAACAACAGTCCAGCAGCTGCCCAGTTATTTCATTAGATCTAAGTAACATATACAAGCTATGGTTAACAGCATCTGGAGATAGTCCATTAAAAATCCTCTCACACAATTTAGGAAATTACTCAGAACATGAAGCTGGGTATTTCTAGGCTGCTGTTACATCACCACAGGCCAGCAATCATGGCTACTCCCTGTGTTGTCTTGTTTTAGATGAAACTTCTTTCTCTGCTTTGTATTTTGCTGTTTTAAAGAAGCAGCTTATGACTGACACAGAGTTTCTACCCATGCGTATGCAGAAAAAGACAAAGTGAACGTGTGAGCTGTCTTTGGCCAACACCTACCACTTTATCATCAAGTTGAGAGTGGATATTTGACTTTGGAGGGTCCTTGTCACTTCACAGTGGGGCTGAAACACAAGTAAACAAACATCTGAGGATTCAGCACAAATCATCAGGCTTCACTTCCCTCTTTAAAAGTGTGTCCATAAGAGAGTACAAAACAAATTAGTAAGAAGCAACTGAAATATATATCTCTGTATCAAACAGACGTCACCATCATGCAAATGAGCCCTGAAGTCCTACTGTTCTGTGGAAGATGCTCATGAAAAATCTAGTAGAAAAATCCGCTCTCTTTAGAGACACTGTCAACTTAAACAGAAAACGAGAAGACATGAAACGTTAAAAGGAAGGCACGGTGCAATGGTAATCAGTGGAAAAACCATACTGTACATGATGCTTCCCTCTGGGACACAGAGCTGGCTTTGCTCCAGCAAATGTTTCATGGTCCCAGCCTCGTTGGAGCCGCCAGCCTTATCGCTTGCCCGCTGCTCGGGCGGCACCCACCTCGTGCCGAGCTCGGCGACAGCCGCGGGTCCCTGTGGCAGGGGGTCCCTAGGGCAGGGGAGGCCTCACGCCCCCCGCCCGCCGAAGGGCTCGGGCTTGGCCGCACCGGTGCCGCCGCCCGGGGGTGCAGCGGGGCGGGGCCGCGGGCAGGGCGCTGCCGTCCCGGCCGGGCCCGGTACCGAAGCAGCAGCCGAAGGTCCGGCCGAGAGCCCGTCCCCGCCGAGCGGGCCTGGCACGGCTGCCGTTCCCATGGCCACGGCGGGCGGGCGAGGCCGGGCATGTCCCGCCCCTGCGGCCGGGCGTTGCTGCGGCCCCTGCCGTGCCCGGCCCTGTGGGCGGCTGAGCGTGGCTCTTCCCGGGGGCAGCCGCGGCCCTCGCGGTTTTCCGCTGCTGCTCCCAGTGTGCTGCTGGTTGTGGCCAGGCTCCCCCGCAGCTCTCCGCGCTCGCCTTGCGCAGAGCCCTGAGGCTTCGCCCTGCCGCCTCCATGTTGTGCCGCCTCCGGGAGAGCGGCGCTGGCGCGGGGATTTGGCTGGAGCTGGAAGAGGACAGGGCACGAGCGAGGCCGGGAAAGGACGGACGTTTTTGTGTCCTGTGTATTTTTGCTTTTCAGCAGCTGCTGCTGGAGTTGTTTCATGTGATACTCCCCTGGACCCTCGCTTAGGGCTTAGGAAATCTGGTTTAGCAGTTACAGTTAGGGACAGGATTCAAGCCTGGATATTCTTATTCTTGGCTTTGCTTGTTGTCACTTAGGACTTGTGCAACCATAAAGTGGTGAAAGCGAGCCCAGGGAAGGGCAAGGGAGCTGATGAAGGGTGTGGAGCGTAAGTCCTGCAAGGAGTGGCTGAGGGAGCTGGGGTTGTTTAGCCTGGAGAAAAGGAGGCTCAGTGACCTTACCTCTTTCTAGAACTCCCCAAAAAGAAGGTGTAGCCAGGTGGAGCTTGGCCTTTTCTCCCAGGCAGTAACAAGACAAGAGGACACAGTCTTGAGATGTGCCAGAGGAGGAACTGGACATTGGGATGGACTGCCCGAGGAGGTGGTGGTGTTACCATCGATGGAGGTGTTAAAGGAAAGACTGGATGTGACACTCAGTGCCATGGTCCAGTTGACACGGTGGTGTTCAGTCATAGGTTGAACTCCGTGATCTCAGAGGTATTTTCCAACCTAATTGCTTCTCTGATTTTGTGAAAATAGGCTCGGTACTTACTGCCCAGAGGGGCTGCAGGGGATTTTTCATCTGTGGAGCATCTCAAGAGCCCTGTACAAAGCATTACAAAAAAGCATCATGCCTTGCAAAACATTGCTGTCTCCACAAGGAGGAGGCCATCCTCTTTTATGAGAAACAAATTTAGAAGCTTTTTCATGCTAAATGTTAAAAACAGAAAGGGCTAATGCTTTTGTGAACTTAAGGAGATTTGCGGGCAATGCTGCTTTGGAATAGGACACAAAAAGCAAAGGAATTGCAAATGGGCCCTCTCCTCTGCCTATAATCTTGAAGCAAGTCCCTTATATTAGTTATTTTGTGTATAGAATGGTATATTGAAGGGTTATTCACAGCTTGTCAAGTCCGACATAAAATACTGGCCCCTCAATACCTCATTACAGGAGAGCAGCTTTAGGTCTGTAGTTTCAAATTCCTTGGCTCTGTGAATTTACTTGTAGATAATTCAACTTTGAATGCTGGTTTACTTTCTTAAAGGCCCATCCCTTGCCTGAAGCAACTCTTTTAGGTTAGTGGGTCAACTGATGATGTGTCTGAACTAAGAAATGCTGTCACAGCTTTGTTTCTTACAGACATCTTTACATCTGCAGGATGTGACTTCCCACAGTGGACTGATCCATGCCCTAAAGATCCCCAGCAGGCTGTAAAGACCCTCATTTTACTAAAGAGCTTTACAATGTGACACCTTATTATAATTACTGATGTGGCAACAAACGCCACTTTTTAATAGAATTCCCTAGCATTTCTCGTGGTCAAGTTCAGTTTTCCTTTCTTGTATCTCATTCCACTAAAACTCCATGATTTCCATGCTGAGATTTTTCCATGCTTAACATCTGCCTTGGGGTAATGAGGTGTGTAAACTGTACTTTGGCCAAAAAATTATTCTTTGTTGGCTCCACCCTCTGATATTTTTCCACTTTAAGGTTTTCAGAGATTACTACATACAGGTGACTTCTTTTTTTCCTAGGTGGACTGGATCCAGATGGAAACCAAGTTGAGAAGGAACAGTGAAACAACTAAATGGACTGAGAGTACTACAAAATGCCAGGGCATAGCCCTGGAGTACTCTCTGGAGCCATGCACGACAAAAAGGTACAGTCCCACTATTAACTGCATTAAATTGGAATAAATGTGAGATGTTGCCACCTTTTTCTTTGTTCACCATGAGCTGTCTGGCCCTACTACCTCTGATCTGTCAAGTGTTGGCATCTGAAAGACTCTGTAGGGAACCAACTCAGGAGACTGATGTGGCTGAAAACTAACTTGTCATGAAATAAAAAAGTTTTCAGGTCACTGCATAGCTGCCTGAAGACCAGTACTCACTCATGAGAGGTGACAGGTATATGTGGCTGAGTGAAAAAGCTCAAGGTTCAAGGTTCATGGAACTTGCTTAGATTCAATTAGAGTGGGTGTATGTAAAATACTGGCTAATTTTTAACTATATTTCTAAGAAATCTCTGTGAACTACAGATATGAACACTGGACAGTCTTACAAGTGTTAAGAGTTGTGTTGATTATTACTATTTTGAGTGTTCTTTGCCTGAAATCTTCATATTCCTGTGCACCTGAAGCTGTGTGAGACCTGGTTAGGGCCCCTGGCACACTGGTGTGTGCTGTGGAATGCACTGGGATGGCAAAATGGTGAGGTTTGGTCTGACTGGGTCTTGCTTATTTATTTATTTGTTTGTTTGTTTTTTATATAAACCAGACATTTCCAAAGAAAAAGATCCCAAAATACACAAGGCTCTGAGAAAATATTTGATCCCCAGCGTAAACTTGGCAATCTTGTCTATGATCAGTGCTCAGGCAAAGGGACTCAAAGCTTATCTGGTAGGTTGGTCTGTGTATGTCAAGGACATATCCTGTTGCTCTAGTGAAAGTCAGCTGCAGTCAACTAAACTGTAAGCAATCAAAAAATATTCCCATTTCCTACAAAAGAACTTGACTGATGCGCTTTCTGCTTAGATCTGTGGGCCATAGGATTGGGTTTTGGTTTTTGGTGGGGTTTTTTCATTAATAACTTCTCCAGAACAAGACTGTATTGCTGAGCTGGGGTGTTGTCTATCTGAACATTTTTTACAGCCACTTGGCTGTAGGGCACACCAGGTGCTCAGATGTATGAGTAAATTGTCCACATCCTTGTGAGTTACTGCACAATGTCTGAGTGGATTAACTTTGCATGTTGCAAAACGGCAGAAAAGTGCACTAGTTTAGCTGCCTGTGACAAAGGCTGAGCCAAATGAATTTTACCTCACATTAACCTTGAGATAAGGTGGTGGAATTTGCTGCAAGATGAATTACTGCTACTCTGTTGATGGACTTGTTACGCTGTGATGACTTGCTGATGTGTTTGAACTGTAAAATCAGATAGGGAAGTAGAAAATTTAGGAGGGTAGGATTAGGCACTAGTTGAGAGCAGAGCAGTAGCTGAACAAAGACAAGATGAATTAGACATGAATGTGTGATTTTAGAGGAGAAATTTGGCTGGCTGAGCAAAGAAAAAGTAGTAGGAGAGTGGTATGGTAGAGGACCAGTGTGGCAGGGGAAGGAGGGAAGGAGGGATAGGGTGAGCAGCCGGTAGAGCAGAACTGAAGAGGTTTGGACAAGAAAATGGGAGACCTTGGTGAGGAGCTGAAAAAGTGAGGAAGGGTGTGGAAAGGCAGGATTAGGGAGGATAAAGTTGAGCTAAACAGAGGATGAGTCTCCATTCTGTTCTCCTTCTGCCCTCTGAAGTCTGGGAGGGAACTGGGTTTCTTGAATGTGACTTTTATCCTGCAGTCCATGACGATCTGTGAAACTGCTGGCAAGATGTCATTCATCTAGCTTTAAGATTCATTCCGTAGATTATCATCTTGTGCTCTTAGCAGGGGTGAAATGACAGCACTGTCATGGTGCTGGATGCCTGTGATAGTTCATGGCAACCTTTTTCTAGTTATTAAAAAAAATCTAATTTACAGGCAACAAAGTTCTAGCGTTAAAAGCACTGTTGAGGCTTTGATATCCGGAAGTTCCAAAAGTAACGTATTTAAAGTTGGTAACCGTTAGTGTGCCATTTCTCATTTTTGCCACACGATGTCACAATTCCTCCATGCATGGTCCTGCCCATCACAGGCTCTAACCTGAGTGCCACCAGTTCCAAATTTAGATCCAAATATGAACTGATGTAAAATGGATTCAGACCCATCCAGGGTAATCCTGTTCATTCCCTGTCCATTCCACACGATTTACCATCTGTGTGTAATAAACATCTTTTCCAGATGTGTGATTCAAAAGAAGCAGGAAAGCAGCAGCACAAGGCTGCAGTCAATGTCAATTGCTAAGTTTTTAATCCAGAAGAAGGGAGCCTTCCTTCCAGCCAGCAAAGAGGAGGAGGAAGATGTGGTCACTATTCATATCAGAGAGCAGAGGTAAGTCTCAAAAAGATGTGAGGAGACAGATGCTCTGAAAACTACTCCTTTGTGGATTGACACCTTGTCTGTAACCACTGTGGAATACCTCACTTGTAACTTGTGACATCTTCTGTAAAAATGGCCTTGGAGTGCTGATCGAGGAAATGGAGCTTCACTGAGGTGAAGTCTGGTTAATTCGTCTTGTTATTACTAAGGGCTGTGCTAAGAGAGGCATCTTCTCATACAACAGCTGAAATGGAAAAAAAATAGATGAAAGTGTTTATAACAGACCTGTTCTCTCTTGCCTTCTTTTTCTTAGTATGACTGTGGGCACATTTCCTGTAATAAAAGCAATATACAGATGAGGATAGCCTAAAAAGTCAAAGTTCAAAGGAAATGAAGTAGTAGCACTTGTGATCACAGTTAAAGAATTCACTTCAAAGCCTGCTAAAAGACTTCCGTAATGATTTTGATTAGCACTTTAAAAAATAAAAATAAAAAAATAAAAAAAAATTTAAAAAGAACACAGAATAAAGAATATTTTCAGCCTATGGCTCAAATTGTGACAAAACCCCAATTTTACCAATATTTCAGGCATCCTCTGGAAGACACTCATATACTTCACTTGGACTGGGTCAGCTTCTTAAATGATGACTCTTAAAGAACAGAGCTGATATTTGGATGATTTGCAGGGCTGTAGTCAGGCATGTGGTCTTGCCTCAGGAGGAAAAGGATCTTGGATTGAACTCTGTAGGAAACTAGTGATTTTCTGGTGTTCTCACTCCTCTCATGTAATATTCAGAGGAATAAATGCCACTACCATTGTGTTAACTTACAGGCTTCCAATTTCAATGTGTTAAGACACTGTTCTGGGGACTGAATTTTTGTGCTTGTCGGATATGAAGGGAGCATCAGAGACTCCTGATTTTCTCTGACTATTTTAGCCATTCCCTTCAGGGAAATTAAATATCTGGACAGAAGTGGTATGGAGATTAAGTTCAGCTTATTATGGCACAGTGTAACTCTTCAATATACCACACTCTTATTTACTCTTAAACAATTAGTGCAATGTAATCTTAATACACTCTATTAAACCTTTCAGCATTTTCTTATCGTCCTTTAATTCCAATCCACCAGATGAAGGTCAGGTGAGGGCTAGCACACATCCAGGGACCTACGAGAGATAAAAAGGTGAAGAAGCAGTGACAGCACGCTTGGACCATTGAAAGAAAAAGGCTAGAATGGGGTGGGGTCTCAACAAAGCCCTTTCAAGGACTGGGGAAGGATGCAGAAGTATCACTTCCTTCATGTAAGAGAACACAGCCTGCACTCTCTTCAGTCTTGAAAGTTCCCCTATCTTTCCCCTGTGCCTTTGCCTGCACCCACACAGTCCTTCCCACATCACTTCCCAGTCTCATGGCAGAGACTGAACCCAACAGGATCTAGAGCACATCGTCATCTTTACATACTGACTGGGAGAACATGGTAAGAACTCAGCTTCTAGCATGTTGATCTGGAAACTTCCTCTCTTTGATACTAAGTCTTTTCATGGACCCTTAGGAGAGAACCAGACCTTGAAGAATTCATTCTCATTTTAAATAAGGGACTAGAGCAGTTAGTGCCAGTCCATACAGGAAGCATAGAGTAAAATGTAGTGTTACATAGAGTAAGTACCAACCTAAGACAGTACTTAGATAAAATACAGGGCAGCATATTGAAAACTAGGGCTTGAGCTGAGCATTTGGATGACATTTTCTGCCATGTAGATGACATATGTTCCCATGTCGCTTTAAAAAAAATAATTGTCCTCCAGACACATAATGTATTTAGGAAGATGTCAATGTAAATAGGCTCTCTTGAGAATCCCTCCACCTTCATATGGAGATGTCCTAATGCTTCTTAAAATCTGAACAATAAGCACTTGACTGTCAAGTCCCATTGATTTTTGTGGGAACCAAGATTTTAAAGATCCTTGAGAAGAAGATCAGCAAGAAAAAAAGCAGAAGAAAACAAGTGCAAATTAATGAAGTGTTCAAAGTTGGAATCTAGAATGACCACTGATATGAAAGAAATGGCTTCAGAGTGACTGAATTTTCTACATTATCTAGTGACTTTGTGAAAAACAGCTGTGGGGATCCCAAATGGATTCAGAAGATACGTGATGTTGTAGACTCTTTATAAGCAGCTTGCAGCACTGCACAGCATATGTCTTGATGCAGTATTTAAAAGAAGTGAGATGCTGGGATGTGAGTACATAGAAGTATGCAGCTGCAGTCAGTGACATCTCAAATATGGAATGACTCATGTATTTGTGAATACTAATGATTCCTTCCAGACTTCCAGTTAGGCCCTGCAGTTCATTGAGATTGTTAAACCATTTTCTGTAGTAGAGCTTCAACATTTCATAAAATATGATCATGAGAGGCTTGAATAGATTCAAACAAGCTGGATTTGCCACTGACACAGGCATCAAAATGGGATGCCATCAAGCAGAATAAAATTGTTAATAGCAGCAACACTTACAGGGAGAAAAAGTACAAATGGAATGTGTGCAGTGGAAAAGAAGTGGACCTACAGTTTTTCTGCTTCTCAATTGACTGACAGCTTAACACCATTCACCAGAGTTGCAGAAACACTGCCTGATTTGCAGCAGAACTGATCAAGGTTACAAGTTTGTATAATGGAGGATTTATGGAACTACAGTGAGATGTTTTTTCTTCAATACACAGGCTCCTGGACTTGGGCTCTGAATGAGGTTTCCTGTGATGTATAAGCACAGACCTTAGGCAGCATTTGTTTTTTGTGGGGTGACTAATGGGAGATGCATGCATGTAGTGGTACATATTAACAGCAGCTCAGCTGTCTAATTCTGGTCAGTTCTGACAATTCATATAGGTCTTTTTGCAGAAGTTTGAAAATCTTGCTCTTTCAAGTCATGAGGAGTGGGAATGGAAGAGGTTTCCTCTTTGGAAATATCTATATAGGTAGCTGTCTTGGGCACCTCTGCAATACTGGGGGAAAAAAACTTCCCCATGGGTGACTAATGTGTGTCTGCTTCATGCCTAAGTGCTTTTAAACCTGGGCTATTTTTTTCTGATTTTTACCTGAGTTTGACTGCAGTGTAGGGACAGTCCTTTGCAGATTGATGTCTTTTTGAGGACTAATGATGTTATTTCCCAAATGCAGGTTAAAATTTTCTAAGTTACTAAGCATAGAGACTGTCAGAAAATAGGCAGTTGTCTTCTTCTATCATGCTCTTTGTTGTTTTGGTAACACATGCAGCCATTTGAGTGCAAACACCTGTCCTTCCCATGAGTCTGTGCAATGAGATTTATTCCAGAATGCTCAGATTTTCATGGGTGTTCCCTCCACAAAAGGGAACAGCTGGTCGTTCACCCCAGCAAGCATTGAAGTGAGCCTGACCGGCCTTTAAATGCACATTGAACATCAGCTGCTGTTTATCTGCATTGTGGAAAAGCTGCCACATGTCCCGTGTCTAAAGGCTCATAGTTCCTGCCCCCAACATATGTAGAACAGGGAAGTTATTTTGTGGCATAGTACAAAATACCAGTTTCCTTCTTTTGCCTTACTACCAGGGAGACTGCACACTGAACTTGCTGATCTGGATTTTGCAGTGTTGCATGCATGGCAAATTCCTAATCTTTACTAATATGTTTGGATATGCTTTCAGTGGATAGTGACAAGAAGGGGCATAATATGAAATTGATGACAGTCCTAATCCTAGCACAAACTGTTGAGAGATGTGAAGAAAACAATGTGAGGAAGGCATTAATATCTTCTAAGTTCATACCAAGGCTTGTAGGACGCTCGCTGTCTTCTTTACTGGGGAGAGCAGGGCCAGAGACCTGGTCCCAGTGTGAAACCCCAGAATGTCTGGGATGCTGTGGGATGAGTCTTGCTGTCAGAGACAACAGTTCTGGTTTTAAAGTGGAAAGTGATTCTTGCAAACTACCTTCCACCTCCAGGCTGATGCTCTGAAGATTTGGCTGTGTTTCTGGCAAGAGATGATCTTTTGCAGTACTGGCTTTCTAGAGCATTCAAGAGACACAAAAGCCTTTAAAGTAACCTTGATTCTGCTCTTGGGTTTTTAAGGGCTTGCTTGCCAGTACGGGAGGACACTTCTTCCATACTAACTGCCAACGTGGTCTCCCAGGAAGGGGATGGTTGAGTTCTATGGTACAGAATCTTTATGTACAGAATTCATGCTGTAGTCCTGAAACACGAGGATTTGCATCTTCAGTCTTGGGAGGGACTGGTGCCCTGCTTCTTTAGGTGGTATCAGTGCAGTGAACCCCTTGTCTTCACCTAAAGGTGGAGTTTGAAGCTTAGGGGGGGTGTAAATAATCTCCTTAGAGTCTCTTCCATTGTACTGCATTGAAGCACAAGTCCTTCTATCCCAGAATTCATTCTCTCTCTGGTTCCACTGCTGAGTGACAGCATGTGGTAGTTGCAGGTCTGCAACTCTGATCAGAAAGAGAAACTATCCTGTGTTTGGGCAGTTAATGTAAGAGGCAGCAGGGCCCTGACAAGACATCTTGCTCAGAGGTTTGAAATCCTTAATTTTCATGTTATCTAAGCATTGATACAAAACACAGACAACTTCTTTGACAATAAAACACAGCATATGGTTGACTGGGCTGCTGGAGCAGTGGCTGTCTTATGTTTGTACTCAGTCAAAACCAAAAATACTACTTTAGACTATATTGAACAGGTTTCTTTTTTCAATATGATAAAGTGGTTCCCAGAATAGGCACTACATGGAAAATATCAAAATACCTTAATCTCAGTTTCATCACACAAAATTTCCACAGCTTAATTTACCTTCTCTCATGTATATCAGAAGTGTAAGAAATTTGGAAAACCCCAGACTACCCCAGACTGCTACTTTCAACTGACATTGATAGGGACTTACCCAACCTAACAGTAACAATGAATGTAAATACATTTTTGAGGTTCCTTGAAAAATCTGTCCATATGTTTTTGGACAATCATTCTTTTAGTGGGCTGAAACTGAAGGCACAAGAAGCCAACAGCACTAACTGCAGTGCTGCTGTGGTGTTTACACATTATGAGCTACTGCTGTATGTTCTTCAATTCTAATAAAGGGCTGTACAGGGAAAACAATATGGAAACCCATGACAGCTGGGCAGTCTCTACCTATTTCACTCATTAGTCCTCTAAATCAAGAGCTGTAAACGTCCACTTTCACTTGTGGCACCAGGCTGCCAAATGATATGGCAGCTTGAAGGAGGGTCTTTTCCCATTGTCTCTTTCAGAGACTGAGATTTTCACTGGATCTTTTTTCCTGGGTACTTGTTCTGACAATTTTCCCGCAGTCTCATCTCAGTAACCTGCCCTTAGCTATTCCTTTTTGTCTGGTAGATAAATCTGTTCATTCTGACACATAGCTTTCTACCATAATTCTTCTGCCACTGTCAGCAGGCAGAGGACAAATAGAAAACAAAAACCACCGAGTTAACAATCAGTTCTTATGAACAATGCAATGTCAGAAGAGAAATGACTGTGATCTCCCCTCTGCATTGTACTCCAAATTGCTGCAATCAGTATCAAAACGTGTTAACCATGCTTTAATGGCTATTCTCTTCCTTTTCCTCCCTTCCAGCTTCTGTCTTTTCATTCCACCAAGAAATTATTCCTTCTTCCAGGGCAATTCTGTTACAAACTATTACCCTGCAGGGAGCATGGCCAAAATAGCAGTGCTCGTTAGTCTATTTGGAAGGCTACTAGAGTGGAGTGCTGCTTCCAGAGATGTTTGGTCTTCAGAGGCCATACCTTTGTGCAGACCCATCTGAAGTCATCTCTCAAGATAACTAAATTTGAACTTCCCTCTGCCCTTGGTATTCCATAACTTGGGCAAGATGAGAAAAAATGTGTTTTGTTTGGTCTCTTCCTGGTTTCTACAGACCAAATCAATGTCTTTCAAACTTTCTTTTTAATATAAAAAAGCTGAATAAAAGATATCATTCAACTACAGACTTGAGAAACCCTCTTGGAGGTTTTACTACAGTCTTTCCCTCAGTTTGTGTTGCTATCAACAGCACTATCTAGGCCTTTAGAGAGTGGCCAGCAGATAAAGCCTTAGGAAGAAAAGACAATGCTATTTAATTTTAAGGCAAAACATGTTTAGTATGCTTAACAAACTAGGAGCAAGGCATTGCTTTGGAGAACTGATGTGTGCTTTTGATAGATGTTTCAGTCTCGGCTTTTCTCTTGCAGCATGTTTGTGTGAATTCAGGAAAATAATATTTTGGTCAACAAGTGCAACCTGTACATGTTCCAGATCATCACACCTGGCTGTATGGCCTCACAGTGCACATGTACTGAACCAGGAGGCTGCGTGGGTGCAGGTGAGCTGAACAACCTTGCCAGACTAATGGCACAGTGGGAAACAGGCTACTGAGCCGAGATCCATGGATAATTCAGTAGGCAGCTCATTAGGTGAGTGAGTGTTACATGACACTTTCTGCTCTTCCTTGTTCTTGCCAGTATTCCTACAATTTTGGATCCCCTTAGTACACAATATAAACTGCCAGTTCTTTTTTGACTCTTGCAACACCCCATTAAAAGGCCCAGCAGCTGCATCCAGTGGGCATATTCTTCTTTTCCCTTTGCAAGGTCTCAGCAGTGTCACATCCACTGATGTGCTGCCCTTCCCACACTACCTGTGTGGGGTATCCCTTTGGTCTGCAATCTCTCTGCCAGTCTAATATGTGCAAGTATCACGCTGGAGTCATCAGGACTGGTGGCAAACACAACTGTAGCACTGGGAGGTGACAGACTATGGCCTCAGAGTCAAGCTGTGGCTTGGATGTGGCAGAGATCTAAAAGGCAAGAGTGGCTACTGATGCCTTGGTCTGGGACAGACTACAAAGGAAAAGGAGCCCTGTACCTTCTCCCTTATTGTCCATGCTGTTGTCTACAAAAGTAAGATTTGTTACCTGGTGGGCAACAAGCCAGTAATTACACACACAAGAGAGACATAGGTTATTTATTTTAAAGTTGTGCAAGCCTGGGTGTTCTGTGGTATTTCATAGATCAAGCACACCACCTACCAAAGCTTTTTACTATTTACACATCTTAGCAAACAAAGGAATTGGTGTTCATTGGCTACAAGTTACATAGTTATCTTATTAATTAGTATTCTATCTTCTATTGGTTAATTATTTTCTCACTTTTCATGCTAAATAGTCTGCATGCTCAGTCTCCCACTTGAGTCAGTGGGTTTCTGGGGTCAGTGGTACATGAGTTGGTGGTCATCATCGCCCCGTACCAGAATTAACTTTTACCCAGCTGGAGCTATTTTAACACAATTGCCTAGCTGGCTTTATTAGTTTCTTCCTTATCTTGGGAGTTCTGCCAGATGTTCTTGTGGCCCGTAAATTCTGCATTCTTTGTGTCCACTATCAGTGTGCATCCTTCTTTCCAGGATTTGTTACTCTCCCCCCAGGTCTGAGATCACTGAAGCATGTGAAGCATGGACAGCACTTGGAGCTTGTTAGCTGCTCTCTGTTTCACGGACTGAATCTCCCTTCTTGTTGCTTACGCTTGAAAGCATAAAAGATCAGGCATCAGAGCACATCCTTTTGCAGCAATCCCAAGGGCCGGCCCGGCTGGGCTGCTGCCATGAAACCGCGACATTAATGTTCCCAGCGATGGTTACTGCGCTGTATCCGTGTAGCCACCCCCACAAAGAACTGATCCTCTGTTTTCCCCACCGTCTGAGTAGGAAAGAAGAGGTTTAGGTGGCTGGCCACAGCTCTGAGCGTGGAGCCTGGCGCTGGCAGAGCCGAGGGCGTCACTTGCTGCTCTCGCTGACCGCGGCGGCTGCCAGCTCCTGTCGCCTGACGGCGCCATTTTCCCTGCCCGCTCCCTCCTTCCCCTTCTGGCTCCTTCAGTACAGTGTCCCTGGAAAATGTCACTTTCGCCCCTCTACTGTGTGGCAGCGCCCGCCCACGCCTTGGGGTGACGGCCAGGAAGAGGCGGGGGAGGGCTCCGCACCTGCCCCTCCCAGCAGGCCGCGGGCCGGGAAGGGGCGGGCGAGCTTTCCCGGAACCAGCAGCGCCCACACGGCCAGCGCCGGCCCGTTCTCGCCGCGGAGTGAGGGTGCCGGAACTGCCCGTCATGTCCTCGGTGGCCGCCGCCAGCTGCGACGGCAAGGGCGCGGGGGAGGCGCGGGAGGAGAAGAAGCCGCTGAAGCCCTGCTGCGCCTGCCCCGAGACCAAGAAGGCGCGGGACGCCTGGTAGGGACCCGGGCCCGAGCTCCGCGGCCGCCCCTCCGCGCCCGGGCGTTCCCCCCGCCGCCGCTGTGTGCCCCTGCCCCGCGGGCATTCCCTCCTCCCTTCCAGCAGGCTGTGCCCCTGCCAGCGTGCGCTGCGCATTTTGGGAGCTCTCCCCACCCCGGACGGAGAGTGATGGAGCGTCCGAGGGAATGGGGAGAGTGTGGAGAAGGAGCGGAAACTGTCTTAAAAGGATAGTTTAGAAATGAAGAGGTTAATACTTCATAGCCCCAGTTTAAAACAGGTTTCAAAGATCAGCTTTTAATGTTGCTTGTAAATCTTCCGTATTGATTGACTGAAGCAGCACGTACTAGCAGGTGGTAACTTCTTTATTGTTCAGCTGATTATAAATAATGTTCTCTTTTAAATAAAGCAAAATACTCTGGGTTTTTTGGGTCTCAGAAGATGACATTTCTCGGAGAAGTTCAAAATTTGACAGTGACCTATATAGCTGCGTTGGTAGTTATAGGCTTAGTCATGATCATAGGATCTGTAAAATAGTATGAAGTGCACCCTCAAAATGAAGCTCCTTTGTCTATGACAGTGAATCTTTAAAAAACTTTAATCTGATGACCAAGTTGTCTTTTTTTTTTTTTTTTTTTTACTTTACTGGTGGTATAGATGGTATTTGGTAGGTGACATAATACTGAATACTGTTTTTGATAAATTTAGGGGAACATGTCTAATTACATGGTAGAATGAAGGTGAATCCAGGGCCCCCTAAGGAGAGGGGTAGGATGGATGTTACTGGTCAGATGGACTTGTCCTGGGCAGCCAGGGGATGTGTCCATGCTCATTGTAATAAAACCTAAGAAGAAAATTAAAGAACAGCTCTGCCATTCACTCAAAAAGCAAGTCTGAACTGTTTTTATGGTATACATGATATACCAACAATGAGAGGCTCTTACTTGGATGGATGAGTAACATCAAAAGTTGCTATGTATGGTGAATAATTTTTTCAACAATAGCTGTACAGGTTTTTGTTTTGTTTTGCTTCAGGATCCTTAAATTGCAGCTGAAGTGGGACTGAAGTATCATTTACTGGTCAACCAATTCTGTATTGGTCTCTTACTGGAGAAATTTTGTTGTTTCCCTGCTGAATAATTTGAAACTGGCAAGCTCAGCATACTTGATGATGTGACAGCCTTGTGTTGTATAACAAATCCCCATCTGGGCTTGCCCAGAATAGACTCTGGCCTGTTAATAGGAAGTTCTGTTATGCCTGTTGTCAGAGTTTTAGGTGCACAGCTCCAGATTTGGGTAACTTTTTGAAATAGTTTTATATTTCCCAAAACAGCACTACCCTGGGCAGGACAGACAAAAAAATATCTCTGGACCCTAATAGGGATTGTTAATTGTCCCTAATAGTTTGTCAGTTCTGGTTCTTTGACTAAAAGTAAGTGAACATTTGGTTGCTGAACCCTGGAAATCTTTTTGTTTTGCAGCATTATTGAGAAGGGAGAAGAAAACTGTGGGCACCTAATTGAAGCTCACAAAGAGTGCATGAGAGCTCTGGGCTTCAAGATATGAGTGAGATGAGCAGGACTGAGTGGGGTGAGTGCAGCCTTCAGGACCTCTGCCTCTCAAGTGCCCTGGCACCTCAGCTGGTGCCACTGGAAGGCTCAGAGTACTGTTCATGATGGTGTTGTCCTTAGGAGAGAGAAGGCAGAGCAATCCTCATTGACATTACAGCCAGCATTGCTGTCCTGAGAGGGTGGTGAAGCTTTTGTAAGCACACAGCCTCTGTGAGTCACCGTTCAGCAGCAGAGAGTAGTGCTGCCTCTGTTGTCCTCTAATAGATCCAAACCTCAATTTAGATTTCTGGTGCTAGGGCACTTGGGGGTTGGTTTTTGTGCTGGGTTTTTTTTTTTGATTGTTGAACTGTTGCTCAATATGCAGTGGAAATCCCTGTTTTGTGAAGTTGTTTCTTTTCTCTTCTAGATGATGTCTTTGGTGTGACTGTGTTCTGGAAAGCTGCAAAATAAATTATTTCTGCAAGTTACTTCAAAGAACAAATATAAACAAAGAATCTATTTATAAAGAGTCTTTAATGATAGAGTATGCATCACATCTGTAGCTTTTCCACTGTTTGCTCTTGACCACTGCTATAGAAAATATATTTTTCCTCTTAATAAAAGTCTGAAAATGACCAATGTTCTTGACTTGTTTCTTTTTAAGTAAATAAATGACAGTGCCCTCCTTACTGAAAACAAAATGCTACAGGAATGAGAGAATGAGAAAAGCCTGCTTAATCATTAACATAGGAGCACTGATTGCTGTGGTGGTGTGGTTGAACAGAGAGGACTTTGCTGGGTTTTCCCACTGATGCAAATTGTGAAATCACGCTAGTAACATTGCCCTCTCACAGCTTTCAGCACTCATGCTGAAGCTTGTACTGCTGTTCGTGGCAGTGGCTGTAACTATGTTTGTACAAAGGCAACCACAGTCTTATGAAATGAACTTCCTTGGAGTCAAAACCGTATTTGATTTCCCCTGTTCGAATTCTTCTGACGGTTTTTGAGTACTGCTACCCGAGCTTCATTCTTTGTAATGAAAAATTAGGTACTTCCCATAACAAACTCGCTTGAGTTCTTCAGGGGAAAGGGGGCAGAGGATTGCTCTCTGTCACTGCAGGTGACTTATATGTACAGGTTATTTGCCTGAAAGTAAAGCTTTTTTTTTATACTGAGCTTTTGTTGTGTTGGTCTTGTGCTATTCACATGTGGGCTTTTGTTTTCTGGCTTCTTTTTTCACTTAGAGGACAGTGGGAGAGTGGTTGTTGTCTTTGCTTCCTTCTTACAATTTAGAGAAAAATTAGGCGCAATTTCTGGTTTGTTACATGTGAGGCTTTTTTGGATTCATACTCTGTAATTGTGCATCCCTGACGTTTTTCTTCCTGTGGTGGATTGATTTTCTTGAAGACGGTATCACTAATTACTTTTTCTCCTGATGTTTTCTCTTCAGAAACTGAAGATACAAAATCTGTGCTTTGTCTTTTTTCTCCTGGCATTGATCCTGCTGGAGGGGTGGGTGCAGTCATGATCGTTTCTCTGCCTGCTGGGCCCTGCATATCCTGAGCTAGCAATGGCTTTTGACAGTGAATATTTTGTCTGTGACACTTGGTGCTGCCCCTGCTGAGACTCACAAGTTGTGTGAGGAGAGTTTAGACTGTTCCTCCGGGAATGTTTTCTGAAGGTCCTATCTTGAGGCAAGAGTTTTGTTGCCTCTGGCTTTCAGCATTCAAAGCTGCCTGTGGCACTGTAGCTGTTTGAGAAGCAGGACCTGGTGCTCTTGATGTTTATTATTGTCTTGAGGTAGAAACTTGAATGAGATCATTTCTTGTTGAACCATTGTGTGTCATAGCTTGAACTGAAGAGAATGCTAAAAGGTAGATGAGCACCAGCTTTGTGGTAGCATGGTCTGGGTAAACTGTGAAAATGGTGCCACAGAGCAGGGTAGGGAGTGGCCAAGTGAGAATGGAGTGCTGTTTATATCAGGTCAAGAAGAGAAAAAAACATTCCTGCATAGTTTTACGCAAATTCTATTCACTTAAGAATTGGGATGTTTAGACCTCCATGAGGGTAAAAGCATGGCAAGTACTCGAGAAGCTTCTGCAAATAAGATGAGTGGGATGCTGATGTACCTGTGTGCAACAGGGACAGAAAGGATACTGGACAACTCTATACTTAAAGCAACAACGGAAGAACCTTGTAATCAAATCAAATTCCTTACTTGAGAGGCTTCATTTCTTACTATGATATTCCTGTGGAGTGGATTCAGGGCTTCATTATGGGAGTGGGAGTTCCTATGTTACTACTTACTGACAGTGTTGGTGACAGACATTGCCCTGCACAGGGTGGTGTGTACCTTGAGGTTGTGAAATGTGCCAGTAGCAGGAAATTTGACTAAGCTACAGAGCAGTACAACTAAATACAGTACATGCCGTGTTTGAACCTTTGTGATTCACTGTGAGCTTGTCTGGAGTAGGCTTGAGACCTTCCCCAGCAGTTTTAATTCAAATGTGTGTATTTTGGAGCTACAGGGTATATTTGTATGTAACAGTTTTGCAGACTAATGCCAGCAATGCACTATATAATAAATCAAAAAAGAGGTGTCTGATTATGCCCTCTCTGACTTCAAGCCACCAAGGTCTTAGTGTCCTCTAACAGGTGTTTGAATTTGTTTTCAGCTTATGGGATCAGTAGTGAACCTGTGGACTTCCTAAGGAATGGGCAAAATAACCAGTCATTCAGCTGCTGTGAGATTTGGGAATGATAATCTCTTTGTTGTGTGGCTCTCAAGGACAGAGGATTTATTTGCCAAACATAGTGCAGGCTGTACCTGCATTGCATCATCACATGCAGCTAAATATTAAGTGCTACTGCTTGAGTCCATTTTAAGTGGGGAAATCACTGAAGTGTCTGTTTCAGTGCTGAAAAGCTTGATTTGTCTATTTTTCTTCTTCACAAACACATTATATAGTAATGCTTATGTGCTTACTTCCAGGGAAGGGTCTTCATGCTGCTGAGGTGTTTTCTATGAACTTGCCTTCTTCATTCCAAATAGTTTTCAGCTTTGGTATGTCCCTTTCCCATTGAATCAGTATTGGCTTTTGAACATTCGTCTTGGATGAACCAGCGTCCCTGGATGAAAGGCCCATACTCTAATCCAAGGCAAGGCATGAAAATAAAATCTTTCTTTGGTAATAAGAGGGTTTTTTTACTTTTACTGGGTATAGATCCAAAGGTGCTGTGAAGATGATCTGTATGGCCATGGTACTGTCAAGGCAGAAAGGAAGATTTAGTCTTGGTAGTTCAATCACTTTATAAATACTCCTTTTAGAAATTTGGGTCTGAAAACGCTAAATTAATCTCTAGTGTGTGCTCTGAGATCTACCTTTTAAAGTGCTGTGTCATTCTCTCTACAATGTCACATTGGGACCCAGCAGAAAAGTTGTATAGTTTCTAAATGAGAGCTTTGTGCTGTTATTGCTGTGAGTTGAAAGCTTCTTGTCTGCCTTCCACAGGGAAGTCACAACAGATCATCCTCACCCATGGTGCTGGCTTCAGCATCACTGCAACACCACTGTTTATGTTCTGGAAGAAGGACTTTCTTTGTCCTAATGAGTCATTAACACTGTGTTCCAGGTTATTTTTTACTCAAGAATTTACCTAACTGAAGGATGAAATGAATAACTTCCTTTTTTTCCACTTTCTTTGATATTGCTGCAAGAGGGTTTTGGTAGTGTGAAAAGGTAGGAGAAATGGCAGTGGTGCTTCTCAGGATGCTTCCTCTAATGTAGTTCTACATTTCTATTCATAGCAGTTCAGTTTTGTCTCACAGATCTT
Organism: Eopsaltria australis; assembly: GCA_034509425.1. Taxonomy (NCBI): domain Eukaryota; kingdom Metazoa; phylum Chordata; class Aves; order Passeriformes; family Petroicidae; genus Eopsaltria; species Eopsaltria australis. Next base: position 1,610,262 of record JAVTVJ010000438.1, on the reverse strand, counting down.
ACGTAGAGTATCTTTCTCCTGAGCGTTCACAATCTTGATACCCCAACTCCCCATTTTATCAGATGTCAGCCTATCTTGGAGAGAAGGCTCCTTGTAATACAGGTTTTTTGCAGAGGCCTAAAGGTAGACAAGTTGTTGTCAGGGTCATATAGCGAGTACATGGCGACGATAGGAAAAACAGAACCTGGATCCCAAGATTTTTATTGCAGTGCTTTGGCTATAAGATCATCCTTCCTGCTTTGCAGAGAAGCTCGAGAGAAAGGTCTTGATGTCCCCATAACCCTTGCAGATGAGTGTTGTTCTGCTTCAGTGGCTAGGATTTATTTCTTCACTTAGTTAAGGGGCCTCTGAAGAGCAGGTTCCTTGTTTCACTTTATCCTTAACAGAAAGCACCTTTCTGAATGAACTGTACTCACCCTTTGCAAAGCTTAATTTGTCTTCTTTCCTTCCTACATGGCAACCTGCCACGATGGCTCTTAGGAGCCATGCAGCTCTGTATTGCACGTGGCCTCATCATTGCAGAAATAAGATTGTTCTGGCCAAGACCACGGTGAATTCTTTAAGGTTGCCATAAAGCATTGCTACAGCCTTGCCCGGGAGACAGTGCTATTCCAGAGCACTATTAGTAGGAGAGGCGATTAGTGTGTCTTTAACTGAATGGTGCCAATGGGAATGGTATGTTAGGCAGGGCAGCTGCAAGCTGGGCCTGAAACACGACCACCCTTGAAACCCTATCCCTACCCCACTGACCCATGCAGGCTGACTTCATACTGTGTTGGGAGACCACGTGGGTTGCGTCAATGCCTGAAATGTAACTGCATCCTGGCAGTGGGGCAGATCCTGCCTGTGCGACTGATAACGTGTTACTTGAAGCAGGGGAGGAATTGCATTTATGCATGTTTTGTGTAGCTGATCATGGAGGACTGACCTCAGAGGTTCCCTCTTGTGCCTGTGTCCTGGGTTACCTGAGTGGGAAGTGTTGGCTGTCCTCTGGGCTAAATGAAAGTCTGGGGCGGGTTCTAAACAGCTATTACAAAAATGAAAATGTGAGTGATGTTTCTCAAGGGTGCTTCCCAACAGAGCCTGTAATCCCTCAGCTAGGATTCCCCCACAAAACATGCTCCCAAGTGTTACACACTCACAAAGCTTTTGGCAGGATAGTCTCATCCTCATGATAGATGAAACTGGCTGCCAGAGGCTTGTTTGCTCTAGTTTTATCCCTTGCATTCACAGTTCTCTGGCTGTGCAGGGCTTTTCTTTGTGCCCCTTGATCTAAAACACCCCATGAGAGGGAGCTCCCTGGAGTAAGGGGAGGCTGTAATGGTCCTGGAAAGTATTAACTGAGAGCCAGCCTCTCTTCTTTTGCTAAGTCCCTGCCACAGCTACGAGCCACAGTGGGGAAAGGGGGTGACCTTTTTCCTTTTTTGTGCTGGGTGAAAGTCACTCTCACAGGAGCACAGAGTGGTGGAGAGCCCGATGTGTGACCGGAGCTCGCTGCGATAAGCTGGTTGTTTTCCCTTCTCCTTCCCCTCCTCGCGCTGCACTGGGCTTATCTGGCAGCCTGAGTTATGTTAAGTAGCGAGTGCATGCTTGCTCTCTGTTCTCCTCGCTGCTTTTGCTCCTTGGATTTCAATTCCAAACATGGTTATCCATTTGGGGTCTCTCTCCGTTCCGCTGCCAAGAGATACACATTCCACACTCAACACCAGCTCCCTCTGCTGCTCTCTCACGGTCGCTATTCCATTTGCTAGAGCGCAGGCGAGACAGGCAGTGCAAGGAGATCTCTGTCCTGTCTGTGAGTTTTCCAGCTAATGGCCTCGACTCTTTTTTTGACTGAGCTCTTTCGGCCTCACATTTGCCAGCTTCTTTTCTCACTGTTGTGGCTAAGAAGGGGGTCGGCCGACTGTTTGTGAGCCACAAAGAGGAGAAGCGAACGCTTTTGGAATTTTTTGGGTGCAAAAACATTCGGCAGCACTTTTTAAACATGTTGCTCTGAAGCGCTGCTGTGGGACCAGGCCGTGCTCAAGAGGAAGAGGAGGAGGAACAGCTACCCAGCAGCTCTTGTTTCCAACCCCTGCAGCACCCTTTGTGTATGACAATTCATTTTGAGCGCAGGACGGCTGGGGAGGGTGGGGAGTGGGGGAAGATGAGCGCAAACAGCCCCTCTTGGGACCAGGCTGTTCTCCGGCCTCCGGTGTGTGATGCCTGGAAGGAGATTACGGAGGAAGCAGCCTACCAGCTGGCCAGCTGCATTGTCCTCCTGGGTTACATGGGGGGAAGTGGCATCTTTGGGTCCCTCTATATCTTTGGCCTCCTGGCCCCAGGCTACTTCTGCTATGCTCTGTGGGGCTGGCTGAGCGCTTGTGGGCTGGACATCTTCATCTGGAACATGCTGCTGGTCCTCGCCTGCTTGCTTCAGTTGGCTCACCTGGCTTACCGGCTCCGCAGAAACACCATCCCGGAAGAGTTTGACCTCCTCTACAAGACCATGTACCTGCCCTTGCAGGTGCCCCTGGAAGTCTACAAAGAAATTGTGAAGTGCTGTGAAGAGCAGGTCCAGTCACTAGTCAGAGACCAGAATTATGCGGTGGAGGGCAAGACGCCCATTGACCGCCTCTCGTTGCTGCTGTCTGGCAGGTAAAGGCTTCCGTTTCTGAACAAAGTCTGACAGCAAACCACTGTGGCTTATTGTTGGATTATCACCCTCTGTAGAAACTGGGGTGAGGATTGTTTCCTTCCTCTGAAAAGGATCTGAGATATGCATTGGTTTGTTGGAAAAGGGGGAAATTTGCTTTTAGGGGTGTTAGTTTTATTTTGTTTTTCTAACTTAAGAGTATTTCAGGGAATGGTTTGCAGATTTGAGCTATGGGCATTGAAGTGGCCAGCTCAGCCACCAGTGATACTTTTAAGGAGTCCTTACCCCTTTCTCTGTCATTTTGAAGTGATCTTATTTTTGATGGGAGCAGATTGGGTGTTTCTCAAGGCAGGAGAGCAGTGTGTCTGGACCTGTGGTCTCTGGGGGTACCAGGCACACCTCTGTGATGTGAAGAGTGGTGTGCTGAGGCCTCAGTTCACCTGCTCTTCCTGGCCAGCAGTGTTCAGGGAGAGGTTCCTGTTCCCAACACCCTAACCCTCAGGGCATTACATTTTTCACTTTGAGCATAATTTCATTGAAAGAGACAGTATTCTCCCATGGCGGGTCCTGCCTAATCAGGTGTCTTTCTTTCCTGTACTGTCAAGCATTTGCGATATTCCTTCCCTGGACCACCAAGGAGAGCCTCAGGGGCCTCTAGACAGTTGCACTGGAGATTTGATTGAATGAACTGTGCTAATCAAGTACTGCCATTTGTTGAGATCCTGTGGCATGCCTTTAGCAGCATAGCCTCTTAATGATTTGCAAAATCCAGATGCATGCAAATAGCAAGTGTTGGCTTCCAGGCTGCTGCCAGGAACTTGTCACTAACGTTACATAGAATGGGAAAGGAAGATCTCTAAATAGGAGCAGTCCTGAGCTTCAGGAGGTGTGTCTCACAAGGATTTTCCTTTGGGAATACAAAGCATCACCTGGGGCTCGTATTTTACTGCAGTGGCAAATCCTCTCTGGTGAGGGAGTGTGCGAAGAATGGCTGACCTTCCTTTTTTTTGTGTGTTGGTCCCTTTTCTAAGATGTGTTAAGAGCACCCTGGGACCACCAGGATGTTGAATGGCAAAGCATTGGAAGGAAATTTGGTATGTGTGTTTCCAGTAGCACTTGCCCTTACCAAACATCTCTGGTGAGCAGCTGGCTCTGAAGTTTACTGTGTCTTCAAATAATATTGATGGGGAAGAGTCTGTGCTGTCTGGACCTGCACTGGATAATGTGGTGCTGCTCTGTGGGCATGAAAGTGCTGCAACATGCAGTAAGATGCTGATAGTGGGTAGTTGTTGGGCTCTCTTCTGCAGTGGGAAGTATGCGTCTTGGCTGGTATAGGATGCTCCATGGAGATGGGAATGGATTTACATTTCCTGGTACCTGCTCTATTGCCTTGTGAAGACCTTGCTGACTCAGCAGAGCATTGTTATTATGGTGCTCTCTCTTAAACTGAACAAGTGGGATCTTGGAAATGCAGAATATGCCTGGATCAGGAAATGTGCCTTGCAATCCCTGTCCCTTCCCAGAAGCACTGCCAGCTGATTAGAAGCCAAAGGTGAACAGAGTCTTGTAACTCCTGAAGGCAAGAATTGCCTTTGTGCATTGTGCAACAGGGGTACATGGTGACAGGTAAGCGAGAGGCCCCAAGTCTGGTGATGCAGAGATATGAATAGAACTCCAGAGTGCCCTGGCATCATCCTTGCTTCAGGCCTGTGCAGGTCCTTCTCTGTTCCCCCAGCAGAGCTGAGTGCACGTTTGACCTTGACTCTGGCAGGCAATTGTAGCAAAAGTAGGCAAAAGGGATACTTAGAAGGCCAAGAGAAAGTGAGCAGTAATGCACTGCAAACTATGAGGTCACAGGGTGATTTGTGAGAAACCATGGGCAGCGGGATTTTGGGGGATCCTGAGTGTAATGACTTCCCAATACTGAGACTGGGAATGCCCTCATGCAGTCCTGGGGGCAGGAGGAAGATACAAATACAAAGAGCCACAGGCTGGCTTAGAAGTACTTAGAAAGCAGGAGCAGTCCTGTGGGTTGAGAAGTCGTGGGTTAGGACTAAGCATTGCACCTGTGAGGGCTTTGTAGCAAGAAACAGAAAATAGATGGAGTATGGGGAAGTGGCAGCAAATGGTTTCCCACAGAGGAAGGAGGGATAGTCTCATCACTAAAGCACCTGCAGCTGTCCCAAGAGGGTATGAGACGTGTGAGACAAGTATTTCTTTCTTTCCTGGTGGGCCACACTGTGTGAGCTATCAGGTTTGTGTGACATCTGTTTTGTGGCCTAAGCCTGTGTGCCTCACCTGTCCTCTGCAGGATCCGAGTGTGCCAGGACGGACAATTCCTTCACTACATCTTTCCATACCAGTTCCTGGACTCTCCAGAATGGGAGTCGCTGCGACCCTCTGAGGAAGGAACTTTCCAGGTAACCCCAGCTCAGCTTCGCTCCTTGGTGCTTTGCTGCATGTCTGAGAAGGGGATGGAGAGGCCTCATTATGCCATTCAAAGCTGACCAGGAATACTTTCCTCCCCTTCCTGGTGGTTTAGCCAGCACAGGATTGTGTGATCAGATGTTTTACCTTTTTTTTCTACCTTGTTCTGAAGACCTCAGGGCATGCTCCTACATTCTGCTGATAGCAAGGAGGGTGGAGCATGGTGTTCCTTCCAGTTTATGAGGGAATCAAGGTGTCAGATTGCTGGCTCTCTTCCCTTATGGTGTTCTCTAGTACTTGTACTGATGCACTTGCCCTGCACGCTGTTAGCAGGGTGCATTGTCCTAGCATCAGGATGGCAGCCGTGGCAATAGGCAGCAGTGATGTAAATCCATAAACATCCTGTTCCTCACAGAAGTTTCTGATGGTCATGTGTTTTGGGTAGAGAAGCAAGAAAGGATGATTCACACCCGAATATGGTTCTTTCTGAGCAGAAGGATCCCCTGCTGAGAGGCCAGACAAATTCTCATTTGCAACAACTGAAAGGATTTTGGCCTTGCTTTCAACACCCCACAGTGTTTCTTTGGCTTTCCTTCTGGAGAAGATTACTTAAGCCTACATCCCTCTGTCTTTAACACACATCCCAGGATGGCCTGATACTTCTCAGGATGTCAGTCCTGATTATGTCAATTAGGGCATATGAGGAGGGATTTTGCTAATTCCTTGGGAGCGTGGGATGGTTGTGAGGGAATGATGCTTTCTCATGAGGGTAGCCCCAAGCAGACTTGGTTAAACTGGGGCAACTCTCCAAATCTGCTTTCCTAGGGTCTGAATTTGGGTCATGTGTGAAAGGGTCATGGTGATTGCTCCTGGAAACAGTGCCATCACCAGTGGTTGCAGGAGATAGCTGACTGTGATGTGGTACTGGGCTACAAATTGTGAGCAGAAACAGGAATGTCAGACCAAGGTAGTAAGGTAGAAAAGGCAACAACAGCACAGCTGTGCTAGGGCTGGTGGTATCCTATGTTTTGCACAGGTCTTCAATCTGGCAGCAGACTGCTGCTGGCTCCTGGGCTGTATTTGCCCAAGAATGCAGCAGGCAGAGTGATGGCTGACTGCAATGGCTGACTGCAGGCATGCAACCTGCAAAGACATCCACAGCATTTTCTGAGCTGACTTCCATGGAACTGAATGTTCCCAGACCTCCTGAGGGTCTTTATCTGTGGTGCGTGAGACAGTTTGGGAGCAGGCTAGTGGCAGGCTGCACCAGCCCTGCCAGCACCACGCTCTGGCACCTCTCCTGCTCTGCAAGACAGGGCTGGTCAGCAAGGTCAGCTGTGCCTGCCAGCAGGATGGGAAGGTAGAGCCCTAGGTAGGGAAGGCCATGTGCTGGAGATACCTGTACCCCACGTGTGCTTACAGGGGAGCATGAAGAAGTAGCAGCTGTGTGAGACCAGCAGTCATCAGGTGTGACTTGACCAGTCCCTGTACCTGGAAGGACCTTACTCTTGGTGGCCATGCTTAACCATGGTGATGTGCTGCTTTTGGCAGCTGTTTAACCCACTAGTCCCTCTCACCTGACTAGTTAATTAAAACTCTCTAACTTATCTCAACCTTATTCCTAGCAACACAATAATTTGGTTTTAAAAGTGCATGTTGGACCCTGGGTCTTTGCTGGAGGAGGGCATGGAAAGTTTTTCTTGCCCAAGGTTTTTCTTTCCCCGTGGCTCTCTGGATTGAACAGTTTCGATTCTGAGCCCACTGAAAAATGGCAGAAGCATGACTTAGTCTACAAGAATAGCTGGTTTCCTTGAGCTTTCTGCTTTGGCTGTCTGCTTCCCACAGGACTGCTGGGTCCCAGTGCCTGAAGGAGTTTGGTTTCAGGGCTGGCACTTTCCCCCAGAAGGCTGAATTACAGTCTCTTGCTGATGCCAGAGCACTTGTGTCAGGGGGGATTCATGACTGAAATCTGTCTTGCTGTCCTGGTTAGGTGGCAGGTTTGCTTATTGCATCTCAGTCCATCACAAGAAGGGATCACGTTGGATCACTGTGCTTAGGAAAGTGAGATTCTGGTCATTTCAATTTCCGTGTGACCCTTCTTTTTGCTTGCCTGGCCGGGGAAAGTTCTCAGGTTTGATCTCCTATATTTCTTTCATCAGACAGCTGTTTGCAGGGCAATGGCATTAAATATCAAACCCAAGGTCACACACATGCAGCCAAGCCATGTTCAGCTTCCCAGTGGCCCTCTGCCATGGCGGCTGACCAAGGAGACCCCTGGGTATAGAGTGAAAGGGAGCCCCCGGGATATTTTGGCTCCAGCACTTGTTCGCATGCCACCATCTCCATTACATTCGGATGTTCTTCTTTGGCCCAGGGCACTTTGACCCTTCCTGCATTTCTTGTCTTTATTATTATTATTTATTATAATATACACTTACATACTATATAATGTTTTTTACTAGAATTAGTTTTGTCCTAAAGCTAGGGGGAAAAGTCTCTCTTTACAGTGGCAAAACCAGAAGCAAAATGAAACATTCTCTAAAATCAATCCAATAAACCCTCATGAGTTTTCTACATGTGCACGAACACAATAAAGCCTTTTTATTTCCTCTGTCACTGAGCTGTGCTGCAACATCCTTCAAGGCCATTCAGCCCTACAGAGTCCAGAAAAATTGCTGAGACAGGATGTCCCTCTGGCACAGGATGACCAGGCAAACTTTTTGGGTGGCCCTTCCAGCACTCAGGGCCTTTTTGGAGCAAGGTCTGTGGGGCTGTGCAACCCAGCAGCAGAATGGGTCAGCAGCCTGCCCCAGGGCTACTTGCTGGCAACTCAGACTGACAGGGCATGCAAAAATGTCTCCGTCTGTGGCATTTCCGTGGAGGGATAGGGGTGTCTGTGCTGCCCTGTTCATTTCAGCTACATCCCTCAGATGTCAATAGAGAGCATCATCTGAAAGCAAGAGGGTGAATTGTAGCCATCCAAGTGGATGGGTTAAGTGAGGACATGCTACTAATTGCATAGGAAAATGGGGTCGTTGCCTCCTTAGGGGGAGGAAACAGCAGCGGGTAAGGATTTATCCAGTCATTCAACCAGGACCATCTGGCTCTCCAGCCCCACCATCTCCAAGAATAGGCATCAAAGGGGCTGAGGGCCTTCCCTGGAGTGAAGCACATGGCTCCAAGGTGGGTGACCCCCGCCCAAGCAGTGAGACTTACTCCATTCTGTCCCTGCCCCACAGGTCACACTGACAGCCGAGACCGACTGCAGCTACATCACCTGGCCGAGGAAGAAGCTGTATCTCCTCCTGAGGAAGGACCGCTACATCGCCCGCCTCTTCTCCTCCCATCTGGGCTACGACATCTCGGAGAAGCTCTACTCCCTCAACGAGAAGCTCTTCGCCAAGTTTGGCCTTCGCTTCGACATCCGCTTGCCCAGCCTCTACCACGTCCTTGGGCCAGCCTCCTCCGAGGGGGAGTCGGAGGACTGTGAGGAGCTGCTGCCCGGCTCGGGCCACGCCAGCGTCTCTGAGCCGCCGCCACAGCCGCCACCACCGCCACCGCCAGCTCCGCGCCCCCGGGCGTCCCGGCCCGACAGTGACCTGCTGGGTGAGGACTCCACCAGTCTTGTCTTGGAAGATTTTGCTGAGTTGCCGGGGTCTTTTGTGGACTATTTGAGCGAAGGGGAGTATATGAAGTGAGGGCACTCCTGGCACGGGCACACCTCACCCTGTGTGGGACCCTTGCGTAAGTACCCACTTGCAGAGCAAGTCTTTCCCGTGATGCATCTGCCTGGACAGAGCAGTGGTCTCCATTTGCCATGGGTTGGCACCTCTGCAGTGTTTTTTGGCCTGCTGCCCCAAGGAATCCCAGAAGGTGGGCTCAAGCTATGTGATTTTCCGAAGGAAATGCAGCAGGGCAGAGGCTTGACTCCAGGCACCAGCTGTACTGTGGGGTAGAAGGGCCAGTAACCTGGCCATAGAAAGCTCTTCCCTGACCAGTTCTCTCCCCATCCCTCAGGAGAGGCAGAAAAACTGAAATGTTGTCCAGGCTGGTGGGTGGTACATGAGTGGTCGCAGAGCATGAGGTAGAGCTGTGCCAGGAGATACTCCACTATTCAGCTGAGCAAGAGCTCTGCAAGTGAGAGAGCCCACATCCCAGGAGATGCCAACAGGACTAGAAACAGCTCCAGGGTTTATAGCAGATTGGGAGCCAGGAGTTGCTATAAACCCTGCAAGTGCTCAGTCTGGGCAGGGGGAGAAAGCTCAGGGTCCTTCCTCTCCCTGCCCACCACAGCTCATCCCAGCATTTGATCTGTCCTCCTTGTTTCTGCTGAAATTTCATTTCTGCCAGATCAGTAAGGTGATGAAAAGCCTGCCCTGGGTGATACAGGTCTTGCCTCCAGTACCTTGGGTGGACTGACAGGCTAAACATTGTTTTAAGATGCCCCAAACTCTGCTTTCCAGTGAGTGGCAATGAGATGCTCTCTTCCAAAACGCCAGCGCCTTACTTCACAAGAGAAAAACTTTCCTGTGCCTGGGGGCTGTTGGGGCAGAGGAACAATGCAGGCAAACAGAAATAGATGGGAGAGTGGCTTGTGCTTGAAATTCAAATCCAAGTGGCCAAGAGAGAAATTCCACCCTGAGCTACTTTTAGCTAGCCACTGCATGCCAGGTGCTACACACCAGCTGCAGACCCCAAAATGTGCATTCCTGCTGCCACCCACAATAATCCAGCTGCCAGGCACCGAGTTTGGACTGGGATTTCTGTCCTAGAAGTGACCCCTTCATGTGTCACAGTTGGGTCTGCATGGCAGAGAGGAGGTTGCAGGGCTGGGCTGCAGCTGGGGAGGCTGCCTTCCATCAGGCAGCCTTGATCACAGTGCAACATTGCACCTTGCTCTTCTCTGTGCCTGCTTGGGTCCACTTCTGCCTGTGCTGTGGACTCAGTGGCAGGGAGCATTGACTCCTGGCATGAGCCCTGATCAGTCTGCAGTATCCCTCATATTATCTGGGATATGAAGGAAGTGGCCAGGGAAAAAACAAGTATATTTGGTTTTGGCTGAATCAGAAAAAGAGTTAGCGAGAGTTTTGATTAAGGTTTTGTTTTTGGGGTTGTTTGGTTGGTTTTGTGTAGTTGGTTGTTTTCTTTTTTAAGGAAGCACAGAGAGGAAAAAAGTAAACCCACATTTGTCCTAGGAATGTGAAGTCCCTAGATTTGCTGGTAGGCTGCTGGAGATACGAATTTACAGCTTTTTCAGTCCTTACTTGGAGAGGCAGGAACACTGAATCATTTCTGAGAGCCATCCTCCTAGCTGTCACAGTGTCTGAATACATGCAATCACAAGTTAATGCAAGCAGTGTTGTGAACATGGTGAAGTCACTTTGCCTGTGCTTTGATTCTATTTTGCCTTCTCAGAAGGAGGATATCCACTCTCAGATAATTGGTAGAATTCTTCTAGTTGATCAAGCTCAATAAAACCAGAATTTCCAATGCAATTTGAAAAGGAAGGAGGCAAAGAACACTGTAACTTTTTTTGAAAAATTTCCACCCATTTTTGGCAGTGAGGTAATATTGTGAACATACACACAAGAGGGGTATGTGTGTTGGGCAAAACTTTGCTACACAGCACAAAGCTATTCTTTCTTTCACAAAGTCCTGTTGTAAGCTGGAAGCATTTGTCTTTTTAGATCTTGTGACTGAGACAGTGTCAAGGAGTGCTGACATTTGCAGTAGAGACCTGCAATGAAAGCCCAGATGTTTAGAGGCTTGTATTTAAGGTGGGAGAGGAGGATGATCTTCCTTGTCTGTCAGTCTGGACACAATAGCCAGTGTGGTATTTTCATTTTTAAGGTAATTAGACAAGGAATCAAAAACTCTGTTTAGTGTGTTCATTATGGTGGAATGAATGCTTCTCTGTTACCCTGCTTGACACTTGTGTGTCCTAATCACATCACATCCCAGCAGCACAACAGCAGTTGTCACATCCAGACTATTCCACAGCGACCTGAGTGCCTCACCACAAAAAATAGTGATGCAGAGGGGCTGCAGGTTTTTCCTCTGTCCAAACACTTGTCACAGCTCAGCAAATAATCCAAGCAGGTCTTCCATGGCACTGCCATGGTAAAGCACTTTCATAACTTTTCACTATATCTATAATAAACAGGGAAATCCCCTGCAGTGTCATTATTCAAATAAGTCCCTGAGGTCAGAGCTCCCCTGGGGCTTTCCCCTGGGCTGTGCTCTCATCTCCTTCCCCAGTAACTCCCAATGTGGGTTACCACCTTGCAGCCCTCTAAATTCCCCGTGCTGATGTGCTTCTGTGGGTCACGATCCTTTTCCTTTTCTGTCACTACAACAGCCACCTTGCAGCACTATGGTTCAGGAGGGCAATTCTTGAATGCCCAAAGTGCTACAAAGGTCATACACAAGAAAATATTCATGGGAGATATACTGGCCTACTATTCATATCATCAAGTTCCTTGAAAGCATTTCTAGTCTGCTTATGAGTAAGATGGACTATGGTGTCCCACTGATGAGCACATTCTTTCTCTAAGGAGGATGCTGCTTGTTCAAAGGAGACAGGTTCTAAGGTTCTGTTCAATACTTGCTTTAACAGTGTTCTGCTGTATAGCTCAGTGCTCCAGAGGAAACAAAGCATTATTCCTTGCATGGAAATTTAAACAACCAAGAGCAACCTGCTTTTTCTCCTGTTCAGATTGCATTTGTTCTAGTTTGCTGCTATCAAGCGCTTGCAGGATGTGTAGCTGTTGCTACCTGGTTTTTTTACAGTTACATCTTGGGGCTGCCTTTCTATTTGGTAGGTGAGATGGTTGGATGTTTGATGCTCAGCAACTTGGTATCTAAGTAGTTAACATTTTGTACCTGTTTTGAGAGCAAAAGCAAAGGAGCTGTGGGCTTTGCTTCACCAATATCACAGAAGGCACTTTGGAGGGGATTGTTTTTGCCATCTCAGAATGGGTGTATAACCCTGTTTCTTGATTTTTCAGTTGTTGAAGAATTACAGCATTTTGCATGCTCATTTAGGAGGGGAGGGGAGAAGAACAGGTAATGGTGGGCTCCATGAGGTTTGTGTCTTGGAAAAGTTTGAAAGTATGATAAGTAACGGTGCACTCTCTTTCTCTCTCTCTCTCCACCCCTCTCTCTTCCCTGGCCCCTTTTCCTCCCTTCTCCACTGCTTTCCTTCTGCAGCCTCTGAAAACCATCTCCAGAGTTCTCACCCTTTCTGCAAAGGACAAGCCCCTCTGGCTCCCACTCAGACCCCTGAACTCTAGGGAACAACGGGCTGCTTTGATCCTGAAGCCCCTCCAAGGGAGCAGATGCTCACACAGGTTTTTGACCAGAGACACTCTTTAGCATGTAGAGACGTCTGCCAGCAGATATCTACACTCAGGAGCACATGAAGCACATGCTTAAGACTGCAGTGTGACACTCCAGCACCTCCCACCCCATGGCTGTTCACCAGAGCTGCCTTCCCCAGCGTGCTTCCACGGTTTGTTTTCTAGTCCTGCCTCTCTGAGGTTGTCAGCAGCTCTGTCACCAAAGTGCACCTATATCCTGCAAGCAATACCAGCCTGCTTGCAGAATCTCTGTTCCCTTCAATTTAATGATTCCCATTAAAGTCAGAGATGAAACTACTGGTGTTTCAGGATTTGAAGAGGGAGAAAGCACCTGGAGGGAGGGAAGGAGGATTTGAAGAGGGAGATCACTTGAGGTCATCTCAAGGCATAGAGTGGACAGGGCAAGGAGAAATCGGCTGCCTGACAGCTTTGCTAAGGGGCTTGCAATGGAGAGTTTGATGATATGCATCTCACTGGGCATCAACTCTAGTAAGACCAGAAATTACCTTTCCAGGAGTTAGGATTTCTCATTTATGACAAGCATAACTTATCAAAGAAGCAGGTGAAAAAAGACTTCCAGTTGGTTGTTTGCTTTGATTCATTTGAAATAAGAAAGAGGAGGAACTGGGATTGAGAACAGGTGTAGGCAAGAACCCTATTTTTTGTGCGTGCTCAGGGTGCACAAATATCAAATGAAGAAAGGAATGGATACAAAACATCTATGAAGAGAGCAGCCACTGTTAGGAAGGACAAAGCCTTAATGAAAACAGTGTGGAGATGGAAGGCCTCTTCCAAGTCCAGCTGCAACAGGATTTGTCTGATGAGCTTCCCCAGCCTTTTCTTCAGTCAGGGAATTGGGAGTACCTGTGGAGGAATCCTCTGTCTCGTAGAGCCTGGTGCAATCAAGTTGAGTATTGGGAGTAGGAGCTTCTCCAGGGCAGGTATTCAGGGGAAGAGCAAGGAGTGTCAGTCCCTCTGTCAGCACAAGGAAGGGTGTCCTTCAGTGCCTCTTGGCACAGACACACTGGGGCACGGCCATTCTGCCTGTGGGGCTGGTGGAGGCTGCCCCACCTGCCCTGCCCTGCTCACACAGGGGCTGTGGCCCAGAGGCTGGTTTGGTCTGTCTTGCAAGTCTCAGCTGGCCAAATCCTTGGAATCTGGCACTCTTGTCAAGGGCCCTGGAGTGGTGGCCATGTGGGATCTGTGGTGTACACAGCTCCTTGCACTGCTTGCCTTTGCTCCCACACCAGGGCAGGAGAATGGGGCTGCCCCAGGCCTGGGAATCATCCTGCTGATGGTTGTCACCATGCTCTGTCAATACATTGGTGCCTCAGCCTGAGCCCATTGCCCTTCACAGCTCAGAAAAGTCTGCAGCAGATTGACACGAGAGCTGCTGGGGTCTGGTCTGCAAAGGAACTGGAATGTGCAATGGAATTGGGTCCATCTGTCAAGGTGCTTTACACACCTGCCTGAAGCAGTGGACCAGGCTGGGCTGAATAACACACTGCCCTTCACAGGTGTCTGCTGAGTTTATATTCCAGTCTTCAACAAGAAGCTCCCAGGAAACTCTTCAATCATGGTGCCAACTAACATGGATCTCTATCAGGTTGTCAGAGTCAAACTCTATCCCCCTCCTGAGTGTGTGTTGGAGATGGTGTTTGTTATCTGTCCTTCTAAACAGCCACAAAGCAGGGCCCAAAATCTTGGATGTGAACGGACAGCAGGAGCTAATCCTGCCATGACATGGCCTAGTGGAGCAAGAGTGACAGCTCATGGCAAATGACTTGAGATCTCTTCATGGCACAAATGCCTTTAGCATGTCCCTCACTCCTGATCATGGAATTCCTGGTGTACTTTTCTATTGCTCAGTGAAAACAGTACAGGGAACCAGAGAAAATGGTCAATGGAGGATGTGATTTGTGGGCAGAAATGATGAAAGACTTGTCACCTCTTTAATTTGCACATGTATCATGGTGTGGAAAAGGTGTGGGCATGTTGTTTCTGCAGTCATGCATCCCACTGTAATCTTTCACTAATTATTTCCAGACTTCAACTACTTCTTCAGGTCTGAAGGGCTGTGCTGAGTTCCTGGGACTAATTTGTGTTAGATGGCCCTGTGGCTACAATTCTCCTACTACCTTCTGTTCTGGGCAGATGGTCAAAGCAGTGCAAAACTGGATGTGAGAGCACTTGCTGCTCCTAGTGTCTGCTTCACTTCATGTGAGCTTCAGAGAGAACTATGCACTGTGATATCAATAGGGTCCCCCTCTGAAAGCCTCTGGTAGATGGGACTAGTGAGTTTCTCATTGGAGCTCTGGCTAAGAATGACTTCTTCCTTTGCCAAACTTGGACGACACCATTTCCCCTTGCTGAGAAAAAATAACAGCTCTCACCTTTAATATGAAGATTTCAGGACAGTTTAATATAAAACACTAATGAATTACACCAATACTCCCACTATAAAAAGACAGATATTATCTTCTCCTTCTTTCATGCAGATGCAAACCTTGAGATTAAATGACTTTCCTGTCTCACTTTGAGAGCTGGGTACAGAACCTGTGAGACAAATGTTTCAATCCAGTCTTTTAACTGGAAGGTTTTTCTGTAACCAGTTAACCTTGTATTTACCAATCTGCCTTGCACTTCTTTTCCTTGACATCTTGCCCCTAATGCAGAGAGTAAAAAACCCACCCAGTTTTATGGTGAAAGTATCATCTGGGAGCAGAGAGCAGCAATAGGTTTAGGTTTAGGACTCCTTTCTGGTTTGTGTATCCTGGAGGCAGAGCTAGGCACAAGCATTAGGCAGGTCATAAGAGATGTCTGTTTTGCTGGGGAGGGTCAGGCTCCAAGGCAGACATGACATTGTCCTGCTGTGGGAAGAGCACAGAGAAGTCAGGCTGGGCATTGGCAGGTGGAGCTTGCTATCCTAACACAGAAGGAAGCAAGGTGCTGGACCTTGCTCTTGAAAGGGATAGTGAATGGGATGCTGTGCCCTGGCTGGGATGAACTGGCTGGAAGCGTGTGGGTGGGCTTGTGTCCTTCACCTTTCCCTGATCCCAGCAGCACCATTGTTGCTCTGAGTGCTCCCAGCATAGTGACAGGAGCATAGTTGTGAGCCTGTGCCACTCTACAGCTTTCTTTTTGTATCAAAGTCAAGTCCAATGCTTCCAGGGGTGCAAGTCAGCACCTCTTTCAGGCAATGTGCCTTGCTGTCCCATTCATAAGTGATAAAAGCACATCTGTCCCGACTTTGGAGTGTAAAACATGCTAGTAAGGAATAGTCCTTATACTCAAGGGAGTACCTGGTATTTACATAGGAAAGCCTATTTTTTGCCCTATCTCAGCTCCTGCATATCTATTTTACTGCCTAGAACTCCAGCCTCCTTACTGTTCATCTAAACAGAATTTGACCCTGTTTTGAAGAATCCACTAGCTTGCTTCACCCTTGAGCCAGCATTTCAGAAGCAATGTGGATGGACAGTTTAATGTGTCAGTATAGACCCAGCTGTCTTGCCCTGCCTGCAAGAACTTTGGATCTGCAAAACTCCTGGCATATCATGTTACTGAGAAGACAATTATCTCTCTCAGGATGAGGACTTGGCTGCTTTTACTCCAGGAAAGGTAACTATGGCAGAAGGTATATACTCTATCTTGCCTGGCCTAAAAGATACCAAAATGGTTGTCTATAGCCTTAGTGCTTTATAAACCTTGCTGTATAAGACAGAGAAATAAATTATTGGTCTTCTGTTGTTTCATCCTGAAAAATATTCACCTGTTGATGGGGGCCCATTGTAGAGAGGGGAAGATGGACAGGGCAAGAAAGGATAAAGGAATAAATTCTAATTAGTACAAGCTTTTGCCAGGGCTTGTGACTTAAGTATCTTCAAGGTGATGTGAGTTGCAGCCCTATTCCTTCCCTGGCATAACATTTTTATCCTGGGGGAAGAATTTTAGAAAACTCCTAGCTTTTCTCTTTCACAAATAAAAAATGAGTCACATAGGGACACAGAGTTGATGGGAAAGACCTCATTACACATTTCCCTAAATAGGAGGAAAAATGCATTGCTTCAAAGCACAGGCTGCATCCATATGCTCAGTGTATCCCTGTATGATATTCCTGAGGCTTACCTGCTGTTGAGAGGCAGTGGCGCTACGCAGAACTTGCCAGCTACAGATGGCTCATCCTTGCTCCAAAGACTCTTCTTGGGGATGTACTTCAGGGTCACACTGTTTATCTGGCAGAGGGGAACTCGGTGGGCCAGCAGCTGTTTGCCTGTCTCCTGGTCCTTAGGTCTGCAAGGCAGGATGAGAGATGTGAGGGATGTGTTCAATCAGCCTGCAGATGCAGTCCATGTGCAGATCCATGGAAATACTGGAGGAATCTGGAGCATTATTGTGAAACCGTCACATAATAAAATGGAGTGAGAAGACTCATCTGTCAAAAGAAGGCATTGCATGAGTGTCTTTCGGGCTGCCTCTCAATGTTTTATCTCTGTATTCGGGAATATTTCTGTATAAATATCCTTCCTTCCATCACCAACTCTTCTTAGTGTTGCATATTGATTGAAACACTGCTCAGCTGGCCACAGAGAGGTAAGTGGTAGATAAGTCAACATCTGTGAAATGGTGAATGGCATGGATGGGGATGAGGTGTTCATCATTTCTTCCAGTACACAAACTGGCATCATCAAAGAAAGCTAAGAGGTGTAAGGCTCAAAAAGAATGCACACTGCACAGAGTACCACTCCTTTCAAGCTGTTAAAATCCTTGCTGTGGGGTGCTGTGAAAGCCAGAAAGTTTACATGTCTATACAAGTCAAGGGAGGGGGACTGGACAGGTTTGTGGAATACAAAAGCTAGTATGGATGAAGATCTCATCTTTGGCTCTGAAAGTCCCTGAGATGTAACTAGACACTGGGAAACTCTTTGGGGAAGCATTGCTACATGCTTACACAGAGATTTTTTATACTCTTCTCTAGCTACCTGCTTTTGATCATGTTGAAGGTGGGATGCTTGGATAGAAGGGCCTTTGTCTGTTCCTATGCTCTTACCCAGGCAATGTGAACTGAGAAATGACAGAGGTTTGATAACGAGCCAATGACCAGAGCCCAGTCAGTTGTGTGCTGCCCAGGCATTTTAAGTTCCTTCTGTGGAGTCCATCCAGTGGGTCTTACACTTCATCTGCTTGGCACCTCCTAGAGCATGGAAATAATTGATTTTGTTGTGCTCGGAAGAATGATTCATGTGCAGCTGACTTGGCACAATCCCAGAACCACCTGGGTGACTGTCTGATCAGAAATATGATGGCAAGGAAAGGGCAGAGGTGACAAAAGGGTCAGGAAGAGCCTACAATTCTGCTAACCAAAGCAGCTCTCAGGCATGGGCTGACAGCAGCACTCACAGCAGCCAACCCACACCAGCACACCCAGTGCCTCCCTTAGACTTCAGCAGTAGTTGCTGGGATTTGTGTGTGTGTGTCTGGCCTGAAGCTGCTAAAAATAAGAAGCATTGATAAAATTGTGGTTATAAACGTGAATAATGGATGGCAAATGGAGGCCATCTCTCTATGGCATAATGTCCATGGGCAGAGGAACATAGTACAGTTAACCATGTTGAAGAGAGCCACTCCTGGGACTGACACGTGGTCCAACCCTGCACTGCCTTTGGATGGATGACGAGACTTGGCTGGCTTCAGAGGTATGTTTTCTTGGATATGGGGGATGATGTCCTGTGATGTGTAAGCACACAGCAGTGCAGCTGGGAAGTGTCCTGTGTTACAAACTCCTCCCTCATCAGACCCGTGTCAGCTACTGAAGCTTGGGGACATGTCTGTTGGAGCATTCTGAGCAACATGCAGGGAGGAGTGAGACTGGAATGGATATTTGGGAGAGGAGACAAGAAGGGCAAATGCAAGGCAAGACATAACCATGTGAGTTCCTTGCTGAAGGTTTGAGAGTAGTTGAACACTCCCAAGTAAGTTCTTCTGCATTTCTGGGAAACTGCAGATGATATACATGACAGATCATCTGAGATAAGTCACTGATCGATCAGTGTCTGAACTGTGATGTGAGGATCTATGTTTAGATGCCCATTTGATACTCTGAGCTGGACTGCACTGGAAGGCTGAGCTTTGCCTAGAGCAGGGAAATTTGCCCTTTGCTACTAGGGGGAAATAAAAGGGATATCTTCAATTTTATACTCTGAAATCTGTAGTTTTATTGCTGCAAGCAAATGTTTCAGTTTAGCCTTGTGCTTCTAAGAAAGGCATTTAGAAGCAACACAGCTGCCATTCCCCCCGCAGGGCATCTCTGGTTAGGTTACCCTGCTCTAACTCCACTGCCTCATTAAAACCGGAGGGTACAGCAAAGCCTCGGGATTGCCTGCCTGGCTCACTTCCCCGGGCAGCCTTTCCCTCCAGCGCTCACATGCCTCCTGCTGGTCTCCCACCAAACCTTGTGTCCCACAGCTGCCAGCGGAAGCGCTGCACGGGTTCTGGTCTGACCTGGGTGTTACTGTTTCTTCCCTCCTGCATCTGTTGAAAAGGCAGATTTGGCTTCCAAACCAGGAGTTAAACAGACTGAGTTCCACCAGGCTGGAGAACAACCCAAATTGTTGGAAATCTGTGACCAAACATCTATGTCACTCTGGAGAGTACCGTAGAGTGTGGCTTCCCCTTCCCCATTTCTCACCCCCACCTCCTGGTGCCCACGACTGAATCAGCAACACAATTAGCTCCAGGTCACAATATTTTGGCTTAGCAGTAAGGACTGTGTGGGAGCCAGCACTGGAATGCCTGTGATCCCAGGGGAGCTGGCTGGGGCTATTTAGCAGGCTGCTTTCCTGCTTCCTGAGGCAGCCAGCAGCATGTGCTAGCTGCATTGTGGTTCCCAATGGTTCTCCATTGTGGTGCCCCAGCAATGAGAAAGGAGTAGGAAGAAGCGAGGAAGACTTCTGGGGAACTTGTTGTGGTGAGGAGATCCCCTGGTGGCAAGAGTTGTGGAAGCTGTGGAGTCTGATCCTTTAATTCAGACAGTCTGGCAGAGGGTGGTGCTTTCAAGAGACATCTTTCTGTCTACACAGTGGATCTTGGTCCCCTGCCCCTTGCTTTTGCTTGAAATGGGAGTGAGAGCATTGCTGTGTTACTGCAGAGGCAACAAGCTACTAACACATTTCTGACTATGCTGAGGTGCAATTGTCTCCTCTTCCCAACTGCTGTCCTCTTGGGCATCAAGAGAAATGTCAAAGCCACCAAGTCCATCCATCTGGAGCCTCTGGTGGATGGGGTCTTGCTGTAAGCCACCCCTGTCTACCAGAGCAGGGCTAATAACTTTCTGACAGTGACAGGTCAGGGTGTGGTGTGGAAAAGGAACCAGTGTAGCCACACAGAAGTATGCAAATCTGGGGGTTTTGGGGTGTTTCTACTGCTTTGTGCACTTGGGAATGACATGGACCCAGTCAGGGTTACTGGGTAATGGTAGCACATGCCAGATTTTTGAGGGCATTTAAGGAAAATATGGAGGGACCCAAGAAACAAGGTTGTGGTTCATCATTCAGGGAAATACACTGTTGTTGTGCTTTTCCTGGACTAGGACAAACATCCTTACTCATGGAGCTGAGGAAAAAAAAGGCCAGAAGCATGCACTGTCACTCACATGGTGATCTTTGCTGTGTCCTTGGTGCTGTTGCTGCTGAAACTGATCTCAATGCTGGTGACTCTGTTTCTTTTCTTCTGCAAGTGGAACTCAACCAGGCTGTGGTGGACTGAGCAAGAAGCAAAGAATATGGGAGTGAGGAATTGTTCTACCTGTAGGACCTACCCATGCCAAAACAGGGGCTCTACCACTCATTCCCTGACCCCACCAACAGAAAAGATTAAACAGACATAAGAAAGAATCAAATCTCTGTGCTATGTGAGGCACAGGGGGCACATCTGTATGGTCCAGTGTGAACAGACAGGCATTTTCAATCCCCTTTACTTCAGTCTTGAAACCATGTGGCTGTGTTAGTTCAGTGCTGTGCCCACACTAATAAATCTGTTGGAAAGGGTTTTATGGAGGGTTATTGCTCTTCAGAGATGTGTCTAAGACCCTGTGGCCCACAGCAGCTGACTCTGATGGGGTAGTGTGCTGTAACTAGCTGGGCTCCTCAGAGGATCTGCCTCACTGCCCAACACCCTTCTGGCTCATTTTTCTCTCCTGCTACTTACCACAGAATGGGGCTGAAGGACTGGTCATTAAGAAAACTTTCACTTCCTGGGGGAGCTTGCTCATGTTGACACCTGCCTGTTCCAACAGGCCTTTGGGAGGAAATAAAGTCAGTGCAGGGAAAGCCATGAATGACAGAATGGAAATATAATCAGTCACCTCCTTTCACCCTGCCTGACACCCCTGTCTTGGAGAACAGATCCCTTTCTCATACCAGTGCAAATCAGAGCAAGTTTAAGTTTGTGGTGTCTGTTTGACAGGCTAACATTCTCTCAGAAAACCAACTCTGGCTACCCCAGGTAATCATTACCAGAGAACCTCCTGGTGGCTTTTTTTTTTTTCATTCCTCTGCTAACAAACTGTGCTATCAGTTGCATCTGTGCAAAATGAGCAAGACTAAAGACTACCAAGTCAGGAAACTTAGTGCAGATGTGAATGACAGTGCAAACACAAGGGAAATTGAACTTCTTGGTCAAATGGAGAAACCACCTGCATTATTGACTAGCTGGCAAAATGGTTTGGTGAGACAGGGAAGGGGTGGCTGATCTGAGAGAAACTATACCAAAAAAGGCCTCTCTTTATGTTCCTCTGGTACCATACTGGAAATAGCAGCAGAGGACACTTCCTTTCCTCATGCCACAGCCCAGTTCAAAAGCCTAGAAGAAGCGTCCATTATGTTCTCCCAGCCCAGAGAGTTCATCTTCGGGGTGACCATGGCAGAAATTTATGAGAAGGAGGTGACTCAGCAACACTGAGTGGTGTAGAAGAATGGGACTTCAAGCTTGAACTAAAATTTCTGGCTGCTTCTCTAAACAAGACATTTTTTTGAGCTGATTGCCCACTGATTCTGGCCACTCTCAACATATATCTGGGCCCTAGGAAATGTTTAAAGATCAGAATTGTTCAAGATTTTGGTGTTCTACCTTGGGCAATATATGAGCTTTTATAATTTATCTATAGAAGCATGAAAACAAAACAACTTGTCCCTCTTCCCAAACAGACCAAAGCAAATCCTGCTCACAGAAATCTGGACTGCATCCTGTGCTCTGCACTGACACCATCAAGAATACATTGTCATCTGCTCCGGGAAGGTCTCATGCTGGTACTGTACCTATTCTGGGACAGGAGGACAGGAAGGGTTCTGCACAGTCCAGGCAATGACCATTTAGAAAATCTTGATGACTTGCACAGGGGAACCCCATGATGGGACAGGGATGGCTCAAGGCACTGATGTAGAGATGTACTGCCCGCATGTGATCACAGATCAGGAAGTTATAGCCTGCAAGGAAAAAAATCAACCAGAGAAAAGCAGCCATGAGCCTTCCTGTTGGCTTCAGTCTTTTTGCACATTCCCAAGGAACTGGGAGTCAAAGAACACTCTTACCGCAGTGATCACCTTCCCATTAATAACATTTTGCAGGGCATTTCTGTGACTACAAGCCCAGATCCCACTGCAGGAAAAGTTCTGCAGGAAGTTAGAAGTGTATCTGTCTCTCAGACTGAATCCCTTAGAAGGAGAGACTGTCATGTTTCTGTCAGTGTCCCAACATCAATCAGGCCCCAAGGTCTCTGTCAGGGGGTGCAGCAGCTTTGACTCCCACCTGCACTGGAACCCCAGCTATGGGAAATGAGGTACCATAGGTATCCCAGGTGAGCTGACCCTCAATGCAGCTGACTCATACAGAACATATTTGAATATTAATTGGGTCCACACTGTTTACTGTGGAAAGTCCTCTTCTCTAGAAGAAAATGACAGTAATTGTACAAACTATCTCTTTAAGTAGACACAACTTCCAGCATGAAAACAAGAAGCAGCTTTTGTTAGTGGTACCTAAGAGTCTTTCTACCAAAGATGTCATCTCTACTGATGCTAGGGTTTTGTGTCATAGAGAAGCATCACTAAAATCACATCTCTTGACAGTGGTGCTGCCAAGACACATGATCTGTATGAGATTTTAATTTCACCTGCTACCTGTACTGCTGAGAAGAGATATAGGCTGTTAATACATGTTTGTCTTGCTTTGCTCTCTGCCCTGGCTGTCACAGGAGCTGCTTGCCAAACAGCATTTTCACAGTCTGCTAAATGGCCATGAAAGCTCTTTGCTTGGCCAGAGAGTGTTCTTACCTGCAGAGATGAATCGGGGGCATCCTGGCTGATCTTTGCCTCCATTGACAAAATAATCAATGTGGCCCACAGGAATCCGGATCCCAAAATCTGAAAGGAGGTGAAATGCCACTTCATTCTCAGACTTGGCTCTTCTGTAGGCTTTACCCTACATGTTTATGACACGTTCCAGTAATTGGTTGGGCATTAGTAGTACTGGAGCCAGCCCCAATGCTGGAGACACAAAGGCCAGATTTCCTGCTTCTACATGTCTGCATTGTGCAGGTTTGATGCATGGAACAGAGAATGCTCTGGGCCCTGCCACAAAAAGGACTGAAAACTGTCTTAACCACCACCTCAGTGACTCTAGTTCCTGATTCTATGTAAAGGAGAACTAAACTGACCACAGCCTTAATGTGGGATTATGAAGCACAATTGAGAGTTGTGTTGGTAGAGATTTTCGTGGTCTCCAGGCAAAAGGTGTGGCTCAAAGGCACCACAGTATCCTTCAGCACAGGTTCTGCCTATGTAGATCCTCAGTGCTTTAGAGAAAATACTCTGTTGTTGCACCAGCTGTTAGTTTAACTGTGTTACTTTCTGACAGCACTCCCACATTTCTTACATCAGGTGGGAAAAAATAAGTGAGACTAGGCCTGTAAATTCCCTTCAGGCAGTAAAAGTCATGCCAAGCTGGTTCTGCATAAACTCACTCTGCTGTAGCAATCTCCACCTGTCTGTTGTGTGAAGTGCTCTGGGGTATGAATTCATCATCAAAGCCTTTCTTAACAAGAAGCTTCCTCAGAGTGAACCTGAACTCATGGTAGTCTGGCAAAAAAAGGGACAATGACCTACAGACTCCTTAGCAATAATGATGTCAGGAGGAACAGAAGCTGAGGAAGAGGGAAGCCAGCTTACTGTCAGCATCAGTATGAATGGCTTCCACGAAGAGGGCATCCCCAGGATCCAGGCGTTCCTCGGGGCTGGCTCTGGTGTACTTAGGGCCTGCAGGATCCAGGGCTGTAACAAAATCAAACACCTCAACAACAAGTACTCTTCAGCCCCTCTTTTTCTTATTTCTAGACCAGTTATTTTATGTAAAACTTTAATAATATTGCTAGGGGGAAATAATAAGTTATTCCCAGGTCACAGCGATTAGGCTCCAGAACAGTTTCTGCCAGTGCCAACTTCCACTACATCTTCCTTGCATTGTCCTGTGCTGTTCCACACCCTTTCAGTAGCATTTTAAGTCAAGGTTCTAGGCTGTAAAGCCATGACTGAGCTTTAAATAGCTTTGACAGAGTGGGTGCATAGCGTCTCTTGGAGTTTTGGTGAAACAGAATCAAACTTTTAAAGCCTTCCCAAATTGTACTGTCATGTGTATTAGCACTACAGTCTGAGAAATGTCACGAGAGCAGCAGTTAGGTGGTGAATTTAGCACTCCAGGCATTAACCAGCTCAAGAATTACAAGAGTTTCATACTATCTAATAATTTGAAAACAAAGAGGCTTCTGAGCCCTTTCCCCACAAATAAAATAGAGTCTTTAGCAATCATCTACATTTTTGGCTAAGACTTGCTTCTAGAACAACTTCTGGGGATTCAAAGGAACACAGAAAAATATCCTTGGCAACACCAAGAAGCAGATTAAAGATATATTTTTTCTGAGGTTTATCCTGTTCTCATTTTGTAGAAAAGTAACCTCACAAGACTTTTTTTTCACTCCCCAGGCAACAATAGCTTAGGAAGCAGGTCTGCTCCACATACCACTTAGCCTCTGAGCTAAGTGTCACTGCTTTGGACTCATTACTGAGGAGGCAGAAACCTAACATGAACAGCAGCCAATTCTAGCACAGCTCCAAGGCAAGCACCTTTCTACCCTCTCTCCTCTATCCCTTCCTTCTCCAAGCACAAGCTGCATAAACTCCATTGAGATGTACATCTTTGGCAGCTAAGGAAACTATTCACAGGAGCTCTACATGCAAATTAATTGCTTCAAGCTTTTTCATTTCCTCTGCAAGTATTGAAACAAAGTGTTCTTTCCTGAGTTTGAAAAGTGCTGTTCATCCCAGTTTCTTTCCTGCACAGGGAGATACCCACTGGAACAGGCACAGATTAAAGAAATTTACTTTGGAAAATAAAAGTCTGTGCTCTGATCTCCAAGACTCCCTTTAGTTTTGCTCCATGAAGCTCTTCTTAGATGATTGAAAACACTTCAGCAAATTGTGGCTCTATAACATTCCTGTGTGAGTGTACATATGTGTGTGAGGAGGCAGGAGATGGGATCAGACTTATCTTGGGTCTAATCCAACCTGTCTTCAGTCTCCTAAATCTGAACGGGAATCTGCAATGCCCAGTGTGCCTATGAAATCATAGGATAAGCAGGAATGTGGAAAAGGGATTGTATTCTAGGAGAGTTAAAAATTGAATAAACAAATCTACAGAGCTTCTATTACATGTGAAAAATATAAAGGGGAAGAGTCTTTAACTCTGAAGTTAATTGCCGAGGTTTCATGGAATGGTGTCTGCTTCTGCTCATCTGAAGACATCACCGATCATAAAATTCTGGTGCAGGGCAGAGGCTACTCCAATTTTCTCCTAATGTAGACTTTGATTCACAGCTTTAACAAGGGCCCAGCATGAAATTCAGTTCCTGTTAAGAAATGCCTGTATTTCATGCAGCACGGGCAGCTGTGAAGACTGAACCAGCATTTCTCTGGACTGCCAAGAGTGCAGTGAGATCCTTCCTAAGGATACATCTGTGAGACACACCAATGTGGGCTGAGGCAGACTGAGAGCTGAGGCCACACTGCTGACACGTTATGTCTGTTCCTTCTTAGTGGCATTCCCCTCCTATCAAAATGAATGTCTATCATTGGGGATTCCCAGAATTTAGTAAAACACTTGACAATCTGATATGACATACAGTGCAGCCCTGCTTTGAGGACGGGTGGTGATGGTGGTGGTGTGTGGACTAGAGGCTTTCCAAGGTCTCTTCTTACCTAAATGATTCTGCGACTTTATTCATGCTCCCCACCTAAAGGCTGGCAAGGTCCTGAGCACACCAAAAACTCTAAATGACAGGGTCAGCCTATAACCATCTTGCTCTGCAATTCCCCCACTGGAACTCTTCCTGACACCCAGGAGTCTGGCTGTGTTTAAGGTCAGCTCTGATTTGGTACAGTTGGGTAGTGTTAGACCAGCCTACTGTGAAAACAGCCAACTTGTGGGGGAGAACAGCAAGAAGCCTCATCTGGGGCCTCCCAACGTTGGCTCAGGCTCTTGCCTTTGTTCCTTGCCTGAGCTGTGTGGTAAGGATGCCATGCTCTGCCCTGTGTCTTGTTGGTCCTGCTTTTATCTTGCTGACTTGACTTCCCAGCTGGATCTTGTGCTTACCCTATCATTACAAACTTGCCTGGTGATCACTGGACTGTGGATGACCCTGGTTCCTGTCACTGGACCTGCTCTGCTCTTCTTGCCCAGACATAGTAGGACTGTATCCTCTGTCTGTGAGCCCACTGCCACTGCTGACCTTACTTGTCCCCCCCTGGTCCCACAACTCACATTTTCCT
Organism: Eopsaltria australis; assembly: GCA_034509425.1. Taxonomy (NCBI): domain Eukaryota; kingdom Metazoa; phylum Chordata; class Aves; order Passeriformes; family Petroicidae; genus Eopsaltria; species Eopsaltria australis. Next base: position 1,583,968 of record JAVTVJ010000438.1, on the reverse strand, counting down.
GCAGAGCAGCTCACTCCTGCTGCTCCCCCCACAACTGCATTGTAGGTTTTAATTCTAAGAACCACATGTACATGCTATAATTTGGAAGCCAAGCTTGTGGCTGTTGTGGGCTTCCATTAGTCATGAGGGCTTGTAGTTTTCTAAGATGGCACCAATTTGAAGTGTAGCAGAGATGGAAGGACCTTTTTACAAACACTTGTGCTCTTTTGGCAGCGTGGAAGGGACTGATCTTGGAAAGGCACTGTCAGAATCTAGGAAGAAGCCCATAAGCTTGGATCTAATGAGCCCTTACAAAATTAAAAGATCACTCTGAATGACTCCCCCTTCTTGCTCTTCCATTCTCTCTCCTGAAGAACAGGTAAGGAGCGCAGACTCAGTTTGAGGATACCTGTTATCCGTCCCAGGTGACCGCCATGGAAGTGCCCCACCAGGCCCCCGACGTGTGCTCCGAGGCTCACCCCAATGATGTGGATAGATGTCCCCGACACTCCCAGGGCCTGCAGGATGACAATAACACAAATTACTGTCTCTGTAGCAGAAAGGTGAAATACCCTGTTCTCCAGCTCACACAGCAGCTCTACAACTCTCCTAATGTAGGATTGATTTTGAGGTGTACACTGGAAAATCAAATAGTTAAGGAAATGATGGGTATTGCCCTTTCTGTTTTTCAGAGCCTTTCTTTGGGTCTGTAGATGTAAACCCAGCCCTAAACAGGTTAGTCAGTACTGCAAACCTTCCATGGAGAGTTTACATGTAGCTGGTTAACACAAGGATCCATCACCCTGATTGCAGAAATCTTGTTCAGCTGTGCTTTGCATGAACAAACAGAGTGGAACACATCTGGGTATTTCTACATACTAGAAAGTCTGTCTGAAGCCCAGAGCAAATATAATATAGCCTCAAGTCTCACTCCCTACAGCACCCTGGACAAAATTTCTGAGCAGCAGAAGAAGACTATCCAGTGAATATGGATCTGAGAAAACCCAAGGCAGGCTTTAGGTTTATTCTGAGCTGGAGAGGCAGCTGACAACTGGGATTTTTTTCCAGAAAATGTCAAAACTCAAAAGGAAGAAGAAAAAAAAAGGAAAAAAAGGAAGAAGCCTGGACAGAAAGAGGGAAAAAAGAAAAATCTGGATTAAAACATCCCCTTATCCAACTCCTGGATTCAGCAGGTTGGGTGCAGCTCCCTGGCCGTGCTGCCTGCACTGGAAATGCACAGTAGCTTACCAGAAGCTTGCTGATGAACTGTGAAATGGCGAGGGCCAGCTGTGTGACATTTTCCACTGCGGAGGGATAGGCTCCTGTAGACCCATAGACCCAATCCACTGCGATCACATTCACCTGGCTGCTGTGCAGGATGGCTTGGACAAGCCCTTCAATCCAGGAGGGTTTGGTACCCAAAGCCCTGTGGAGCCACCAGAAACAAGGATGTTAGGTGTTCTCCAAGCAGGGCATGTACCAGTGTGCTGTTCACTGGTGCTGGAGCTTCACATGTCTCAGAGGAGGCTGCCAGACAGCCACTGGAAGTTATTTCTGGTGCCAGACCTGGAATTCATTTTTGCAGTGGTGTAATAACACTTTCCAGAATGCACTGATTCAGGAGTAGTAAATATATTTTAATGGATGAGATAACACTTGCAGGGCTCAGGCTGAGATCTCAGTCTCACTGTGGTGATTCATTTAGCCACCACAGAGACCACCTGGAGTCAAGTGAGGTGACTGGGAACACCTGGATCCTTCTCAGCTGCCACTGGCAGGAAGTCCTTGGCCAGATCACCTGGTCTTTTTTCACTGCTACATTGCCTCATCTCTAGGCATTTTTTAAAAAAATAATCTATACCCAAGAATTCCAGAAAAACTGAGGAGGCTCTGTTCTACCCACTGTCCCTAATGCCATCTGATGAAGAATGTGCTTTCTCACTTGAAGGCAACAGCTGGTTTTCTGAGAAGACCCTGCATCATCTGCTGTGGTTTCATCCTGGTCTTCTATGCACTTTCTCTTCAGGCTTTTGCACTTCAAAACAAATAATGTTATACGGTCTAACCTGACTGAAAAATGGCACATAAGCTTGCAGAATGATGGCAGTTTAAAAAAAATCAGCTCCAATCCCTACACTTTCAAGAACAGGAGAATAATCTGTCTGCTTGGAGTTCTAAATGGCTCATTAACCCAGGCTATTTGGCATGAAATCCAAGAAGACAACTTGAAGGGACAAGGATCTTAAAGAAAAAACTTCTTAACTAAAAATGTTGAAAAAAGGAAAGAAATAGAAAGCTGTGAAGAAAGAGAGAGAGTGTGAGAGAAAGAGGAAAGGAAAGGAAAGGAAAGGAAAGGAAAGGAAAGGAAAGGAAAGGAAAGGGGAAAGGGAAGGGGAAAGGAGGAATTTATTCTAATTACTAGTTCTTTTTAGGCTCCAAAGGGTGTGATGTACACACAAGAAGAGGCAACTGGTCACAAACTAAAGGACTTCAAGTTGTGCTGTAATGGAGGTAATCAGCAGCATTTTCCACCAATGGCTTCCCAGAAAATTCCTGGGTCCAGCTTAGGGCTGGGAATCTCAGTCTCTGTTCTTAGCAGTTGTTTTGCATGCAGCCACTCTGCTGGGGAGGTAAGAAGGTCACACAAGCAGAAGAGCTGCATGCCAGCCCCCAGTACTTGGGAATGCCCCAGCAGTGTTTAATTTACCAGTGAAAACTTAGTCACAGTGCTTGCTCTTCTTTCTCTCACCTGAAGCCATGGATTATGATTTTGGTTTCCAGGCTGCTGTTGAAGCTGCAGTTCTTGATGCCATCATCAGCTGAAATCAGCTCTCCACAGCTGGGGCTTGAGGAAGTGAACAGAAGAAACTGGACCTTAAGTTTGCTGCCCCGTAGGAAATTTGCTGTCTGGAAGTCAGTGCAGTGACGCCCTGAGAGTCTCTCTGTATTCCCTGCACAGGAGGGAGGGAGTGGCACATTTAGTCTGTGTCTGTGCAATGGGAAAAAAAGCCCTCATTCTAATTCATTAGGAAAATGAAGGTAGCAATTTCACTTTTATTGATAAAGATTAAAATTAATAAAGCATAAGCATAAGCATAAATTAAAATGAGACAATTCTGGAATCTGTAACCAACTGATAAAGTTGTTTCTGTCCTTTGACAGAATTCCAGCTCTGTCTGGGAAAATAACCATGGATGTCATACCAGCTTTGACTTCTGAGAGTTGTTTTACCACAAGGTGAGTGATATTTGCTGGATTTTTTTAGCAGATTGGCCACACACACCAGCCACTAAGTATATTTATGAGGTAGCTGTTAGATCTTTTAAAATATGGTTGCTGACAGGTAGTCACCACTGAATGGGGATATTTCTATTCAAATTCTAGCAGGCTTAGTAGAAGGTACAAGTCTGACAATTGCATCAAAAATCCAGAATTAAGTACGAGAATGCTGATGATAAAATATGAGAATGCTGATGAAAAAATATGTCAGTGATAGTTTCACAGTCGATTCATTTACTGGGTGAAAATGCTTTATGAGAAGGAAACGGTAGCTACCGGAAGGCACTTCGACCTAGACAGAAAAAAATAAACACCCAACCTGTAGCTAGTAAAACCCCTGAGCAAATTTAGGCTAGAAAGCAAGCACAAAAGTTCAGCAGTGTGTGTCACTAGCAGTGTTACTTTAAGAGCTGGCATAGTGGCATCCTGCTGCAATGCACCTTCCCTTTCTGGACTGGAGGAAGTTAAACAGCCTTGAATCTGCACATACAATAAAATAATAATTCATTTATGTATTTTTAAATCAAACATCCAACTTCCCAATTTCCCTCAGAAGATACTTTACACCAGATAGAGAAAACAAGGCCTACGTGTCAGCACAAAGGGGTGAGATTCAATATTCAGACTCCCCTAAAAGGATGTGGCTATTCCTCACTGTTGTTTATTTCGGTCTTCCTGTGCACTGACAAGGAAGAAAGAGGTATTTTTAGAGGTCAGCTAGGAAAAAAGGTAGGTCATGAGCCAGTTTAAGTAGCAAAGGCAGGCCCGGTGCTAGCAGGGTGAATGTCAGAAATGGCATTAGATGAGGGGGATCATCGGTAAAGGCAAGGCAGGAGGTGCACTGCACTGAAGCTGCAGCTGATGTGGGACTGTAGACATGATCACTAAAGCAGTCTCATTGACAGTACAATTAAAGAAAGAAATGGAAGGGCGACATTTGTTTATTTTCCCTCAGGTACTGCAGATTACACTTGCTGAGCTTTTGAAGCAAAGGCCAGAGGTCAAGTGGTCCCTTTTCTGCATGCCTACACTTCAGGGTAAACCTGGATTATTCTTGTAAATCAGGTTAATGGAATTAAACCACTGAGAGTGATTGAATCAAAGCATAGGAGAAGAAAGGATCATTCTTGCACTATTTTTTTCTCCCTGGCACCTAACAAGATTATTGCAAGGACCTCTTGACATACAGCTTGTTTAGGGAGAATTAAATTCAGATCCTTCTGTGTAAAACCTTCAATCCCTTGCCAGGCACTCATGTTTTTCTTACCTGTTTGTGCTGAGCTGGGCAGCAAGAGGACAGCAAGAACAGTGAGCAGTTTTCTCTTCAGATCCTCAACCATCTTCCTGTTCGTCCAATACAAGTATAAGGACTGTACAGGGGAAAACCAGCTGTGGTTAATGATCAGCTTGACTCTGTAATGATCAATCAGCCTGTGCACTTTTGGGAAAATGAACAAATCTGGATTTTGAGCAATTACCTCTGCTCTTATTTCACCATTAGTCAAAATCTGAAGCAGTGGCTTCTCTGACTTTTTAGTTAAAGGAGATGTTGACCTTCCTTTCCTCCCTGCCTCCCTTTCCTCAAGGGAAACTTCTCACTTCAGAAATCAGCTACTGAAACCAGTCCCAGCAAGCGATAGAGTTACAGTGCTTTATCCTTGCTACCTAGACCTTTCTGCCAAATTCTGACTAGGGATGCTGGTTTATCACAAGGCTTCACAGTAAGTCCATGCCAGGAAGATTCATATCAGCCTTGCATCGTATTTTGCTACTGCATTGCTGTCTTTCCTGTATTTCTGCTTTTGGTCAGAAGATATCCATAACAGTCTAAATAAGGAAAGACAGTGGATTACGTCTGAAAAGTGAGGGAAAAGGCAGACTAAAATGTAACTGGTGGTTGTATCACCATAACATGCCCAGACTATATTTTTTAGGGTGGGGGCACCCTTCAGTAATGCAGCAGCGTCATAAGCATGCAAATACTTTAAAAAGACCTTTATTCAAAGTGGCTTAGTTGAACAACAAAATGAAGAAATTTCTTCAGTCTGATCAGAAAGATGACCAAAGACATTTCAAAAAGCATCAGACATTATTTTCTTTAGAACAATTGATCATAGCAGTAATTTCCTTACCCCAGTTTGTTCCAGCTGAAGGCTTTGGGACTGTTCAGGCAGAAGATAATATTATTTCCAAGTCTGCTGAAATAAATTTCTCTGGTTTTCACTGAAAGTTAGGCAGCATCAGCTGCCTGGCCTGGAGGACTCTTGAAGCCCCACCCCAACTGCATCATCCCAGAGATACATACACAGATACCTTCTGACCCTGAAATACTTGCCTCCAGGATCAAGCCAGCTTATTGTCAGAGAAGCAGGTCCTCAGTGTCTCACAAACATGTGATTGAGTTTGTCAGCCCAATCAATTTTCCAAGACTGAGAATTGCAATGCCAATAGCCAGCTCCTGGCTTCCAGCCCACTGTTCATCTTTCCATCTCCAGCAATAGATTCATGTTTATTCTCAGACTATAACAGCCCTAGAGTTAAAAAAAACTTTGGCCAAGATGTGCAGATCTGTTTTTGTCTATTTGCAGAGCTGTTAAACAACATCCTGATTTTAACAATTCTGCAAATGCACAAAACTGGTGTTTTTTTTAAAAAAAGGTCAGTTACTTTGAAAATTCTGTTTCCTGAGCAGTATTTTTTCTGTAATTTCAGATTTAGTAATTCCAGGATTTTTTTTTATTATAGCAGCACACTGTGGCGATTCCTTATGCAAACAGCAAAAGCCACTCAGTTAGTCTGTGTTTAAAATGCTCTTATTAGTAAAACTATTTTGGCATGAAGGGTTTTTTTTTAATTGCTTGTGAACTTAATTACTGAGTAATTACAGTTGTATTAGTTCAGAACCTTAATGCCACTTATTTTGCTTCCCAATAGGAGTGATTATAATGGAAGTGGGAGCACTGGTGCAAAGACTTTCAAACCACTTTAGATTTCTTTAAACAGTGCCTTACAGTGCACAGTGAAGCACAGTGTGATTTGCTTGAGAATGTCAAGGATAATGAAAAGAAACAAACCTGATTTTATGCACAAATTCTTTTAATTAAGAAAACATTTTAAAAATGTGTTGTCTGCACATTCAAGCAAATGTGGAAAGTGCCCACCTCAGCTGAAAATGTTGAGTCCCCACTCACAAAGCAACAGCTGGCAGAGGCATATAAGCACTGCAAATACCCAGTGGTCAGGTGGAAATCTGATCACACGAAAATTCCCTTAAACTGGAAAACTAATTTTTGATACTGGAAACAATGCAGCTGGGGTAACAGCACCAGGCATTAGGGGAAGCCAAGTGTGAGCTGAGGAAATGATGACTATTTAAAACCTCTCCCTGGTGGCCTTTGCACTTGAAGAAGGGCATGAAATACACCCAGAGCTTAGCTCACCGTTCATTAAGTTCTGGATCCCCCCTACTGCTGGAATACTTTGTCTCAGAGCTCCTGTATTTTCAGAGCAGAAACCATGGCTGTGTGTTAAGCACGTAGACTCCTGTGTATTGTTCCCAGGATAGACAGAGGAACCGGGCTTAGTGCTCATCTCAGCAAAAAGCAGTTTGAACTCCTGGCTTCCAGAAGCGTGTCCCAACAATGACAGAGCTGGAAGTAAACACTGAAGATTGTCCTGGCAACTGAGGAAGGGGAAACGTGCACAAGTCTGCTTGCGTACTCTGGCAGGAAAGGAGGAAAAACAGTCATGTGGGCCTTTTTTGAGTACTTTGTGGATCTTCCACCTGGTATGCCTGTATAAGTATGCACAAGAAGGGAGAATGCATCCTTACCATGTATTACCAAGTATAGGAGCATAGGTGAGGGCACCAGCCTCCAGGTTCAAGTTTCTCACTTTCTCTGCCCTGTGAAGCCTAATCATCTACAACGTGGAGCAGCTCAGTAGGAAGAACATAGGCCTGCCTTAAGTGCACATGGGTGACCTCCTGTGGTTCCTTCCACCCTAAAATAACCTGTTTCAAAGTGAAACTGTCCACTTCAGATTTCTCTCTCCTAACCCTGAACATTTAATGACCTACAGGAAAGCTGTAGTGTGCAAGCATCCTCCCAGCAACAAGATTGAATCCAAAGCCTCTGACATCTTGGGAGGACATTTTAGCGGACAAGAGTCAGCAGCAGGGAACACGTGCTCCTGCCATGAGAGTGCTGCAGGAAGATGGTCATGGTACATTTCTGGCATAAACACTGTGGCTTGCAGCTTTTACAAGGTAGAGAGCTCCTTTTGACACTTGTCAGAGATTAAGAACAGAGGGGAAAAGGTAACCAAGGAACAGAAAGGCTCCGTGTGGGCTTCTGTCACTGAGCAAAAAGAGTTTATGGGATGGGCCTGTCTCCATTTTTAAGTGAGTTACATGTCATGACAGTCCAACACAGCTATGGAAAAAGGATCAGTGTTATTCTGTTTTTGTAAGAACTGAATGAGACAGCATCGCTCAGCACAAGATGCAGCATCATTCCAGCTCATGCTGCAGCCTTCAGCAGTGAGTTAAAGGAGCTTACATTAACTCCTAGAAGCAGGGGGGGGGGGGGGGGGGGG